>VZTR01031777.1:1468300-1536261 GCA_013400775.1 Chaetops frenatus
ATCACCACACACCAACAATCATCTGGTAATTTTGTTTTCTACACGGAAAGTCAATAGGAAACATGTACCGTGGCAGCTTATACATCTTCACCTCCACCCTCACCCTGCCATCCAATTATTTAAACCCCTGGGATTCACTGGAAACAATTCCCAGCAATTTTCCTATCTGCACAACTCCAGTCAGATTACCACCCTCTTGCCACACTGCCTTCCACCACAACTGGCTGAGATAATGGAAGAAGCAGCCTGTGAAACTTTGAAATGTTAATTAACCTCAGTGGTTAAATATACAGAGGAAAAATGACCATGCGATTAACTTAAAACCTCTAGGTACAATTCCTCCTGCAAATGCAAATCCAAAATAGCTCTGCTGGAATGGCTCTGGACTTCTTCCAGTGTTACTAGAGCCAGAATAAGGTACTAAAGCTTTCAGGAGAAGCAGATGAGACTCTGGTGGGGACAGAGGAGCCACATGGGAGAATGCCAGCAGGGAGATCCAGCGCTGCCTGCTTTGCCATTCGGGTCCGAGCTGAGGCAGCAGTTCAAAAGCCACTTTTTACCCCCTCTCAAGAGGTAACTGGGTTTTACCACCATTCAAGCACAGCCAGTGGGACTGGAGCTGGGCCCCTCTCAAGTTTGTGCCCACTGGTTTGTGACTGCTAAAAGCAGCACTAGCACACCACGCCAGGCTCACTGCAAGTGATGCAGCTTTTAATGAGCAACTTAATTTAGTACAAACAGACGCTGTCTTTAATGTCCTGTACCCAGAGCTCTCACTCCAGCTCTGGTCACCAACGTGGGAAATCCCCTCCACCCCGGCGTTCACGTCAGAACTCGCTGACCTCCCTCTCAAAACAGCCCCAAGGCAGTAATTAGCACGAGGGTAGGAGATAAGGATTCAGTTCCCCAAATTATGCAAAATCTCAGCTGCTTCACCACAGTGGACGCCCCTCGTTGTGAAAACAATGGGGTTTTTTTTTTTGATGAGACTGTGTATCCATTCAGCCGGTGGCTGTAGACACCAAGTGCCATCCTTCCTAGCAAATCCCAGCCAATGCTCCTGCAGCCCCAGTGGTGGCAGGAGGGGCAGGCAGGTACACCCCGGTGCTGGATTGTCCTCCCACACGCACATCAGCTGAGCTTCCCACACATCAGGCTTACAGCACACAAAGCACAGAGCCATCGACAGAAGGCTGTATTTTGATCCCCTGCTTATTTTTCCATATAACTGTGGGGCAGAGCACTCCATCTAACGCCCCACACCAACCTCTCTGCCACAGATGTGACATATGGAAAACACAACAGTCCTTTACTAAAGCTTAATGGAGGACTGAAGTTGAACGGATGCAAGAAACAGTTCATGGAACTTTAAAAATTCAATAAAAATCTGTGTTAAAATAAAAGGTGAAAGAAGAACTGTAAGATTTAGCAAAAAAGCTCTAAGCACTTTTCCCTGTCATAGATTTCTTTCAGTACTTTGGGGATGTCACTTAACCCCACTGTGTCTCTGTCCACTGGTATGGAAAGCTTTCCTTTGCCTTCTCTGCAGAGCTCATTTGTAGAAGGGAGCATGAAGTTCATCTTACTTGTGCAGCAATTAGTACAATGAGATCTCACTTTCAGCTGCGGCTGCTCAGATCCAATAACAGGGACAAAAGTAGCTCTGAATTATTTTATTTTTTTTTTCAAAATGACAGAAAACTGCCTGCTGAGAGGGAGAGATTTCCACGTCAACAAGTGAAAATCAGGGCATGTAAGTCAGAAGAGCAAACCTTGCCCTGGAGAGGAAACAAGGCTGCATTCCCACATACCATCCCTTCTCCCCTGACAGAAGGGTCCATGAAACAACTCAATGAGGGAAACACTGCCTCACTCAGAACAAAACTGGAACAGGTTATCTATTTGTTTATTAGATTATGGTGTTGAACTCATTTGTTCATTGCTAAGAGCTTCTGACAAGAGTTGACATATGCATTAATTTACTAAAGAGGGCTGTTGTGAAGGAGTTGAACAAAATAAGCTGCACCAGTGGATTAGGACCTCATTTTCCCTGGCTGCCATTGCAAAGCACAGTGAAAGTGAGTCTGTTTATCTGGTCAGCCTTCTCCCCTGAGGCAGTAGACAGGGAAGATGGGGACCATGTCCATCAGACACAACCTATCTTATCTTCAACCAAACCCTCTCTGTCCCTAGTGATGAAATACAAAACACTGCACAGATCACAAAAAAAAAACATCTCTCATAGCTCTTCACTGTCAAAGGACTTCCTCAAGTTTTGGAAGCTGCAGCCAACAGTTTTAAGCAATGTTGGATTTATCTTTGCCTATGCCTGTTTTTGTATTGTTTTCCCATTTTGGGGGCGAGTTGCAATCCGAGCAGTCAGAGGAAACCCATGTGCTGCAGCCTTGGCTTGAGCATCAGAGCCAGCAGTGGCCTGCACTGCAGAACATCTGGAAGTGCTGGATCCATTCTCTTGCCCAGCATGCAGAGGAGGGGGACAACAAAACCCAGTGCCATAAGCAGACCATCCCTGGAGGAGGGGTCATCCTGCTTGCAAGGTGTTCTCTTCACTGAATCTTCTGTTCCTGGTTTGAGAGACTGGAGCAAAACCACCAAGCGGGAAAGGCAAGCGCAGTGCTCAGATGAGCTGATCAAACAAATCCCCATGGACTGGTTTCAAACTGGGTCGTTCAGTTCCTCCCATCCTCTTTGCCACCCCTCCCTATGTCACACTTATAAACATCCAGACTTGGAAGATGAAAGCAAAATGTGTCTCCATCAGATGTAACTCAGTTCACTGTTTACACCAATACAAACAGCACTGGCTTTCTTCCTTCCTCTGCAGTTAGTCAGTGCTACTGGGGAGCAGAAAAGCATCTAGATTTTCTTTCTGCTATAAAATCAGTTGCCTTCTAATTCACTGGTGTAGCAGTTGAATAGTAAATTACATCCCTAATCCCTGAAGATAATTTAAGATAAAACTAAATGTTATATACATAGAATTCACCTCTATAATTTTTTTCATAATAAATAGCAATGCTCCATATCCAAATTTTAGCAGTGGACTTGGCATTGTTAGGTTAACAGCTGGACTTGATGATCTTAAAGACCTTTTCCAGTCTAAACAAGTCTACGATTCTACCTCCACATATATAAATTTATATAGATGTATATTTATTTAAATCAAGTGATGGTGGTTTGGTTGCTTTTGCTGGTACTTACTAGAAATGTCCCATGTGATCTGGCTAGAACATGGAACAAAAATGGGATTAAAATCAAAAGAAAATAAAAAAAGGAGGGTTGTATCTTTCCCTGGGTAGGAGGTGCTCTACATCCTCTCTACTGTACTTCTTGATAACAGAGAAAGGAGAGGAGAAAAACAAATGATGCAGACTTTCTCTTCTTTGAGATGAACTGTACCCTAAAACACTGACTCATATGCTTTCTGTACCAAAGACCATTTTCCAACTCACCAAAGCTACTATACACACTTACATGGGCAGTTATTGCCACATACAGAGCAAAAATGCTTTCAAATTTACACTTTTGCATAATTCAACAAAGTAACTGGTTAAGGAAGAACACATTAGACTGGTTAAGGAAGAACACATTAAACATTTTTAGACAAGAAACTACATGTATTTTTCCATATTCCACAAAATCTCCTACCACGAACCACCCTATTCTTCTGCCTGGTCAGAGCTCAGAGCACTGCGGTGGGGAAAACAAGAGGAGAGAGAGCATTTCCCATCAGGACCACATTAAAATGGGCAAGGAAGAGGTGAATAACAGAGGACTTGCCAAGGACAAGAATCATACTCTCATTCAGAGCCTGATGATATCAGAATTCACTCCTGGAGTGACCCAGGCTGCCTACCCTCAGAATACAAGCAGGGACAAACAGTGGCAGCGTGGGACTTGTGCTGGTTTTGGGGGAAACGCGGCTCCCATCTCGCACTCCCAGCAGGAATGGCCATGACACTGTAGTTACCCAAGCACACATTTTAACCTTCTGACCATTCTGAGAAAGCAGTCAATCAAACCAGCAGTTTTACTGTAACTCTGCTCAGCACATGGTGCCTCCCTTCCAGAGAAAAAGTATTAGGGTCTGGCACCAGCCCAGAGCAACTGAGAGGGTGCCCTTGCCATAAAACACACCACACCAAAAGCAGGGTCAGCTGTTTGGTGTAGAGAAACCTGGGTGAGATCGCTCCCAGACTGAATTAAAACTTTTCTATTTAACCAACAGAAAACAAATTACTGAAATATTTGTGGATATTGTTAAAAGGAATCATGCGGATGCAAATTAAAATCCTCTGCTAAGATTGTGGTTTTGTTTGAAAAGCCAGAGATTTTATTCTTAAAATAAGATGTTGTGGAAAAAAATGGTAACAAATTGTAGCAACATATTGCTACAGTTTCTAGGCTGGACTTCGGAAATCTTCAGTCTGAGGTTTGATTTTCCCTCAGAACTGCTATTTGGACAATTTTAGTTAAAGAAAAATTTAAATCAGGCTAGGTAAGGAACCTCTCTTGATTTTCTTTTGTTTCAACTGCTCTTCCAGCTTTGCTGCAGGAGAGTGCAAATCTATCCTTTTCAGATTAATGATTGATCTTCATTCTAAATCCCCACTCCAATATTAATAACCTCTCAGAAAACAATTAAAATGGATATATTGTTTGAGTGTGTGCTCAGGGAGGAAGAGAAGAGGATAAATCTTCTCTGATGACAAAAGCCTCTGTCACACTCAGAGGGCTGCTGATGCCTGTGGTGATGGACAATGGTTATCCACTGCCACACACACATCTCCTTGTGCTTCCACAAGCCTGGAGCAGTGCAGGGGAAGGAGAGAGTGCTCAGCAGCATAGCAGAAGAGGGGATGTTCCATCTCACCACCTAACAAGAATTCCTTCATCAGTGAGGTGGAAAAAGTAGGCCTTTTCCTCCATCAGACAGAAGATGATGCAGGAAGAATCGATTCCAAGTTGACATAATCAGCAAGTGCAAACAGCCAGAGAGACACCAGGCAGGTTCACTCTTGGAAATTATTTTAATGCACAGAAATGCCTGGTGTGCTGAGGCTTTATAATGCATCATGAAGCCTTCATCAGTCAGAGTTGCTTATCAGCTCTGAGAATTTTCTAGCCAATATCTCTATATACTTTCTCTGTGAATCACAGCACAGACAGAAGCATCTCCCCCACAACTTAAGAGGTGCCCTGGATCTGAGGACTGCAATTACTCTTGTGCCTTTTTCCAGTCCAAAGCAAAGCAACGGGAAGGTCGTGGTGCCACTTGCCAGTGTGGTGTTTTTACAGCATAGCAAGGGCAAGGCACATTCTCTGCCCTGGCAAGGGTGCACACAGAGATATTTAAGGATGCAGAGTTTTCTCAGAGGATTATGGCCAGAGGGCTGGGAACACCCTTCCTATGAAGACAGGCTTAGTTGTTCAGCCTGGAGAAGAGAAAGCTCCAGGGAAAGCTCAGAACACCTTACAGTACCTAAAGGAGGCCTACAGGAAGGCTGGGGAGGGACTTTTAACAGGGGCAAGTAGTGGTAGGACAAGGGGGAATGGCTTTGAACTGAAAGAGGGTTACGTTTACATTCCATATATGGAAGAAATTCTTCACAGTGAGGGTGGTGAGGCACTGGCACAAATTTTCCAGAAAGGCTGTAGACTCCCCATCCCTGGAAGGGTTCCAGGCCAGGCTGGACAGGGCTTTCAGCAACCTGGGATAGTGGAAGGTGTCCCTGCCTATGACAGAGGAGGTGGAATGAGATGACCTTTAAGGTCCCTTCCAACTCAAACCATTTGATGATTCTGTGACATGATTCTATGACCATCTTCAGCATACTGAGACAAACTTGAGTCATGGTCCGAGTGTTCTCCTAGAGAAGAGCAGAAACACCTTCCTTTGGTGTTCACATGAAGCCCAATGGAAGGAGGTTTTGAAAACTCACACTGCAATTTTGTAATGCATGACTTGCTGCACGCAGTCATCCAAGGTGACTGCTTTATGCAAAAGCAAAGCTCATTCCTAGAGGATTTAAACAATGACAGTCAGATTTCCCTGATGAAAGACATTCAAGTGAGTAACAATTTCATTTAAAGAGAAAACATGGTATTTTCGGGCACCTGGGCTGTCAAGAAAACAAGAGGCAATTGAGAATGCATCTGAGAATGTTCTGAAATTGGCCACTATTTATGTACCTACACAAAGGACAAATTTTAGATTTAAAAATACAGGAACGACCTAGCTTTAAAATCCAGTAACACATGTGGGCAAAACCTAAATGTGGATGTTGATGATAAAGAATAGGATTCTCTGCTTCCACAAGACTATGAGATTTAATCCATAGCCCTATCAGGCAGTACATATCAATCACATCATGTAAGGGTAATTAGCATTTTGATTGATAAAAATCTTTAATTCCATTGGATTTAAAAGGCTAGTTCGAGACACACTCATACAAGGGACCACAGCTGGAGCTGATCACAAGCACATAATGGGACACTATGACTGCAACACTGATATCTGCTCCCCTCATTCTTCAAAATGTTGCAGCTAAAATCATCTAGCCAAGAGAAGTAAACAAAGGTATGTGTCAGGTCAGCCAGCAAAACCTTTCAAGGCTCCACAGTCATCATGAGAAAGCAAATAAAACCTACTTTGGCTCTCGTTTACTATATATTTAACATTTGCAAGAGAAAAATCAGATGACTGCTTAAAGCTTGGGATGATGCACGCCATATTCAAGCTACTCTTGAGCTTGAGATGTTTAATGTTTTATGTGGTTTGGAAATGGTTTAAATTCCCTGATGAATTTTTCATGCCCATACACAATTTAGCCTTTATCAAAAAAACTCCCCTTCAATTATGTACTCTGCAGAAATTCTTTGGAAGTATTCTAGACACTTTTTTCTCTTTTTTTTTTTTTTCTTACTGTTTTCGGTTTGCTAAGGTCTGTATAAAATACCCTCACTTGGGTGTGCCTACTGAAGTTACCTGCACTTTGCCTTTTGTGCTACTCACAGAAAATCAACTTTACTTTCTCTCCCACTCTCTGTCTCCATGATTTTGTCTTAACTGTGGAGAATAGGAAGAGAGAAGAGCACTGGAGCGAGGCCAAAAATCTGCAAACCTTTGGATGGACCCATCTTTTTGCCGTGATGCACCACGGGGAGCAGTAACTCGGCAGCAGCTGTGGAGCAAAGCCAGGAGAGGGGCATCCTCTGGGCAGCAGAGCTGGCAGCAGGCACGTCATTCCCAGTGCAGGAGATGCCTAATTAGAGCACTGCCATGTGCCAGCTATTCTTGGAGGCAGAGCAGCCCCTCAGGAGCTGTGGCAGGAGAGCAAAGCGAGGACAGCCCTCGGCCCACTGCAGCCCACGCCAGAGGCATCCCCAGGAACACAAAGCCATCCCCCCCTGCTCTGTCCTGCCCCCCAGCCCAGGCTAAAGACACCGACCCACTGTGGCTTCTGTTCCCTGAACATCTTGGTTATGCTGAGCACACATCCCCGAAGGTTCCAGGAATATTAACATAAGCCACCCACAAATATTATTTCAAATAAGTGATTCCCAGAGTCCTCCTATTTTTGGAGAAGCATGTTAAAAAAGCTTCCCTAATATACTGGAACAGGCTCCATATTATCTCTTCATGAAAGGAATCCAAGTGCTACGCTTCTAAATTCACTGGTAAGCAGTTCAGACTTCCTTTTATATTGTAAGATTTCCTTCCCATAAGACACAAGATATATTGCCTCAAGGGAAAAACAGCTTTATGAAGAGGAAGCTACGTGTGCCAGAATTGTTCTTTTCCATTATCTGTAACATCCTTTCTCCCTCCCATTGTTTTAATAAAGTTGGTCACCAGAAGAACCTGCAGCAAAAATGCCAATACCCTCAGCAGAGTCTCTACCTGCCAAGAGCCCCAAAGCATATCTGCTGTTCTGCTGCTTTCTTGATGCTCAGAAAACCTGTTTTCTATGCATGCCACATTTGCAGTGCTGATAGAAATGTGACTTTGCCAACAGACTTACTTTTGGCTGTTCCCCACCAGAAAAAAACGTTTGAGGAATGGATGGCTCCCACCTACATGTATGTTGTAGCATTTCATTGAATAGAAGGATGAAAAGGAAAAAAACTCAACCCATCAACCCCCAAAAAAAAACCAAAAAAACCCCAAAACTAACAACAAAAAAAAACCACCAACCAAACAAAAAAACCCCACAACAACAACAAAAATAAAAAACCAGAGGAAACTCATTCAGTGGCAATCAGCATTACAGGGAAGAAAAAAAAAAATCTAAAAATCTGCTCTCTGCTGTTCCTACATGTGATCCAGAGAAACACTGGGATATACCCCTCCTGCCCACACGTGCTTGCATGCAGCAGGGGCTCAGTTACACTCTTAAGTTCAAGTGCATTCTTAAATGTTATGTCCCACGGGCCTTTACAAAGTATGTATCAAATTAGGCATTTGCTGGAATGCTTTGCTAAGCAAAAGGATTGGTTTATGTACTTTCCCCAAAGATTCTGCTGAAATGAGGCTAAATGGTTGCAGTGGTAGCTCTCAGGAGATCCCCAATTCTTCCCTGAAGCATTCATCTTGCTAGGATTTCCCTCTTGTACATTCAGCTTTGGGGAATCACTATGGGAAACTGGGAGCAGAGAATTCTCAGTGTTAGAAAAGACAGTATTGCCCAAGGTAGCTCAAGTAACCACAAATCCCTCCCCACTGATTCACATCCCACCAGAGCCACTGACATGTCTTGAATTTCCATTAAAAATCTCCTCTAGAGGGTATAATCTCCCCAAATTCAAGCAGAGGGAAATCCAGGGTTCCCTCAAATCAGAATCCACTTTATTTGGGACAAAAGGAATCTGCTCTCAGGAGGAACTGGAGTTGCTAAAAATAAGCAAATATTCCCAGTGTTTCTGCACTCCTCTCCCTGAAGTGAAATGATCAAGAGGATTAATTTTAGAGTATGTACAGTTTTTATGTGAAAAAACCCAAGCTGCATCTTAGCTTTTAAGCAAAGACCAGATGGAAAGTCTATCATTAGAAATGCCAAAGGGAGAATACACTCAAAGTTCGCTTCAGGATGGAAAGGTCATTTCTAGTCATCCTTGTTTTAAATGTTCTCAGAAGCACTCAAGCTTTTTGTAATAAGATGGCTTTCTTTTAGTTTATCAACTTGATTTCTTTCAAAATAAAATATACAAAGATCTCCAAAATAAAACAAAAATTGCCAAACAATACAAGACAGAAACTTTAAAGGCAGGCGCCAGCTCTCTTTTCTTCCTCTCCAGAGCAAAAGAGTCATTAAATTTTTAATGAATTATTGTTTAGTTGACAAGAAATGCCACAAAAATGACCTGCTGATTCCACCCAGGGGTGTTTACTTAGAGCTTCACAGGGAGATTTATGAGATGACAGGCAATAGATGACGTGTCAATGGAGTCTGAGAGGCAATGCCTCGTCCATCAGGTACCAGTGTCAATGAAGAACATGTCAGGATGATGAGAAATGGATCAGGTTTCTCCACTATGTTCAAAGCAACATCCCAAGCCCCCAGGGAAGGCCATGTGCAGCTGCCCCATACAAATCCACCAGCCCACCTGCACTGAAAGCATCATGCTACTGGTGCTAAGATCTGAGCAGCTCAGCAAGGACCCCCTTTGGGCTTAAGGTGCCTTCTTAATGTTACCAGCCCACACAGGATGACTAGGAAGTGATAAAATTGTAATCAGTGACACTCACTGGAGTCAATAGGGCGACCTGAAGATAATGCAGTGCTTCCAGCTTTACTGCACTTAGTACTCATATGAGAGCTCCAAACACGCACCTCCCACTGAGACTCCAGCAGTCCCTCATCTCCACGTGCCAGCCAACCCTGGAACAAACCCCCTGCCCATGAAGATCACTCCACAGCTGA
Source organism: Chaetops frenatus (assembly GCA_013400775.1). Classification (NCBI taxonomy): domain Eukaryota; kingdom Metazoa; phylum Chordata; class Aves; order Passeriformes; family Picathartidae; genus Chaetops; species Chaetops frenatus. Next base: position 1,478,245 of record VZTR01031777.1, read on the forward strand.
AGTACTGGCTGTGAATAAGCCCCCTGGGACACAGCTTCCAAACCTTAACAGGAAAATATTTAATCAAAGACAGAAAACTCCATTCTCTTGTTTTCCAACAAATATTTAAAAAGTACATCGCTATGGTGATATAAAATTGACATTTTCACAGTAAACACATTTGTGTCCTGGTGCAGATTATTCCAAATAAAAACTGGAGCTACTGGCTAAAGCTGAAAGTGTTTTATTTCCTTGCAGGCTGTGCCTTTTCTCAGCTCTAGTGGGCCACCCCTGACAAGAAGTATCTGGCTTCAGGTTTTCCTCTGTACAAATCCTCTCAGAGGAGCCATTGCTGACCTAACCCAGCAGCAACTGGGCCGTGCAAGTGTCAGAGGGAAATGTGCCCTGCAGTACCACTGAATGAGGGACAACCAGACAAAATTAAGATTCCATTCCCAAACAGCACGCTAAAGCATTGGGAGCAGCAAACAAATGCTTTGTTGTTTCTTGGCCACTTGCAAATGGTGATTATTCCATATGAAATCATTAACAAACAAGGACAGAATCCTCCAAGCTCTCTTTAGAAATCTTCTTTTCAGAACACACCCTCATCTTAATCATTTATTGTTTGCAGTAGAGAAGGAAAAACAGGGAGGTAAGAAATCTGACACGATCAAACCTTCCCTAGTTCCCACAAATAGACATTCACTGCCTTCCAATAGTCTTGACTAATCATTTTAATAAGTAGTGAAAAGATTTTGCAATTAAATGCTTAGAGAAATAAGATGCATCTCCCTGCTCCTTCTGATGCCTCATGAGTTTTCCAGCTCTTCTCATAAAGAGCTTTCATTACTCTGGGCATGACGGAGCCAGAACTGCTACAAGAGAAAGCTCTGAGCTCTGATTTCAGTTTCATCTCAGTCACTGTCCAAATGCCCAGAAACTTCTTCACAGCTCTTGGACCCCAGGGGAAAAAAAAAAAACCAACAAAAAAAAACCAACAACAACAACACCACCCGTCTGGACTTAGTGTAAACTAAGCATATTTGGTCAAGTGGCAGTAGATCAAATAGACTGGGAGCCTCACAATGTCCTTCCTGCAGCCCCACATTTGTGGTGACAACTGCACTTTGCTCTGATGAAAAGTGACCTTTAGGCCCTGACATTTAGGTCCAGATTCTCCAACTTGTGCCACCTCCGCCTCCAGTTTCACAGGTCGAATTCAAAGTACTTTAAATAGTTGGCAACATCCATCAAACATGAGCCCATGTCTTGCCCAACAGAGTCTTAAAATGGAATATTCCTGCTCCACAGTCCCATGCCATGCTGGATGGTCAACTTACACGAGGTACTGGATGTGCCATATCTCTTTGGAAAATCAACATACCAAGCGAAAGCTCATCTCCCAAAATAGTCACCCTGCTACTTTATTTCTCTTTTATTTGTTTCCCTATCACAGTTACAAAACACACTCTCACTGAGGCAAAAGGGATCATTAGCCAGAGCACTTTTGGATGCAAAGAGGCAGTGCTAATTGTGCACCAGAAACAGGAATATTATAATGGTCTATCCACACGAGAAGGCATAAAAAGGCAAATGGACCCTCCATTAGCTTGTCTCCATGATATCTCAGGAAAACACCATACACTCAGAATGCAGTAATGGTGATTCAGAGATTTCTTGTTTCAAAAGGCCAACTCTGTTTGCAGGGAAATATCTCAGCTGTGGTCACGTATCACATCCCTTGTGTTGGATTAGCTGCTAAATTTCAAGTTTTTTCTGTCTACCCAATAAGAATGATTTACTGGCATGGAGAACTGTTTTCAGTATCATGAGTTTCCAGGTTCAGCCCAACCAATCATTCCAGCAGCTAAGTCTGAAAGACTCTTGACCCTAATAAGGGATGTAAACAATTGTACAAAACCTGGAGATCTGGCAGCTGGAGATCCACCAGCCCAACCTCTTCCTGCTGCCACAAGGTCACCTCTCCCTCCTGAGGGCCTATGTCCCATTTTTACACACATACACAGGCTGACTGCCCAATGCGCCAGGAGAAGTTGGTCAAGTGTTCTCCTGTTACAAACACAGCTGATTTTTCAGCTGTAGAAAAGGGTTACAGTGTCAGACTCCGCAGGATCACTGTTGGCAGGGATGGGTTAACAAGGAGAGATCAACTGTGAATTTAATTCAAATCTAAGGCAACGAATGGACTAAGCAGAAGGTGAGGATTGCAATGCTTCATGCATTATCTGGCAGGACTGCATGGTATCCTATCCATGCTGAGACCAGAGGAGATGCAGACCAGCTGTGATTTTACCCAACTCACACCTCCCTCATGTGTTGCCTCTTGTCTTTATAAATTGATTTTTACGTACGACAGCTGTGTCAGACCTGAGCTCCCAGAGTAATTTTCCCTCTATGCCTGCAGAATTAATTCAGCCAGCCAGGTTCTATTTCTCCTTGGGCACAACACAAAGAATTACAAATGGCTCTATTTGTGCCCAGCTGGTACAAAAGTGATGTCAAAAGTGTAACGGGAAGGAAGAAAGGACCCAATTACAAAAACAAGGTTTGTGAGATAATCTTGGTCCCCAGACAGTGAGATATGGCAATTAGGAACATCTCATCTACCTGTCAGTTGGGGTCATTCGATGAGCTTGTTATCGAGAGGAAAGGTGGCACCTCAAAATACCAATTACAACCTTCCAGACTCAAACTGTGCTTCAGCCTCTTCTGCCCCCTGTGCCATCATCTCTAACATGACAGGAAGGTCAGAATGAGAAATAGGAATTCAGTTTTCAAGACAGAGTCCAATTGCACTGCAGATTAACAACCAATTAGCAGTTTTGCAGAAGTTGTGTGCTCTGGCTGGGGGGCTGCCAGGCTGTGCTGAGGAAGTGTATGGTGTTGACTTCCCAAACTGAGCCACTTCTGTAAGCCCTGGGGTGGTATTTATAGAGTTGGGGGAAAATTTCCAGGAAACATCACTTACTGGTATTCACGAAAATAGCAAGGAGAGTCTTCAATTACTAAACTTTTAAGGAAGAAAGTCTTTCTTCTTTATGACAAGACAGCAAAGCAGCAGCCTCTATGATTTTCTTGGAACAAGTCACAATTAATAGTGTTCCTTATCTCACTTTTCTTTGACAGTAGTAGATGTTGCTCCTAAGATAATCATTCTGTACAGCTGGGGCTTTTCTCCTCTCTTCTACAGATTATTTCCAGGATAAGATGTCAGACAAGTCAGCCTTGTCTCCAAAAACTTTAGCAAGACTTGAATGAACCCAGGTACCAACAACAACTCAACCACAGCAGTCTAGATTAGCCTGAAACTTTTACCCAACTGTCCAGGATCCAGATTTGGGGGAATGGGTGTATCCTTCAGTAAACCACATGAATCTACAAGCAGACCTGTAACTGATGGTCAAATTATCACCTGCAGAGGTGAGCTGGTCCCCCTGCACAATCTAGATGTGCCCTAGTATCACAGAACACACAAAAGCAGAGGAAGGGCACAGACCAGTAGCTGGATCAGTGCCTGTTCCCCTCCACAACTGCAACAGTACCTTTATGTCTCCTCAAAGCCAGGCTTTCAGAAACATTTTGTCCCTGCAATAGTTTTAAGGATGCAACCACAAATCTGGGTACTCTCAACCATTTTAGAGTATTTTCCTTTCTTTCCATTAAACACACACAGATTTATGCTTTCGCTTAGCAAGGGTGGGGGGCAGACCACGCCAGGCTTGGTCCCCTTCCCTAAGCAGCCAGTATCCCATTGGGGAGGATGCAGACTAGCTGACCACAGAAGTGCAACTTCTGGAATGAAAAAGAAATTTTTTAAAGTATAAGATACAAGCACACAAACTCGTCCCCATCCCACACACAAACTGCAAACACTTCAATTTATTACTATGACTTCCAGACTGCTCCTACCACTGCCCTCTGTCTGAGACCTGGGGCCAACATTAGCCAAATGGTCTTTGAGAAAGTCTCAGGGATGTTTCCCTATGTGTCTTACACAAACCAGTAACTTAGGTGAGGACAAGAAACCAGGCTAATGAGAAAAAGGCTGCTGGCAGGAACTCAAGCAGTACCTGCTCTGCCTGGCCTCTCCGCTGGGCTCTCCCAGCATGGCCACGGACAGGGCAGGTCAGGTCCAGCTCTCTGCCAAGCTGTCAGTCATCACATCTCACAGTCTGTGACACTCGTGAGATGTGACACCCTGTGCAATGCAATGGAGACCCAGCAAGTTTGTTTTGCACATGCCACTGCAGCGTTGGCAGATACAGCAACGTGCTTTGGCTCGCACTGACATGGGAAGCATTCAAAGCACTCGTGCAGAGATAAGAGGCTCCCCTCGCCTCCTGCCTGAGACACACTGACCTCCCCTCCCCTCCCTTCTTCTTGGCATTGTCAAAAAATACAAAAATCTGTCCCTTATGTTTTCAAAATGTGTCTGTTTCATGGGGTTCGCCCCTTTTTTTTTTTCTTAGGCCAATTAAAAATAAAAGTTTACAAGAAAGACAACAAGAAAAAAAAAATAAAAGCATCTGATACCATTGGATCCAGCCTGTAAGGATCTCACACATAAAAGAATTATGTCCCTGAGCACTTTCCAACAGACTTTCAGAAAATTTCATCTTTCTACTTCCCTGGCTGGATAGTCTGTTTGAGTAATTTTCTCTTTCTCCTGGGGCTGGTTGCTAAGAGACGCGCTATTACTTCTCCCTCTCTTATGACCCGATTACTGTGATCAGCAAAGACAGCGTGCAGACAACAGCCTGACACGGCTCATACAAGAACGTCGGGCTCGTTACAAAATGATGGACTGTATTAACACTCCGCAGCCCCTTCGCTCGCCATGGCCTTTGGAGAGTCTCCAGGCACAACTGGGGGCTTTTACTTCCCCAACTTCTGAAGTGCACGTTCAAACATTTTAAATCACAGGACTGGGAAGGGAGAAGAATGGACTTTTACCTCCTGTGCTTCACTGTCTGACAGCCAGAACAGTGTTAATGGATCCTCACTGAGCAACCTTCCTTTTCTTACCCTTCCCAAGAAGTGGCCAAGGAACTATGATTATTCCTTTTCACTCTCTTGAAAAAATAGACTTTGCAAATACGCAGCACAGTTTGGGTCAGAACATTCCCTTGAAGGGTCTGACAGCACATTGTAAAGCTGATCGTGACACTTGAGGGGCTAAGAGGTGACCGGGTCCTGCAAAGAGCTGAGACAGATTGCTCTGGATAAGGAAAGCAGCTGGATATAGATGCAACTGTAGGTGTCCAGCAATCCCAAGGAAGCTACTGGGATGCCCAACATGCTTCCAGCTCATGCAGAGGCAGCCACAGCCTGGCACTGTGTCCTCTGCAAAAAAAGAATAGAGGATGGAGCCAGTGGAAGAAATAAGAAACTTGGAGCACAGAGTAGGAGCTTGCCTGGAAGGGTACATGGGGCATAAGTTGAGGAAAGTTGATTTTGTTGATGTTATTACCAAAGAACTGGTCTTCTAAAATGGGGACACCAACCTCAGAGACCATCAGTCTCTACTTAGAAAGAATTCAACCCTCGTCACATTAACTTTTTATAACATAAATTTCAAACTTCTAGACTTTCTTCTATTAAAGCCACTTTTGAAAGACTGTGTTTACCCACACTGTTTTGATACCATTTTCAGAGTCTTGAGGGCCTCCTCTCCTCCACCAGCTCAGTCAGGGCAACTCCTGTGCCAGGACCCCTGGGCAGACCCTCACACCACAGGTAGTGCAGAGTATTTAGAAACACCAGTTGACAGAACTTGTCAAGTGGGTCTTGTAACAGAGCTGACCCTGAGCACAGGCTCCTTCCTCATCTCCATGTCATTTCCCATAAATTCAACACTTGGCACAACAAATGCCAGCTGTCATGACTGTGCAATTTCTACCCACCAGCCCTTAACACCAGGCTGGGCTTTATGATTTGGGTCATGTCTAGACAAAACCAAACCCTTTCCTTAGTCATTGTCATCACAGGAATCAAGAGTTGGAAGAGCCATGTGAGTCTTTTGCACTTCAGCTCCTCAAATAGTTTGGGTAAATTCCCGATCCAGCCCCTGGAGCACGCGTGCACTTTCTTCCATGGCTGTGACTTTGCAGTGTGTGTGCTGGTTAAGAAGAAGACAGAAGGGAAATTTTCAGATAGTGGGAAACTAACTCACTGCTTATTAGGAACTAGAGCAAGATCCTTGCTCATCTCCTGCAAAATCACCCTCCCCAGGCCAAGCAGAACCACAGGACTCTCAGTCCTGCTCACAGACCCTCAATTCCTGTGCCAAGTCCATCCAAACATGCTTTGCTTAGCAACAAACATTTCAGGCCTTGTATATTTAGTCCAAATTTTAATTGTGTAGGATTCACTGCCAGAAACTTTGGCCACAAGTACAGCTTCTGTAGCTTCAAGAGTTGCTCATTCATTCTTCCAACCTTTTATTACACCAACTTGTAATATAATCCAATAGACATTTACTGGTTGCTCTGATTTAGCAGGACTCAGCCTGGCAAAATAAAAAAGCTTTAGGCAGAGAAAAGGAAAAGGATGCATATAATCCTTTACTATAATAGTTAGTTTTCAGTGAGTAGAAGAGCAGCATTGTGTGAAGAAAGGCAAAAAAATAAAAAAATATTACTCGACTGTTAACTGTCGTATAACAATTGTTATTATTTAACAGACATTTTAGCATTTAGCATCTGGAGGATGTTAACATTTCAGATTAAAATAAAAGGGACAAGTGCTGCCTGCTTGAATTCAAACTATTTCTGCATTAGCATTGCTCTCTTGCTTTGACTGGGCACCACAGCCCTGTAAAACTACATACAGGACAAACATTTTCTTTTTAACAGAAGGTTTGATATGGTTGATAACAGATGTTTGCAATTCAAGTTATAAAACAATAGTTCCCTTCCATTTCAGTGTGTCAGCAATGTCTTTTCTTTCTCTTTTTCCCTTCCCTTTTTTGCCCTTTTTCTTTATCCTACCCAAACTATTGTGGTTCACAGAACAAGCCACTGCTAAGATGAATCACTATTCGATGTTTGAAATAATGAAGTGGAAAAATTAAATATAGTATCTTGGAAGAACAGACAGACAGAAGAAAAAGAAAATGAGAAAAAACAGTCAAGGCAGAAAAAAATTAAGAATCTACCTGCTGAGAAGTGTAATGTTTGCTTTATGATACCAAATAACAGAAAATACAAGCTCATTCACCAGAATGAAACCCAAGGCTAGGCACTACTTCAAGTAGTTCCCAAATAAGAGGCAATGTGTTCCAGAGCCTGTGAAAATTTAATATTTGTAATTCTAATAAAACACAGTCAGAATACTTAATAAAACCGGGTGGCTTGACTTGACATTTTGTGAACTACAGATAAGTATATTGGTTCAATAACAGTTTTTATGCACTTGTTTTATGCTGCATTTTTCCCAGGGCCTTTTTCTGAGGTGGTATTTCAAAAAACAAAATGCTCATCCTGAGAGCAAAGCCAACACACAGTTCTATGGATTTGTCTCTGGAAAAAAAAAAAAAAAACAGAAGCAGATGTGGACACTGTTACCCCGCACAGCCACTTTTGGGATGACTGCTCTCAAGAGAGAAGGCCCCACACAGACCCAGTTTATTCACACTGGTGAGAATCACAGGTCCTGACACTGGTCACTGTGCTGTAGACAACTGGGCAAAAATCCCTATCCCTGTAACTCAGAAGTTATTGAGTGGAGAGACACTGCCCAGGCACAGAGGCACCAGCTTTGGTCTCACATCTCTTCAACATGGCCCAGCTTGCCTGGGGCAGTTTAAATCCAGTTTTATACAAACGAGAACCACCACTCATTTCCAGCTGGTTTCACTTGGTTCTCAACCAACAGGAGAGATGATGTCTTTAGAGAGAAATCAATGGACACTTCCAAAAGGGTGCCTCAAACTGGTTCACATCCACTCCTTAACAAGGGACCCCTGCCTTCCCACTCATTCTGCAGTGTTCAGGGGCTCTGTGTGTGCTTTACATGCTCTTGTGTGAAAGTAGCAAGCCCACCACAAAGAGGCCTGGAGCTTCAAGATCATTTTCACTGGCTGCATTTTGTAAGAGCCTGTGGATGGTGCAGTTCTGACACTAATGAATAAAGAATTGCTTCATCTGCTGCATCTCATTCAGCACAAGAAACACATGGAAAAACAAGGGAAGGATTAAGAAAGAATTTAAAAGTTTATAATATGCAGTTTAAAAAAGCTTTTTCTAAGAAACAAGCACTAACATGGGGGCTGTGCTCAGGCACAGTCAGGCTGATTTGTAACACTATGGTCACCTCTTTATTCACACCACATTTTTCAGCTCCATGAGCTGAGTCCTGTGAGGGATGGGACCACAGCATCCATTGCAATTGATGGGACCAGAAAAGTGTTCGAGCACTTCTCAGCCTATCTTTCTGTCCCACCATTGAGACACTTCCTCCCCCATGAAGCATCAATGAGTTTTTTTCAGCTGGTGGCAGAGATGAGGAGCAAGAGAGGGACCAGCAGATCGCCGTGGAAATACTCTGGTACTCCCAGGACTTAATTCAGAGTAACAACACGTTCCCATGCCTCATCTGGGCAGCTGCAGTGCTCCACAGGCATAACTCCTAACATGTGCAAGACAGCCAGCTCCTGCTGGCTGTCCAATTCTGGATAATTGCATTATATCATGTTAGTGTTGAACAATAAACACACAAAACCACCACCAGAGCATGGCTGAGACAGCTCACTCTGTCCCCAGCTTCCCTCCAACAACCAGCACAGGTCTGCAGAAGCTCCTGAGATACTCTGAGGAGCAGGTACAACACTCTTCTGCCTCTCAGCCAACACAGCCTTTCCACTAGCGAGAATTGCTCCTGCTATGGAACAGAACCAGCACAGACAACCAGGACAAAAAACCAAAAAAACCACAATCTTTCAGGTCAGCCTGAATTTATTCTTTCAGGGCTCTCAATACAAGTAATGAATAGACTCTGGACCTTGTTGGCTTCTATGAACTGTCAAAGACTGAAGAGCAGGGAACAGCACAGCTATAACACAGGGTGTCTAGTCCAATAAATCCATATCCAAGCTTCAAAAATTAAGACAGAGCTACTGATAGCAGTTGCTGTAAACAAAACCCACTAGGTATATCTGCCTGGGAAAAAAAAAATAAAAAAAACAACAGCTAAACAACAAACAGCCTGATAGTTCATGCTCCCAGTCCCCTACAGACATAGCAGAACATAACTTGCCAGTGCTTAAAAGCCTCATATGAAGAAGAGGAGGGCAGAGAGAGTCAAGCTCTGGAAAACCTGGATCAGCTGGGTTCAAGAACACACACTGGTGTCCATGACATAGCCCTGCCCTGGAGCTGGTCCTGATGATTTGCCTTGTCTTATGAGTCACTTGCCCCCTCCTCCAACAATGGAGGGAGATGGTTTTTTGAAAAAAGTAATTAAAACCTCAAATAAGACCTTCACACGTCTGTTGTTTGTCATATCTGAAAGGTGCCCAAGGAAAGGGAGGAGAAAGGAGGAGATTGCTTTGAGTCTCATCCCTTCATTTACTTTTCATTATTAAATCCATACTAACTGTTTCTGCAGATACTATATTCACCAAGGATGGCAATTACAAGGAAAGACATCAGCACTAATAAATTCTGAATTTAGAAGTACCCAACAGGATAAACTAAAGTGTCTAATTTTGTAAAGCATGTCCTGAGAGCCCCAGAGTGTGACAGAGAAGCACCTCCAAGCACTGGGCAGCCCCACAAATGGAGTGGCTGCCCTGTGAGGGATGTTGCCTGCACATCCCTTTCTGACCAGGGCTGGCACTGCAGCATCTCAGTTTGTCTCAGGCAGCTTGAGAAAAATGCATAGTCCTGTTCACATGAACAAAAGACACTGCAAGAATATGACAGATTTGATTTTTTGGGAGTGGAAAGACTGATCTTTGCAGGAGCAGGAGACCTCCTGGGAGACATTTGATGATCTGGCACTTCCTGGTAGGCAAGGATGGACTCATCTCCTTCCCTACCACTACAAAATCATCCTTTAGGTGACTGGACACATGGCTGAGGAGGTGTATTCAATCCATAGGGAGTTGCACTAGTGCTCACAAATGCTGGACTGGAAAGCCCAACCCTGCAATCCAGCTGAGCCTCCCCAGCTCACCACTGAGCTCCACCTGTTTCAGCATAGTCTTTGTTTCTGCTGGATTTGCAGAGCTTTATTTGGGGATAAGGGGGAAAAGAACTTTTGTGCTTACCAAAACAAGATTCAAACCAAAACCAAAAGGCAACTCACTCTGCAAAGTTTGTCACTCACTGCTCCCAAGCCATCCAGTGGCCCTGACTCAGGCTCTTCTGAGTACTTCTGACTGACAACAGATTTTTACACATTTCTGAAGCCCCCAGTTCTGACCTTACAATCCCCCAGTGCCACCCCAGCAGCAGGCACAAAGCCAGCAGATCAGCTATCACCAACCTCACCCCACACCAGATGCCTCCTTAGTCTGCCCCACAGGGGGAGGCCCCATTTCCTAGAACTAAGGCAAAGATGGAATTTGCTTCATCTGCAAGCTATAAATCCTTTCCGTCTTCCTGAGCCCAGCACAGATGGGAACAGCTGTATGGCAGTGTTTCCTTAAGGCTCCAGCTCTGTTGAAGATGCTGAAATACCAATTTAAGTCTAAAAGCTGGAGAGCAAGAGAGAAGTAAGTGGCAGGGAAAGGAGGAAGGGCAACCACAGAAAGGTTTGGATTGGAAAGACCTTGAAAAATAATCCTATCCAAAGCCCCTGCCATCAGCTGGGATATCTTTCACTAGACAGGTTGCTCAAAGCCCTGGCAACCCTGACCCTGAGCACTTTAAATGATGGGGCATCCAATGCTTTTAAATGAAACAAAATTAATACCAATTCCTCAGAAAAAAAGATATTAGTGTCTTTAGGAGATTTTTCGTGTAGGACAAAACCCATTGTGCACACTGCTGGACAGGGTCTGCTGAGGAAAAGAGGGAGGGGGCAGGCAGCACCAAGCACATGAGCATGGAGAAAGAAGCCAAATAGATAAGAAGCAGACTGTCTGGACCCATGGCTGGTTGATGCCTCATCCATCTCAGGACTCATCTTCACCCAGCATGAAGAGAAGTCGCTCCCAAACTTCAAACACCACATGTAGGTCCAGCCAAGGACCCTGACCCCAGCTTAACTCTTACAGCTACTGCTCAGATGTCTGGACATCTAAATTTGATTTTCAGCCTAATTCCTCAGCAGCTATACTTCCTCCCAATGCACAATTGTTCACCTTGTAGATAAACATCTTCTCCATGCTTGAACAGCTCCCCTCTCTCTGTGGGGTAAATACAGAGTTCTGTAGGACAATGAGCACCAGCACTTCCCAGGAACTGTGGTGCTCAGACCTTCCAGGATCAGCCAAGGTTAATCCACTGCAAACCATCACAGTGGGGAGTGGCAGCACTAAATCCTCCAGAAACCCAGCCCAGACCACAGCAGGTGTCTGTAGGACCTATGAAAACAGGCTGTGCCTGCCTGTTGGGCTGCCTGCAAGGCAGAGACCTGTGCAGAATGCTAAGCAGGGCTCAGGTCTTATTGATGATGATTATGATTATGATCATTACTTCTACCACTACTGCAGTCATACCCAGGGGCCCCCAAACAGATCCCTGCAAGAGCAAGACAGTCTCTGCTTTGATGAGTTGATAAATCTGGTCTGAAACAAGCTGCAGCAATTCAGCATGGCAAACAACAAGGAGGGGGGCTGGCAGCAGCAGGAAAATTGCTACTTCACTGGTCTAAACACATGCTTCAAGCCCTTCAAGTCACAGTAAAATGCTTCTGGTTTATAAACTGTTGGCTGTTGCCATTTCACTTTTTTTCAGTCATGTAACCATTTCTAACCTCTGTTAAAGTTCCTTTAAGTAGCTTTTAATCAGCACCTTCTGGCTGAGTTTTGTGCATGTGTAAGGAAATAAAAAATAAAATCAAAGTCAAGGTGAGACCAAGGAAATGCTTTAGTAGGAGATGGGAGGAAGAGGGGGGTACACACAGCACCTGCTCCAGAGTCTGTCACTCCAGTGTCTTTTCCCTCTGCTTTCAATATGAGCAAGAAATAAAAGCACAAATGTGATCAGCTGGACAGACCTTCTGTGTACAAGCAACACACCTACAAAACAATAATAGGAACCACAAGGCCAGAGGATTCACATTCCTAAACATTAAAAGCAACGAGCTGAAGAAATTACCAGGAACAGAACTTGCCAGTCTTCCAGAGATTCCAGATACTACAAAGACTGCAGGAAGCCAACTCCAGTGACACTGCTGGGGCAGGCAAGGCTGTGGTGAGCACAGCCACTCCCTGACCCATGACAGCCCCAGGACAGCCCTTCCCCAGAGCAGAGCTGTTGCTCCCACTCATCTCCAGCAGAAGGATGCATGGGAAGCCCACGTGCCTCCAGATAAGCAGCTCTGGCAGGGCAGGAGGGATGAAAACATGCTGGGGTGCAAGGGGATGCTGCTGCTCCCCTACCTACAGACTCACAGCTAACCAGGCACGATGTGTCCAACAGAGGACAAATTTAGGCAGAATGACAGTTCCCTTGTAAGCAGGGAACCAGTGGGGCCTGGGCCATCTCCCAGGCTGAGTTACTGCTGCAGAAATCAGGGAGGTCATTGAAAAAACAATTAGGGAGCTTGGGAGAGAGAAGGGAGCCATAGAAAGGGAATGAAGCACACTGGGCCAGCTATTTCTCACTGTCTCCCCACCCCTCACCTGCCAGATCTCAGAAGCCTCATGTTCTCAGGGCTATATATGGATGGGTAATGGCTTTGCACAGGCTGCTGACAGTGCCCAGCAGCGTGTCACCTTCTGAAAGAGGATTAGCTAAAGCTGCAGGCGTGTTGTCACATCACTAAGCCTACCCCTGCCCAGGTCCTGGCCAGCCCCGAGCTCCTCCAGGCCTGCCAGATAATGATGGGATCTCTAAAAGCCCAGCATCAGCCATGGCAAGGGACTGGCACTGACAAAGTCTTCTGGGAGCTCCCAACTCTCTGCCAGTTTCCAGCAGATCCCACAGTGCCTGGCTGCTTGCAGGACCAGGTACTCTGGGCTGCATGAGAAATGTTTGTGTCTTGTCTCCCCTTCCCAGCCCTCAGTGCCTGCTCTGCTCTTTGGGAAAACCTCCTTCCCCAAATGGCAAGAAACACAGGATGTTTTTAGAAGGTGATAATGTTCCAGAGTCACATACAATCAGATCTAAAATCACTAAAGCACTTACAATTAAGACACATCGAGCTTTTTCCCACAAAAAATACTGACTGATCAAGAAAAAATTTCCTAGGAGAAAAAGGGCCATTTCCCATTATTATTTTTAATTGCAAGAGAATTAGAAAAATAAGAATTTCCACTTGAATTGAGGGTGACATTTTCTTTGCATTTCAGAAATGGATTATTTTTTACTTTTTAAATTCCAAATGTATTTCTCTTTCTATTTCTCACTAAGTTTTGTTACTGAAGGCAGCAGAACAGGTGCATATGACTTCGCTTTTCCCCCTCCAACACATTTTCTTTTTTTGTTCTGAATTCTCCAAAGTTAGAGCAGCAAAGGAAAAAAACCTGAAACACTCATCAGGCTTTTCCAACTTTCCTATAAAATGTCCTTAACTTTAGAAAATCACTCAAGTGTAAGATTTAATATGCTGCTTTGTTTTTCTTTCTCTTTTCCATTACTCTCTAGTCCTCCTGAAAATGCATACTCTTTCAAAAGATAGAACAGAAAGAGAAAAAAATATACAGGTGATATTTATCTTATTGTACTCAACACAAAAGAGGAAAAAGTGGTGAAGGAACAATGTAGAGCATCCAAAACCAAATACAAAAGCTGGTTTGGCAATTTTCTTGAATACAGCTGAGCTTTTCCTGCGGAGAAAGGTTGGAGAGAAGGAGGGGAAGAACTTCCTCCCATTTCTACCTACAGTAAACCACTAGAAATAGAAATGTCATGCTCTGCCAAGACAGTTATCATTCTCTCCCAAAATCCTTGGCCTTCACTCGTTTCTGCTACAGTTCCATCACAGACTTTCCATTGTCAGCCAGAGGCATTCCAGGTGCTACAACTTGCAGGTTTTCAGTTGCAAGTTTCAGAGATGCTCCCAGCCATGCACTCCTGCTACTGGGAACTCCCTCCCTCCATGTGTCCACAAGCCAGGAACCCAACTCCCATGCCTGCTGCTCAACTACATCAAGAGAGGAGGACTTCCACTGGAAGAAGTAGAGGAAGGCTGACACACAGTGACTGGCAGGCATTTGTTTTGCCAACATAACAGCTCCAGAGGCCATTGCAATGGTCATCTAAATACATCCCCAATTATTTCATATTCACAAGTGTTCCATAGCAGAGGGCAAGAACAAAAGTAAAAGAATCCAGAAGACTGGAGAGAAAACACTTCTAGACTCACTGGCCAAATTTATGCCTTACCACCCCCAATTATATTTCCAGAGATCAATCAGTTCATAAAGCACTCCCACTGTGCTGGGGTGAAAGAACCAGTACTGAAAAGGGTTGTTTGAGCCCAAGCTCCTTGAACCATCATGTGCCAGAAGGGACCAAACAAGCAAAACCCCTTGAAAAGTACAAGTCTTGGACACAGGGCATCTGCTTTCAATTCAAACTGAGAAGGATCTGTAATGTCCTCTCCCAGCCCTGCACCTCTCAGGAGGGCAGCTGGCCAGAGCAAGGAAAAGAGATACCTTCACATTCTTTTTGATTTGAATGATCTGGAAAAGGGAGGCTCCCACAAACTCACCAACAAAGAGCAAATCAAGGATAGCCTGTGTTAGCTGTCAGTTCCTCAGAACCAGGCACTTGTGGTTCCCTCCTAAAAAATAAATACTCACCATCACCTCCTGGTTGCTTGTACGGGTTGTACTTTGGTTTGGGGGCAACCACAGGGGCAAACTTCTTTGGGGTCTGCTGGGTGGACACAGAGATGCTGGGAGTTCCAAAGGTGTGTGTGGTCTCCATCCTTGCAGTAACGTGACCAACAGGCTCATTGGTACTCTTGGGTGGCAGCCAGGATGGGTGGGACATGATTCAGGTCTGAGAGGAGACACAAAGAGAGTCACACTTACATTAGGAATTTAGGCTGGGGAAGTAACAGCTGCAATCCTACAATTTTGCTGGTTTATGAAATCAAACCTACAAAACCCTTTAAAGCATGTTTAACTGGTGTATGCTTAACTTTAAATAAGTTGTTCCTAATGTATAGGACTTTAGATACAAACCTGTCTTTCTGTCCCCAGCAGGTCAGAATTACTGATCAGGTTATTGTTGGTACCTGCAAAAATCATTGCTATTTTCTTGTTCAAAGCAGAGCAGAGAGAGGCTGATACCCTGAAGCAGCCTATCAATCCCACCCTGCATTCAGCACCATAGGGATATATTTGCCTTTTTGAGTACATTAATGTACAACAGTGCAGGTGCTCTGGGGACAAGTCTAGTCACAGATAGGCACACACACTTCCAAAATACACTTTTAGCACTTTTTCACATTTCGTTTAGGACCCCATGCCCCAGTGATTTTCATTCAGACTTTTAAGAAAATAGATGGCAAAAGCAGCTAATCATTCTTGATGCCTCCATTTCTGAATGCCCAGCTTAAGACATTTTAAAAGCATGTCAATTTTGAAAAAATGCCAGAATCTCACAACCCCTGACAACCAGGCTCCTTTTAGACTTGTGTAACAAAAAACAGAGGCAGCCCAAATCATTACTTATTTATGAAAATCTTGGCTTTGGCCTCTTAAAAGCCTACATCACTTTTGAGAACTGGGTTCAGATGCTGCTGAAAATGTTGCCCATAAAAATCCTGTTCATTCCAATGAACAAGTGCTTTTTACCACACACAGACCACACCTTCTGGGTAGCAATGACAGTCCTACTGTACCATCAGGTGGTCCTATGGAGCTGGATTTGAGATTTGATGGCGAAATGAAAATCCCACACAGACAAAAGTCAGTGCTGATTTTGCTGCTCGTGAGCACCCTGTCACTTCTGCCCATGCACTGCTTTGGTGTCAGAACCCCTTAAGGCTACCAAAACCAGCAGGCATGTGTGACCTGATCAGGAAAGATTTGATTTCATCATGGCAAAGGATCAGTGCAAGAGATAGGCTCAAGGTCTCCACATGGTAGTGCTGGGTCAGTACCTCCAGCTAAGAGCAGTGACTGTTAAAACTGATGGATATACAGGTGTGTTTATTCCAACCAGTAAATTTACTTCAGGAAACAGTTTCCTGCTTGAGGAGTAATTTCTACTGTAAGCCCCAATGTCTGACCCAACACTAAGAGGTGGACAATTTTTATCATCTTCCACCTGCATCACTCCTCATGTGAGAGAGGAACTGGCAAGTCCCAACACTTCTGTCTCTTCCTGGCCATTCAGTCTGACTGCATGATGTGCAGACAGTGGTTTCACACCACTAGGAAGTGAGCCTGCTGCACTTGGAATCCAATAGCAGTGAAAGGAAGACACTGGAGCTGGCTAGAGATGAGGCAGAATGGAGCATGGCAGGAGCAGCCTGGAAATGTATCCAAGGCTGAGCTGCAAGGACACGACTTTCCTCCCTCACAGGCCTGCTGTCCAACCCTGCAGTAAGAGAGCAGAGCATCATTCTGAAAGCAAGAAGTGAAAGGCAGGTCCTCCCCACAGGGCTGGAGAGGAAACCAGTCACAATGAGGGCACACGAACCACGGTTCCACCACCTGGCACTTCCCATTACCAACACCAGCCCTGATGGACCTGGAAAATGACTCACTCCAGCAGTCAGAGTCACCTACACTGCTGTCTCCTCCTCCTACATCCTTCCAAACTGTAAAAGCAGTAATAAAACTCAGGCAACTATCTAGGTTTTAAGTGCAGAAAGCAATGAGGGCAGTCAGCCTTAAGAGCTAAACAGGATGAGCCTGCACTCTGCAGAGTCATTACATCCAAAGATGACTGTACCTTACCCATTGCTAAAAGCATCCTCGAATCTAATTCTGACAGGTTTTCAGCCTCTGCCTTGACATCTCATATGAAAAAGCCCCCTGCTGCAGTGAAGCACCCTCAAACACTGGACATTACCTCCATACTAATTCAAAGCAAAAGAAAATAAAAATCCCAGTACTGACTAGTTTATCACCATTCCTGCTCTGGAATGTTCCTTAACCACCCCCAGGCAGCATGCCTTGGTCCCACTGAACTCTTCTGGTCTGCTAGGCTGATGACAGGGATGGGTTGTGTGATGCACAAACCAAGAATGTCTGCTCCAGTAGCCAGGATGCACAGCACTGAGGATGGCTGAAGACAACAAGAGAATTTCAACGAATGAGCTTAGAAAGCAGACTGCTCCTATGGACAGCTTGGGAGCAGGGAGACCACAGAGCTGCTGACTGTAAGCTGGCACACAGCTCCCTCTCAGCTAACCTCTAACGCCTTTGTTTTGGCCAGGGTGGTATTTTCTAATTGTTTCCCTGTTAGCCTTTTCTCTTCCTCTTTCTCCCCGTCTCATTTTCTGTTATGCATTTACTGCCACTTGTTTTTGCTGTTTGTGCCCTGACAGTGTTTTCAGCAAGTTCCCTTTTCCTCGTTTGTTCCAGCCCCAGCACCCCAGCCTCAATTAAATTTAGCCTAACTACTCTGCAAGATCACTGAAAGAGAAAATGAATTAATTTTTTTTTAAAAGCTGAAGCTAAACTTCTGGGTTTGCCATTATTTTCCCTCCGTTTTGTCAGCTGGTAGAAGGCCAAAAGCAAGGAAAAATGTAAGGGACAGTGGCTTGCAGATAGGCACAGCCCCCCATCTCTCAGCAGACTTCTCCATGGTAGAGTACCCTGGCTAATTCAAACAAAGCCAGCAGTGCTCCCTCTCCACTCCCTGAAATACTCCCTGGTTTTCCATCAAAAGCTTCTTTGGAGCAGAACATTTTGTGATGTGGACAAGTAATCAAAATAGCACAGGAACACTTGGGCCTATAACTAATCCCCTTACTCTAAACTTACTCTTACATATGTCACTGCCTGTACGTCATTGTGGTGCCTGCACTTGGACAGGAACACCCAATAGGTAACAGCAGTGCTTTTCTGGCTAGCCAGCAACACAGCCAGCTTAAAGTCACTTCTGAGTGATTTTCTTCCATTAAAAGTTATTTTTCTCTGAGAAGTTGACCTACAGATTAAATCTACAGCTGCCCTCACATTTCTGCTCCAAGCAAATGATCCTTCAGGCACTGTTTGCATCCAACGAGCCCCTTCCTGGCAAAGCTGGGTAGATCGAGCCATGCAACAGCTAATACAGCAAGGCTGAAAAAACCTTTCTCAGCAGAGCCCATGTCCCTGGGAATCCTCCCAGAGGGACAGCCACCTCTTGCTTCCCTGTCAGTGCCACACCTCCCTCTGTCTTGGCTGAAGCCTTCTGCATATCTGCCTGCCACTCTCCCACAGCCACTCTTGGTCAGCCCTAACTCACAGCTCCATTCCTGATCTGACTGCTACGAGCTTTTCTTGTGACTCCTTACTCACTGACCACTCTGGCAACACCCCCTACCCAAACTCACTGTCTCATCCCCCCCGAGAAAATCCCTTAAATCTTCTCCCTGTCATGGCTTTGAAAGCCTCTCATTGATCATCTTGACTGACCCTGAACCATCCCCAACTACTGCTCTGCAGAGCTTCTGCTGAGCTAAAGAATATTTGTTATAAAGCACACGGAGCCTCAACTGAAACAATGCAAGTGTTGGAGAACCCAACACAGCATTAGGTAAATTGTTTGGACAAGCAATTAAGCACCATAATTACAGCTTCTCATTTATGTCTGGCTTAAAATTTAGCTAGCTCCACTTCCAACCATCACATTTTGTTATGCTCCTGTCATCAGCATTACAGACTTGCCTCTCTTCCTCATGCAGATCCTTTCAGAATGCAGCCAGATCATTGCTTAAATCAAACCAAAACATTTAAATTAAGTTTCAATTAAAATCCCTGTAAAGGGCAGATTTCTCTTGATGCTTTCACGTATGTTTACTCTGAACTCTCTTCAATTTCCCAGCTACCTTTTCTGACATGGTGGCTGATAGCATAAGACCATTTTTAAGAAGAGCACCTTTAAATAGAAGAGGTAAAATGATGAATATATCAAAAACAAAAACCTGACTGAAATCAGCTGTGGATGCCTGAGGTTCTGTTATCCTTCCTTCCTTGGCACCATTAGTCATCACCTACTTTTGGAGGCAGAGGATAAGACCAGACTAACCATGATAAATAGCATTAAGAGCAAAGAGTGAAATCACACTGCATAAATAAGGCAAACAGTGGGCTCTGGTTCTATCATTAGGACAATCTTAATGCTGTAAGTTCAGAAAATTCTAACCATGAAAGAATACACCACAGCAGAGGAACTGGAATCCACGAATCCCAAGCTGAGACCGCATTATCTAAAAATGTCAGACCAGGAATATCAATAGCAGATAATACCATGCAGTAATAACAGCCTGACAAGCTTTTTTCACTGCCTTTTTCTTTTTTCAAATGTGTGGGCATAAGAGCTTGTTTTTTGCTTTTAATTACAGGATGTCATTCACCTTTGAGAAGCAAAGGTAAAACACTGAGGGTTCCAAGTCAATTTATCCTTACATCTCATAAGCAATGGAAGGGTAGAGTACCAATTTGTCTACTTTTGAAATTGTTAGTACATCCATCTCTGACACAGGCTGGCTTTTCTGTGATTAGACTGTACTCAAATAAATCTTCATTTCATTTTCATATTTGTAACATGGACCAGATACTCCTTGGATGTTGATGGACATTGCCAAGACAGAAGATTTTGTCCCTGAGTTAATTAAGCTAATGCTTCGTAGCGGGTAGCAACAGTATTTAACAAAAAATGAGCAACAACCGTCTGTGCTTCCAGACTGTCTGCTGTGTCTTCCAGCCCACGCCTTCCTAAACTCCCTGGCTTGATGTAGGTCTGTCATGTTCTGCCTTAGTATCACCCATGCACAGTGAACCATCCCTCCTAATGCCAAGAGCTCGACCAGATACAGGGAATTAGGACCTTGTTTATTGACCATAGATGCAACTGAAAGCTGTGTTGGGGCTTTCCTCTGATACATAATACAAGCATCACCTTCCCTTGATAACTCAAATTTGTTTCTAAGTGTAGAAAGGCAAACTGCATCCTCCCCACTCTCTCTTCTCTTCCATCCATGTAAAAGAACTCAAAGAGAAAACTTTCGACTTTACATCACCTTACAAATGAATTTTAAAGATCAGCTCTAGAACTAAAACAAGGGAACATCCTTCACAATGCAAGTCATGCCACCCATTGTCCCTTTCTGTTAGAGGTGCAACCTACATGTCTGGATGTCTCTCCTCTAAGTCGATTTGTCTTCATTTTCCTGCCTGAAATTCCCCAAATCCCAAACCTCAAATGCCCTCCTAGAATACAGTTCTTTGCTTTGTCCTCATCACCTCCAGTCTTCTAATTAGCTAAATGCAGTGACTGAAGCTGACCAGAGAGATCTGCTCTTTACAAACTCCCAAAGCTGCTTGTTTTTTCTTGGCAATATTCCCCTCTGAAGGTTAAATGAATTTATTTCTTCATTTATGCCACATGATCTCTAGCCATGAAGCTCTTCTACTTCTTGTGGCCTTCAAAAGAGGGTATAATGTCAAAATTCAGGCCTCATTAGAGGTCTTTAACCAAACATAGGAAGTGCCATAGGTACTTATAAACTCAGCACAAGCTCTCCTGGGATGCCTTTCCCATATGGTACTACTTATTTTCATCAATTTTAGATCATATGGCAAATTATGTGATTTGGGGAATTGGGAGTCCTTTGGAACTCCCTTAATCATTGCTGATCTGCACATCATCTCTCCAAATTTAACTCCTGCAATATTAACCAGTCCAATAAAGCTCCTCCCTCAAACACCCCCACACACACAGCAAATTGACTCTGGACCTTCGTCACAAAGCTTCAGGAACAACTCTGAGCACTGGGAATCCTGTGCATGGTGCTGGTGTGACCTCTACCACCAGTGAGCAGTGAAGCTCTAAGAAGAGCCAACTGAGCCACCAAGAGACTTTGAGAGGTGATGAAGAGGAATGGAAAACAGTATCACCCTCCAGTGACTGCCATCCCGACCCTCGGCAAACTTGATGCACGTGGACTCCAGGTCCTCGTGGCAAATATCTCCCCAAGATCAGGTTTCTCTCCCTGCACCCATTTTACATGGTTCATGGACATTTCCTAATGCTTTTCTGTAGTCTTTCACAGTAGGTATCAGCTGGAGCAAGTTTAACTCTGCCTCTTCCTCTCAGATTGATAGTTCACTTCGATTGCCACGAAAAGGCAAGGTTTTGTATCTTCATCCCAATTCCATCAAAATAAAATAAATAAGTACATGAAATCAAAGTCACTTCTTCAGTTAAACAAGACTGAGAGCATTCACCTATTTCCTGCTGTGGGGTGTCACTAATGTAATCAGAGGAATTAAAGGAGAGAAACCTAGTTAGAGTACTGATTAATTATTCCTCGAAGAATATAGTCTTGTAATATTTCATTCTAGCTTTAACAGCTTCAATCAAACTTTCATGGGATCCTCCAGAAGACCTGACTTAAATTCAAAGTGCACCCTGGTTTGAGTAAAGGAATGGGCCCCTATGACCTCCAGAGATCCCTTGAGGGATCAAAATCAATTATTCTGTGATTCAAAAAACCCAGACTGCCAGCTGTGACTTCATCTGCACCCAGAAGTGTTTCACAGACCACAGATCAGCTGAGTTGGGAGGCACTTGCAAGGATCATCAAGTCCAACTCCTGGCCCTGCACAGCACCATCCCCAGGAGTCACACCAGGTGCCTGAGAGTATTGCCCAAACTCTTCTTGAACTCTGCCAGGCTTGGTGCTGTAACCACTGCCCTGGGGAGCCTGTTCCAGTGCCCAACCACCCTCTGGGGGAAGAACCTTGTCCTAATATCCAACCTAAACCACTCCTGACTCAGCTTCAGGCCCTTCCCTTGGGTCACCACAGAGAAGAGATCCAGTGCCTGTCCCTCCTCTCCCTCTCAGGAGGAAGCTGTAACTGCAATGAGATCTCCCCTCAGTCTCCCCCAGGCTGAATAGACCAAGTGCTCTCAATTGCTCCTCACAGGGCTTCCCCTCAAGGCTCTTCACCATTCACAGCCCTCCTTTGGATACTCTCTAATAGTTCAGTGTCTTTCTTACATTATGGTGCCCAAAACTGCCCCCAGCACTCGAGGTGAGGCTGCCACAGCTCAGAGCAGAGCAGGACAATCCCCTCCCTTGCCAGGCTGCTGATGCTGTGCCTGAGGCACCCCAGGATAGGGATGTCCCTCCTGGCTGCCAGAGCACTGCTGGCTGATGTTCACCTTGTCATCAACCAGGACCCCCAGGTCTCTTCCCACAGCACTGCTCTCCAGCCTCTCATTCCCCAGTCTGTCCATACATCCAGAGTTGCCCCATCCCAGGTGCAGAATCCAGCACTTTATCTTGTTGAACTTTGTATGGCTGGTGATTGTCCCATCTCTAATTTATCAAGGTCTCTCTTCAAGGGACTCAACAGCTCCTTCCAATTTTTAGCAATATATTATATTCCACTTAAGGTATGCCAGCAATATCACCTACTGGCAATGCAGCATTATATTCCTTCTTCTCTAGTTGCAATGGTCTGCAAATGAACAGAGCTTGTGACCATTCTTTTAAGCAAACAACCAATACTTGGAAAGCAACTTTTCTTCCTAGCTGCATCCACAGTTCATTTATTTTTCAGCAGATCCATACCACTTTGGGATGTGACTTTCATTGTACACATTTAAGTCACTTCAGCTTCTACAGCATTACTGAGACAGAAAAGGAAGACAGCAAGTCTGTAGTGGGGATTGCAAAGATGTGATGGTAAAGAACAGTCTCTCTGGTAAAAAGATGCTTGATAAAAGCTAATGTCACCATGAAAATAGTTCATCAGATACCAACCCAATGTCACAATCATTCTTACTTCAAAACCCTGCTTCTGGGACCATTTTGATATCAACGAAGAACCCACCCTTGGCTTTCCCTCTTAGCTTATTTTTCTTGTATCAGCTTCAGTTATGGAAAAGGTAGAAGGGCAAACTAAACATAAAACTTCTTTCCTTTCCCAATATAATTGCATTAGGAGTTTTGGGATTAGATGCTGGCTATTTGAATTTGGCTGCTGCTGCAAAACACATGCATAAAAGCTGATGAATGGGATCTTCCTTTTACAGCCATGTCACACCCTGGTGTCAGATGACAAACTAGGCTTTAAAATCCCAATAAATTGAACTTGACTTGTCCATGTGAACTGAAACAAAGAGATCATACTGGCTCCCTGGAGACAGATAGATCTATCTAATCTAATACAACTCTAATGACTGCATTGCAATTTCACCAGAGAGCAAGCTGATTCTTGGCTTCTGTGGCATGAGACAATCCTCAGCTACTCCAAACATAATCATATTGGATAAAACATCAATCCAAGGCCTCAGCTACTTGTGGTCACAACAAACCCAAAGGCAATTGTAACAGAGGAGGTGGACCTGCTGGCTTACTCAAATACAGTTTATTCCTGAACCTAAGGACCTAAGCCAGGAGGTAGATCTGAGCTAGCAAATTTCTTCCAATTGTTATAGCCCCTTCCTCTGATAACTTGACCTACAAGTTTGTGACGATGTTGCTGTACCACAAAGAAAAGTTTGAGACAGATGTTTCAGAAATGTGCATATAAAATAAGAGAGGAAATATATTAAAAGAGACAGCAAAACCAGGAATGATGCAGGAAGGTTATTTTGGGAGTGATCATGAGCTCCCTTACACAAATACTATTTTCCTGCATACAATTTATTTTCAAGGCCTCTCTGCCAAAAAAAGCTGCCTTTATTCCTTCTGTGTCCATATTCAATGTCTTGCCTATAGCACAGCTCAGTACTTGGCTTCCTACTTCAGCAAGGGACTGCCAAGCAACGCAGAGCTTATCCATCAAATAAAATTATTGAAGGACTGGACTTCTCAACAGATGTACTGAAATCAGGCATATCAAGAGTCTCACTTAAGTGAAAAGAAAACAGGACAAGAAATGGCAAGATTAAGGCTGTTGGAACAAACTCAGGTACTTTGGATGCTGATGCTGGCTGTAAACAAGGAGGAACTGTGCAAAACTAACATTCAGCTCAGCTGTGAGATATCAACAAGACCACAGTGGGACCAAGTGGGACCGTGGCAGCATATTGACACACAGATAATTGTATTAGCTTTGCAGAGTAGTGTGTGTGTGTGGCTCAGCCTGGGGAGAAACAGGAGGGAGCTGAGCTCAGTGGGAAGCTGATGGAGTGAACAAGGAAACAGTGCTGAGCTTGAGGCCCTACCCAGAAAGGCTGGCGTGGGTGTAGGAGGGTTTTGTATTTATGATGGGGCTTCCTGCATTTCCCTCCTCTTCTAAAAATTGCTGTGATTGCAGGAAGAGTCAGATGTTGCCCTCCCTGGAAGAAAACACATCTGCTACTGGCAGTCTGAACCCCAAGTCATCAAGAGGATTTCTGAGAATGCAAAAGGAGCTGTAGCTCAGAACACAGGCACAGCACAGGCCCTACTCAGGAAGGAAGCGTGTGCAGGTCCATCATCACCATAACCCTCTTTTGACACCTCATGGAGCTGGTAGTAGAATCTAGACTTTGACACTGTACTGCCTAAAAATCAACCAATTAAATCAATTAATGGGCAGGGACTGTGTCCAAGATCAAAATCTTTAATCCTCAATTCTCTTCCTCCCACCTGATCCACTTAACTTTTCCTCCCTCAGATCCAAAGATATCCTGGAAGTCACAGCTTCAAGTATGACAAATCCTTGGATGACTTCTTCCTGAGCACTGCACCAACCTGTGTCTTGGTTTTGGTAGCTCAGTTCACAGCAGTTTGCAAATAATCAGGGGAAATAGCCTTTTTCCTATGGAAAATCCTGGATCTTAATACACACAGGAGTGAGTGCTGCCAGATGACTGGAAATTGATGCTGCAGAAAGATTGCTAATGGAAGGAAGATATTTGAGTGTATGGAAACTGTAAGAAAAGAAGTACACAAACACCTTTGTATAAACAGTCAGGAAAAAGACTACATCTCTCTGAGTTTCATGACAACAGGTGACTTGACATCATCAATACACAAGCACCCCAATGTCTCCTTATCTCCCTTCTGCAACGCAAAGCAAAAGTAAAGATTTAAATTGCTTCCTCCTTAAAGAAGCTGAAACCCTGCAGCGCTGTCACAACAGACAGAGGATCTCTGCAGGCTACCAAGTCCTGCTTTTAGCAGGAGACTAACTATCACCAACTCTAGATAAGACTTGCTGTGGCTTTGTCCTGGAAAACCTCCAAAATGAAGAATCCCTTGCTACCTGGTGACTTTTACTAGTGTTACACTACTTTCCCAAAGAAAATGCTTTTCCAACTCTCCAGCTGAATCTCCCAATCCATTATGCATGCTCACGGCACTTTATTTTGCCATCTGGATGGAAGCATTTGGTTCTGACACGTTCAGAAGGCTTCTGGCAGTAGTCATAGGCTGCCATTGGATCACTCCTTTGCCTCCTTTCCATCAGAGACAGAAGCCAAAGCTCTCTCAGCCTCATCTTGTAGGCCATGTGCTCTCAGCCCCTGACTGACCCTTCTCTGGACTCTCTCCACCTCTTCCACATCCCATTTCAGCTGGTGGACTCAAGACTGGATAACAGCCTCAGCAGTAGGCAGGAAAGGTGGGCAATAACTCATCTCAGTCCAGGCTCCTCCTGAAGCAGCCCCATATCCAGTTTGCTTTAGTGGCCATCACAGCACACATTGAACTCATATTTGACTGGGTGTTCACCACCTGCTCCACATCCTTTTCTCAAGAAATAAAGAAGAACAAAAGGCATATTTTGAGGCGGTGCCTAAGCTGGAGGAGCTCCACAATGCCATGGCCACACGGGTGGGAGGGCGGGTCACAAGGTGGTGTTAGTGATGTTATTTGCAATAAACATGACATACAGCTCATTAAGAAGACACCTGTTCAAAGAGGCAGGGGGTGTTCTCAAAGCACAGGAAAATGGGTAAAGAGGAATATTAAAAGCAAAGGTGATCATGACACTGTGGAGTGCATGAAGATAAAGCTCTGGTTTAGTATCCATAGGGCATTAGTTCTGCTCTGAATAGAAACTTGTGACAGAAGACAAGTGCTTGAAATTCGATTTTCAATTCTACTTTGAAACTCATAAAAGCACCAAGCAGAAGCCCAAGAAACTGCTGCTCTTCCCTTTTAACTCAGTGTCCATTCATTCAAGAACAGTGATAAGCAAAGCTGTGGGAGATAATTCCCCAGCTGGTGCAAACCACAGTACCAGCAATGAAGTTAC
Organism: Chaetops frenatus; assembly: GCA_013400775.1. Taxonomy (NCBI): domain Eukaryota; kingdom Metazoa; phylum Chordata; class Aves; order Passeriformes; family Picathartidae; genus Chaetops; species Chaetops frenatus. The sequence continues at coordinate 1,504,730 of VZTR01031777.1, forward strand.
CCCAGCCAGGCATCCACACTGGCCTTGCAGGTTTGCTAAACAAGCTCATCCTATTAAAAAGCTGACTTCAGTTGCTCCACCACTATTGCATTGCTGTCTTCTGTTTTCAAACACCCAAATTAATCATTTGTTCCCCTTTCCAGAAATCAGTAGGAAGTTCTGTTGTGACAAAAGAGTTTTCATACTAGACCAGCCACATCAGTTCCCTAGATGCAGAACAGCTCAAATCTGACAGTCTCCAGGAAAACATTCCAGTGCTCTTTTACCTTCACTACACTTTACCAGAAAAGACTGGCATGGGGTGATGGAAGAGAAGAAATGAACCATGAGCTGAGGGTACTTTGAGAGGGAAGGAAGAACCAAACTTTGAAAATATCCAGAGATATTTATATGTGACTGCATTTTAGCCACTGCTGGCATCCACTTGTTTTTGAGCTGTGCTAGGGCAGGCAGCTGGGTCCTGCAGCTGGTAAGTGCACACACAGCTCCATTTATCAAATGCCCTTCAATAGCTGCTACCACTATCTCACAGGTCTGAGGTAAAGCATGTTCCCACACACAACCAAGCGTCTGAAAGGCATTTCAGCATGCCTCTGCTGTGTAATGCACATATTTCTCTTTCAAAGTAACACAGCTGCCAACACCTTAATCATTCCTTGGGGACCTTCAACACATCAGCCCTTAAGTGCTTCATTACCTCCAGCGGCTCCTGCAGAGCTCACATCCCAGGTGAGCTCTGCACAGCTCTGCCAGCTACAGAGAGCAGCCTGAGCTGCAGGAGAGCAGGAGCTGTGCAAATCAGGTCTAACAGCCTATCTTCCACCACTCTTTGTTTCCACAAGTTTGGCCTCATTTGCTGCAGAATATCTAGGACAAAAGGCAAGGCAGCATCAAGAAACCACAGTTGAGACTAAAATCACTGGGTGTTTCTTTTCAGGAGATCCTGTGGGAGAAAAGATGCTTGCTCCTCTGCATGGTCACTCTAAGATGCTATGGAGACCAGTCAAATAACCTTCACTGAGGCACCTGAGTTGTGTGTACCTCCCCAAAGCTTTCTTGCTTTTAAGTTAGAAACTGCTGCCTCAAGTCACAAAAAACAGCATTTTGAAATTGTATTGATATGTTCTTGGCACAAAAGAAAAATAAACTGCAAATGCAACCAATACAGAAACTTGAGCTGCCCTTTGTTTCTGCAGGGCTTAAAACACTAAGGGGAAAACCTAAGCAACAAATTTCATTGATCCATGGAAAGATGCAGTCTGTTAGAACTGGTACACAGATACCTATCTTGGAATTAGCTTGAGCATGTGAAGGCACAACCTACCCCTTGAAATTTCTACATTGCTCCATCGGGTTCCTTGAGATGACACTGCTGGAGACATCACCACAAGGAATCACTTCCAAGTGAATTTCCTTTCTAAACAAGATACCCCAGGGCCATGGTTTGTGAAGCACCTCCACTAGGGACCAGCTTCGCTCACTCTCTTCATGTCAGCCCCACTGTCCCTCCTCTGCAGCTTACCCACCATCCAGAGCCCTCTCAATTAAAGTTATGATCTAACGGCTCAAAATAACGTAGGAAGGTTAATAAATCATGCAATGAATACAAGCTTACACACATAAGTATGCATAGACATGTGCACATCCCTGATATTTTGATTCCGCACCATTAGCTCAGGAAACTGGTAGAGGGAAAGAATAGGGAGAGAAACCAACAGTTGCTCACATGGATCAACACTTCCAGGCTCTCTCTTTTGCAGCTCATCTCACTCATACTTGTGGTTTCAACATGTGATTCACATTAGGCCCCTCTGCTCGCCATTTGATGGTTCTGCTAAACAGATGTGAATTTATTTAGTCACAGAGCCTGCTCTTTACACTGCCTCTTTGTAGAACAGATGGGCTTTTTTTTTCTCTGTTCAACAGTGTTCAGATTAAGATCATACCCAGAGCACAGGTTTGCTTGGCAGCTTCACAGGAAAAGGAACAACACATGAACATAGGCAGGTTCTCACAGGAGCTCTTTTCAGCAGCCTGGGCACATCACAAAAGGAGATGGCCCTGATGGACAATGCCAAACTGCAAGACCAGGAACGACCAGACAAGACCAAGATCCTCAGGGATCCCCAAGATCAGTCCCAAAACTTTAGGCAAATGAGTGATGCACGCTGCACCTGGCAGGTTCCAGGAGACACAACTCTGCAACACACCCACCACAAAGCCCTCCTGTGAAAGCCTGAGTGCAGAGTGAGCTGAATGAAGGGTAGGCTCCTGCAACATTCATGGGGACATGAAAACATGGCATCTCCTGGGACTCTTCAGCATGGTGAAATAGCCTGGAAAAGCTATCCGCTCCCTGTGTGGGCATTCTTCTTTCTGCACTCAGAGTGCCTTTGGCACTGGATGAAGCAGAACTGCACAAAGGCCCTCTCAGAGCAGAATAAGACTGCCCACATGAGAAGTACGCTTGGAACAGCTATTGCACTTTAAATTCACACCCTGGGTTTGTTTTGCAATGATTTCCCTGTGCAGAAGGGCCCTGGGCTTTAGATTCAATTTTCCCTCATATTATCAATAGCTGAGCAGTGCCCCCATCCAAGGGTAGGATGTGGCCTATACAAGAGGCCAAAGTACAATCTTGGAGGAGAAGGATGAGCTTCCCTTTTACTTTGCACTACCTTGTACATGGGTGCACCTCTCTATTGCTTCAGGAACTGAACCCTGATGACTTCACCCTAGCAAATGGCCCTGCTATGTGGGTAAATCATCTCTGCTCTACCACAGAAACCAAGGATGTGTATACATGGCACACAGGAATGCCATGCCCACACTTGTGCAAACCTCTAATCCCTCTCCAAAAGCTGCAGTCCTCTCCCTCAGACACAGCTTTGCCCTCCCATGCACTGCCCACCTGTTACAGGGATGACCTCAGTTTCTACCAGAATATGCTTAGGTCTCAGCATTAAAAATAATTTTATATATCTATATATATATATATACACATTTTTACGGTGGTTATATTAAAATTTGGTTGTCTGGAGAATTAAACTCCAAATTTCAGAAGGAAAGTAAAAGTGGAATTCTCTGCCTGAAAGGCAGCCGGGACACAGCCATTAACACCCTCCCTGGGGGCCCTAAAGCTGAGCATTTACAAGAGTAGAAAAATATGTGTGGCTTTCTTTCTGGGGAGGCGTGCATACAATCAAGCAGTATTAAAAAGCTAGTAGGTATTAGGCAGCAAAATATTTTCAATCATAGAAGACTGGGACTGAAAAGGACAGCTGAGTCCTTGCAGGGCAACAGCACTTCCAGCTACAAAGCACTTTGTGTCTTCTGAGAGTTTTTCATTTCTTTTTTTCTTGGCAAGCTCTGAGCCACCGCAGTATAATTTTCATTCCTATTAATGGCTGTGCCATCCAAATACCCTGTGTATGGACCATACACTAGCACTTCATTCTTCTCTAGATCTTAAGGAGAAGTAACAAAGCAAAACACTGTGAAAGAGACTTTCATAAGCATAAAGCAAATTTATGTGCCCAATTCCCAGAGGCTGGTTGCTTAACCTTCAGTATGAGCCTTCAATAACTTTGAGCAGTGAAACAATTTACTTTCTTTCCTCCATGTGAGAGAAAGGAAATTCCCTCCTGCTTTGTCCCACCTGCTCAGCAGACCTGGTGTGGTTGGTGCTTCTGCTGGGGCAGCACCAGTAACAAGACAGAGCATGGCATGAGGAGCAGGGCTCCCCTGCCATCCCCTCAGGAAGTATGGAAAACCTCTCCAGGCATCACTCTCCACCTGCATCCCACCTTCCCTGTCACCTCCACCAAGGCACTGGGGACAACATTTAGCCCCTCCTTTACAACATTTTGAGCCTGGAGTCAAGGTGGGGTCTGTAAGAGCTGTCCCACCACAAAGTGCACAGAAACGAAAGGCATCCAAAATTCTATGTACAGATATAGAGATCTCAGTGGAGGGTTAAAACTGAGGGAGAGCAGAGCTGGCAAAGGCTCATGATGGATAGCAGTGAGCTGCTCAGAAGAAAATTTAGAAAACATTTCGAATCCCCTCCTAAAAGGGAACAAATAGGTCCAACACTCCAACAGAAGAGGATTTTTTGCATCTCTGAACGATAGTGCTTCCCTTTTACGGCCTGCGGCTGCTTGGGAAATTCAAAACTATTTCTCTGAAGAATTCACTTAGACAAGCTTTATGGCTTTGATCAGTTAACTATTTTTTAATGCTAATCCACCCCAGTGATATTTGTCCTCCTTTTCCCCATGTGCACAGAAGCACAGACACAGACAAATACTACACAAAAGCAAACATTAGCCAGATGAACAGTCAAGAACAATGACATCCAGAGCCCATAACCAAACACCAACTCCATTCTGTTTTATTCCTTTCTATTCCAGCGGTTCAAGATCCTTTCGCCCAGTATGACCCAGTAATGGAAATTTAGGAATCAAATTTTGGAGCCCAGCAAGTATAATTCTCAATGCAGTGATTTGGCCACAACTACTCTCACTCAAAAAATTTAAGTAATATCCCCTAAAAGTTGGAATAAAACACATGGTTGAAAGACCTTATTAGAAACATAACACGAACCCCAGCAAGTAGCCCAAGTGCTGCTCCATCCTCCAGATGAACAAATGAAGGTGCAAAAGTAGTGATTTGCTTATATTTATGAAGCAAAGATTAAAATGAGCCAAGAGCAGGACTGAAATTTCCAGGCACCCATCACCTCACTGGAATTGCTGTACACTCCCCCACAATCTCAGGTGCAGAGCCCAGGCACCAGGCTAAGCAAAACTCCATTTACAATCTCAGCATACAAATTTATCTTCTCGTTTAGGGCACCAAAGTCTAACTGTGCACCAGAACACGCCGGCTACCTAAGCCATTATTCAATTATCTGTCATATTAGTTGCACCATTGTGACATCCCATGACATACACAGCAAAAAAATGACACTACACCAAAAAAAAAAAACACCCTAAGGGATTAAGGGACAGTCCCTGCTCTGCAGCACCTTTGGTATTCAGGCTGCTACCTGAACTTCGCTTGCTGTCTTTGAGTAACAGATTCAGGCAGTATTTCCTGTGGCAGACAATTAGAGAGGCTGATTATTGTCTGTGGAAAAGTGAAGAAATCCTGGAAACAATTTTCTGTCTCAATTGTTCCCAGAGTGCAGGAACAATCTCTTAGCCCTCTTCCTATTTTCTGCTCGATGCCATCCAGGCTCAGCAGGCGGAATCCATCACAGTGATGCCATGGGTCTGGGTCCTGCAAACACTCACCCAGGTGAAACTTTACACATGAGCAGCTCAACAGGCTCTAACCAGTGTCAGCCTTGAACTTGGCCACAAGGGTTTCAGAGGACAAAGAATGAGACGGGTGAAAGATTCAAAGTACCTGAGGAAGTGTTTTTAGGTAGGACCAGGCTTATCTCAACAACACAACACAAATGAAGCGTTTCTGATGCACACTTCTTAACCTAGCCATTTCAAAATTCACTCTCAGGCACGTGATGTGATTCTTGGGGTGCCCTGTGCGGGGCCAGGACTTGGACCCGATGATCCTGATCCACCCTTCCAATTCAGCATATTCTACAATTTTGCGATATTTTTTAAAAATCAAGGAAGATCAGCTGTACTCGAGAATTGAGTATCAAAGGCAAAGCCCCTAAGAAAAAAAAGGTTATTTTCTCACATTAAAAATTCCATTATCATGGCGGGGGGAGGAAGAGGGGAATAAAAAGGAACAGATATTTTCTATAGGAATAAACCCACATGCTTCTAAGACAAAAATCTAAGAGCTGATGGCTTTCTACCAGAGCCTGAAACCATTCCCATGCAAAACCACTACCAGACTGACCCACAAAGGGTGGGGGGGAAAGAACCGAGTACCACATACCAACCTGCACCCCTCTGCATATGCTGCAGCAGCAGCAACTCCAAATATGAATTTTTCAACATTTCGGTAACAAGTACTATTTGCCCAGGTACATGCCCACACCCAGAATTATTCAATCAGAACCTTATTTTCCACCCAAATGAATTTCGATATAAAATATTCCGTTCAGCCTAATCAGTGGGGCTTAAGCATCAGTCAAAATATTTTCTTGAATTGACTCCATCAGTGCCAGAGAACAAGAACAACCTCTGTAAATAATCTGCCTCCAAAGGCAGGTACAGACATTTCAATTGTGTTATTATTTTTAATAAAAGTAACATTAAAAAGATTGTTACTTTTCAGCCAACGCTGCTGAGGGAGGGACGGAAAAAGACTGGGAATCGCAGAATCACACGGCCAATCTTAGTATCACTTCATTTTCAAATGAGGAATTTGGTAGTAAACAACCTTTTCCTTGTACACAAACATTTTTAATTTCATGCCCTGCTAATCATACATCTGTTAGAGTTCCTTTTCCATCCACTGCACTAACGATAATACAAGAAAAATCATCGCACTAACGATGTGATTTGTCTAAAATGAAAATTGAGTAATAATCAATGTTCCTCTGTGGGATGAGGAAGCACAGCAGCACTGGCCCAATGGAGGTGACAAAGACATGGTTTGCAAAGTGATGCCTTCACGCGCGCTTTGCCAGTGGCCTTTGCTGGTGGCAGCCCCTCTGCATCCCTGTGTTTGTGTAAGAACCCTTTTGGGACTGGTTCACCCAACAGCTTCGCTCAGGCTTCCTGGTGGTCCACACCAGGCACCACCACCAGCAAAGCCTCTCCTGCTATCATCACCTCACTCACCAGCACCTCCTTCTCCTGCTTTCTTCCCCCTCTGTTTTTTCCTCAGCTCCTCTGTCAGCAGGATATTAATGTGACAAATGCTACAGCACTGCCCTCAGCTTCCCAAATCTCCTTGCAGCACTGAGACCCAGTGAGCCTCAGCATACCAGACTTCAGATGTGTGCAGTGCCTTTTACCTGGGCCTTCCACACACCAGAGCTGGCTGATGAGCTGCTCAAAAGCACACTTAAATATGTGACCACACCCCTGAAAACAAGTTCTTCTCATCGCCTCAGTAGCAGTAGTGCAAGTGTTGAGGCTGTTATTTAAGAGACATGCCCAGCTGAAATTCCAAGTTAATCTGAGCCCCAGAAACACCCACAATCAAGACAATCTGATTTGGCCTTAGAAATATTTTTTTTATGATAAGAAACCAGAATGAATTTCCCAGAGAAGCTATGGATGTACCATTTCTGGAAGTGTTCAAAACCAGGTTGGATGGGGCTCGGAACAACCTGTTCTAGTGGAAGGTGTCCCTGCCCATGGCAGGGGAGTTCAAACTAAAGGGTCTTCAAAGTTCCCTTCCAACCCATACCTTTCTATGATTTTTTGATTCAAAGATTTACTGTCTTGCACTGCCCATTCTCCTCTTTTCTGGACTGCTGACACACAGCTTTTGCCTTTTTAGACTCCTCCTATTCCCATAGCTGTGCTGGGCTAACTCCAAGTCAGAAATATTGCACTTGTAAGACCTACGCAATGGTAACTGGGAGTTTTAACAAGCAATGAGAATCCATCTGAAGCCTCAGGCAATGTGGCACAAAGACATTCTGGGCAGAGGTACACAACTCTGCTACACCTGGGACTCCTCTCTGACCTCCAGTCCTCACATTAGCATGCTGAACCCTCTGCTCCTTCCAGAGGCTGTTTTCTAAAGCACGATTATCTACATAAAGCTCTCCCTTGTCTTCACCAGAAGTGCAGTTGTTTGACTAATTGGCTTTAAGGAGACTTGTGAGTTAACTAATATCAATTAATTACTCCCATTTTGCAGATAAGCAAACAAAAGAATAAAAAAAGTGAAGCACTCTGGTCTAAATTAATGGAAAGGAAATCAGAGCCCAAACCCACCCCTTGACCTGGGTCCAGAGTAATCAAAGGCAGTGAGGGAGAGGACCTTGGCATCCCCAGCGCCTGCCTCCTCCTCAAGAAGCAACACCAGCCCTGCCCTGCACAACCAGCCCTTCAGCTCATCGAGGATGCACAGGCAGCCTAGAGCTCTTCATTTTCCTTGTGCCCTCATGCTAAAGCTATGGGATTAGAAATGCTACTGTACAAGCCAGTTTTTTATCATTCAAGAGACAGTTTTAGCCCAGTTGCCCCAAATGCCGTTACCCCACAGGCATCAGGACTGCTCCACCATGCTCACAAGGGAGACATGATCCAAACTAGGCTGTACCTAAGATTAGGTGACCACGACCAGCAAGAACACAGGCACTGACACATCCCTTCTGTCCATAAACCAAAGCATTCAGCTCTGGATTCTTCTGACCTCTGATCAGAGTGCATTCAGTCAAACAACCCTGCCAGAATTAACAGGGAAAAGGGAGGGGAAAAGAATAAAAAAAGACTTCGTTGAGCAAAAGTACTCTTAGACACATTTGATGTAATAGTCATATGATTAACAAACTGTCATATCAAAGTTTTCTGCAAAGTAGGAACACTCTGACAGTTCATATTTTAAAAACTGACATTTTGATTCATTACTGTAAATAGCACTCTGTATTAAATATTGTGACAAGGCATACAGTGTATTTTTTGAGCTCTATAACATTTAGGAAGTACTGGATTTTTTTAGCTTTTATTTTTTTAAGCACGTATAATATCAAAAGCAGTTAAAGCAGAACTCCAAGAAAGCTTCTAGAGGAGAGAATCATGATTTCTGAAATAACCTACTTCTCTGCCGCCATCTCAAGCACTGTTGGGAACTTGGGCCCACAAGGATCTTAATGTACTGTTTGCATAATAAAATAGGGAATTGTCTCACGGAACAAAAGAGCTATAAGGAAAGTGGCTACATTAAATAATGTAAAATTACTCACTAGCAAATCACCCTGAAGTTGGCACAAGAGAGAGAGCACTAAAAGGTGCCGAATTACCACTCAGAACATCTGAATGCAGGTTCATAACTGAGACAAACAACACAACGTCCAAATGACTGCTCAAATGTTCATCTTGCTTATCCCCTCCATCTTTAGCCACATGTTTTGTCCCTTTCTGCAGCCCAGCATGGTCATGCCCATCCCAGACAGAGGGTGGGCAGGAAGGGCTGCCTCATCAGAGCTACCAAGGACTTCATGGACAGGGGTCTACAGCAGGGGAGCTCACACTGCAGGGATGCTGTGAGCCACCAGAACCCATCAGCCAAGACAACTTACAGCTCCCTGCCAGGTTGCTCTCCCTGGATCACCAGTACCAGGGCCCACAGGACTGGGATCAGAAACAATACTGACAACATTCTGCATTTACTGAAAAGCAAACCACTCGATGGAGAAATTAAAAATCATAGCCCAAGCTAACACCAAGATCTTGCTAGAGCAGCAGAGGAAAACCAGAGGCTGCCTAGCTGTTCACAAGAAGCTCAGGTGTTACCATGACTGCAGTCCAGTGCTTTGGAAAGAAAAATGGTTACCATTATCATTGCTTGCAGCCAGCTGCAAGTGGAGCTCTGGGCTCAGTCTCCTGACAGAGTGGATACACTGCCATAAACATGAGCCTGGAGCCTACCCCAGGACATGATGAGGCTGTCACGCATCCCGACGATGGATCACAGCACTGTTTCAGCAGGGGCTTGATCCAGCACAGCCTGCCTTTCCCCAGGAACAGCTACACACCCCTCACATGCTGGAAATCTTGTGGATGTGTCTGCATGCCAGCAAGTGTGGTAGTAGCAGTGGTCTAGCCAGACATCCAAAACATATTGGCACCGCTATAATTTGTCCATTCACCAATATGTTTTCCTAAAAACGCCCATATGCTTTTCCTGCAGTTCCCATATGCTTTTGCAAAGAGAAACAAAAACATTTTGTTAGTCGCAAGCGATTGATCGCCACATATTTCACAGAAGTCAAGTAGAAAAACAAAAACAACAACAACAAAAAAAAAAGCAGTCAGCTGCTTCCCCCTCTTCCTCCTCCTCTCTGTTCACGGAGGGAACTGTGAAGAACAGGAAAAAATTCAGCCCACAGCAAAATACACACACCGCTCATTTTTTTTTGCACTCCAAGATATTCTAGGAATTACAGGAGGAATCTTCATTAAAAACAAGCTATCAAGGATCTGGCAGCCAGTGGCATTCCAGACAGCAATTCAGCATCGGGTGCTCGGCTCAGTGCTCGGGTCCTCGCCGTGGGCAGCGCAGCCCACAGGAATCCATGCTCCTGGAGACTTTAAACGAGCCAGAGGGTGGGAGGACAGGGTGGCAAAGAGGTTACAGCCCTTCCAATTCACAGGACAGCTCATGTGAGGCCAAGTCGGTCCCCTCTGTGCAGGTATAAAGCCCCCTCTCAGATGCAGGGCTTCCCAGGGAGGTGCTGCCTAGCCAAGGCAAACCCCACGGAGGGGAGCGGGCAGGCTGGGTTCGGCTGGGAGCAGGCACGTGGGTGTACAAGTATGTGTGTGTCAAGGCTGGAGCATGTGGGAACCGTAGCTGTTCAGTTAAAGACTCATTAAGAAACAGCAGACCCAGGGCCAACATTCAAAGGGGAGCGGCGCAAAACATTTCTCTGGAGAAAGATTAGCGTGCGTTCTTCTTTACACAAATAAAATTAAAGAGGGAATCATAATATTGACAAATCAATTAACTTCTGAAAAGCCAAGGGCAAGAGCAGACAAGTGCGGAAAAGCTTTGTTACAGGGCCACCAAAGCAGTGCATAGGCTTTCTTCCCTGAAAAAGAAATTCAGCTATTGCTGCATGAAGTTCTGATGTTAGTCCCAGTTGCATCATGCTCATTGTTACAGGAACACAGCTGCTTCCTTTCCACCATGGCCATACACATACCTATATATCACTATAACCTTATGCACCAAGGGCTGGGGGTCATCTTTGCAGACACTGTGGAAAATACCTGAGGGCAGAGGTTAAAAGACTATAGGAGTGCTTGAATCAACAGTTCCAGCCTAAAAAGAAAGAGTTTGAAGCGGACTTTCTATATAGGATACCCAGAACAGCACCCACCCTTCTATCACAATAAAACTTCCTGTGACGCAGTCTCACATTCTACAGTTCTCTCACAAGTTTAACCAGGAATGCTCTTTGCAAAGCTAGTGTTTTACTGCAATGATCTAATCTCACACTAAACCTAATGAGAGACCAGATGCAACAGGTCAAGAGCCCAATTTTCACAGAAATGAAGCTGAAAACGCAGTCAAGAGAAGAGAAATCAATCTCTTGTACAGGACACAGAGTAAAAAACCAATTTGTCAGACACAGCTTGCTTCACAAGATACATTTTATAGGTTTTTGTCTTGAGAGGAGTTGTAAGCACCTGAAAATCTCACTTCACCACCCACAAATGCATTGATGATGTTGCCCAAGTGCTGACTAGAAAGCAAAACTAATACTGCTTCATTTAGTTAACATAAGGACATATTTAGTTAATTTAACAATGGGCTGCTTCCTAGATTTCATATTTACAGCAACCCACTGGGATGGTTTATTAAACTTAGTCAGGAAAGCTACCACAGAAAGAGTGAGAGTACCAGAAGAGCTGCCATTAGTCTTCCATAGCCCAGCAACCGGGAAGATCAGGCCTTGAACCAGATTCTACACTCTTGCTATTAATCTCCTGTCCTCTACTTATTAATCCCTGGTCTGTCTTTGTCTGTCAACATTTATTAATGGCCCCAACTGTTTGCAGTAAACAGGATACTGAAATCTCATCTCCAGCTAGACATAATTTACACCAAAAAAAAAGAAAAAAAAAAAAACCCAACACAAAAACTAGACTCAAGAAGAGGGTAGGGGAAGAAAGGAGGGATGTACATTGTGTATCAGAAGAGAAGAATGAAAGTGCAATTAAATTCAGTGACACAAAAGAGTGAAGATTTACTGTTCCTGATTTTGGCCTGCCACACAGATGTTTCATGATCCTAAAGTCAGGTAACATCATAGCAAACAAAGAAGCTCCACTGGTCAAAACCACCAGGGCAGCTGGTTACTCATTATCCACTTAACAGAAGAGCTGCACATGCTGCTTTCTTCCCCCAGTTGCCACAACTTTTCAGCACCTCCAGCACCCTTCTGTCTCCTGGGGTGACACAACTGAGAGAGGCTTGAGGACAGACCCACTGCCCTGACACTGGTCCTGTTCTGCAGTCTCACACTTCCTGCAATCAAACCATGATATCATGGGATGGGCACAAAGGGCAGTTTATGTCCTACACATAATCCACCAAGGGACCCCTACAATACTTTGGGGTGGTTCATCACAGTGATCCCTAAGTCACAGCTAAATACTTCCAGGGAATCTGACAGAATTGGCAATTCTGAGGAATGAATTAATTTGCTCCTCACAATAATTTCTATTTGTCCACTGAAACACAGCTAGATCCAGCTGATCGCACAGCCAGCTCTCCATCACCAGCTGGGAGCATCTACAGCCTGCAGAGAGCCATGTCATGGATGGGGAACGACTTCAGGTCCACAAGCAGAAAAGCTTTGTTCACAAAAGAGGTCAAAGCAACACGAGCCACAGGACCAAGCAACTGTTCCCACGCAACACTCCCAGTCTGCCAGAGGGTCTGCATGTTTGTTGCTTTCAAACTTGGACCCAGAAACAGTAAAATCACCTCAAGCCTCCTGGGCAGGCTGGCCTCCCACCACCCCAGGCTTTGGAGAAAGGCCCATCAGTTGCTGAATGACCAAACGTGGTACCAAGGTCCTCCAACCGCCCCTAAACTCAGCAGTTGGCAAAAGCCCTGGGAGTTGATCCATTCCTCACCTGGAAGCAAGGCAGCCTCGTCAGGCACCCAGTCAGATGTACAGACAGGCTCTTCCAAGGGACCTCTGCGGGTGCAAACAGAAAGGTCAGAATCAACATTTTGCTCATCGTAAAAGCAGAAAGTAAATCAAGCTGGCTGTAACACCTCGCCAAGAAAACAGCCCCAAAAGGGCATGTAAGGCCAGCTGTCCTCCTGTACAGAGCAGACCATAGCCTTTTTTCCTCCCCTCTGACACAACTCATGTGTCAGTCTGTCCCTGTTTTGACCCATATAGGGGGTTTTCACACGTTGGCAGCACAGATTACATCTGAGCAAGTGTTGGAGTAGCTGAGGTTTATTTGGAAGAGAAGCTACTTGTTTTAAATCACTGCAGAGCTGGTGAAAGGCACTGACGTAAGGGCTGCAGGTAACAAAGTCTCTTTCAAAGCCTGACCAGACGCCCTTCTGCCTCTCATGCTTAAAGGGCCTCTTCTTCCCAAGCCTCAGCCACCACTCAAGGCCAAGGGTGAGTCACTCCCACAGCACTGGCTTTGCCATGCCAGCATCAAGGAGCACTGAAGCAGAGATGGGATTCATTAAATACACAGCCGTTGTGGAAAAAGAGTCAGGGTGGGACAGTCCAAACCCTACCTCCAACTCCAGCCCTGGTTTCCTTTCTGGGTGCCTCCAAAGACACCCAATTAAAGAGAAAACGCAGGTTTTTAAAGTTACCACAAGCTTTTTTTCAATCAGCAGTCTTTAATACTTCCAGCTTATTGATATCTGATCTTACTCTGATGTCTTCTATTTTCTTTAATCTCAGTCCTGGAGAAGAAATGAGCAAGTTCAAAAAGTAGTAGTGATGATTAGTGAAAGGTCCACCTCAGCATACCCCAGGTCTCCCAGCCCACCATGCTCCTGGTGTCACCAGGTGACCCCCAGCTCCTCCTAACTGCATTCTCACCCCTGTTTTCCTGAGACCAGCCAAGGATTAAAAGTCATTAAACAGAAGAAGGAGGGACACATCAATCTAGTTGCATCTATTATTTTTTAACGAAGCCAGGCTAGTACTCATTAGCCCCACCATCAGCTGTCTTGCCCAGAAGAACCAGGCCTGGTAGGGCAGCAGCTTTGCCCTCCCGGTCTGGGGTGAAGGAAGGGAAGCAGAATTTCAGCAGTTGCTTCAGATTCACACCAAAGCGCAAAAAGCAGAGAAAAATTTGCTGAGAACCTGCCCACACAGACACTGGATATTCTTTTCATATTTGCCATGACAAAAAATTCACGTTAACATTTTTGCAAGCACTGTAAGCCTGTATCAAGTATCAGCAAAGAGGCAGACAGGTGTCCTGACCACAGAGGAGACAGCATATGCAAACAGTTTGGAATTCATTACCATTATTTTCTAAAGCGAGAAGCAAATCCCAGAGATTTTTCTGTGCATGATACATTTTCTGCTCCCTGTTTGATGTTGCTTTCAGACTTCAGACTTCAAATAGCTAACACTAACCTATGTCTCAAGCCTGCTTTAAACTGATGCCCCTTATGTGACCAGAAATGAATGCATGGTGAATCACTTACGCCACACACAGAGGGGGTGACGAGCAGTGGTCCCTGTCTCCTGACTGCTGCATGGACATGGATAAGTTGGGGGAAAGGAGATCCCAGCTCTCTCTACATCAGAGCCAGATAACTCAGCAGAGTGCCTTTGCATCTTTGGAGCTGAGAGCACAAACTCCAGGTCAACAGCCCAACCACAAGCCAGAGAGAACAACCCAAGCACTGGCATTTTCTGTGAAGTGTGGAGAAAGATACATCATCTGCACAGGCTGCACTTCCACTCTCTCCTGCCTGCCTTTAGGAGATGCTTAAGAGAAGCTTCATTTTAATTAGTAGCCCCAACCAAGGGAATCTGATCTTGACAGTAAAGAGAGCAACTCAAACTTACAGACTTCAGGCTATGTGGGTCCCAGCTCTTTGCTTCTCTGCTGACATAACTGCTTCCAGAAATTAAATCAAAACCCCACTTAACTTCACAGAGGTTGCAATTTGCATTTAAAGCACTGCCTAAGCCTCAGTTGTAATAAACAAATACAGCTCCACTGAAATCCAAGGAGTTATTCTGAGTTTGTCTGGTTACAGATCTGCAGACCCATGAACATTATAGCTCATCCAACCTCCAGCTAAGTATCTTCTAATAGAAGACCATTATCCTTGTCAGATGGATTGGTATAACTTACTTAAAGCACTCTTGAATAGTCATTAGGATTGCTGGGTTTTGGTCGTTATATTTTAAGAATAAACCCCCGCAGCTATTAAACACTGGAACAAAGCATGTTAACAGTCCACAAACAAAGCTGCAGTGGAAATGTAACTATGGTTTGGGATTTTCATTGGGAAATTAGTAAAATGGAGGGAAGAAAGAAAATACAAAAACTAAACTGAGCTGTGCATACACACTGTGAAATCAACCACATTATTTGACAGGTAATGAATTAAAAAGAAGCATAGGCAAGAAGGAAGCAAAACCATGCAATCAAGTCCTCCTTTCAAGCCTTATTAATATTTTGGGTATAGTGCATAGACAAGATATTGTGCAGCCAAGGAAATACAGATACATTTCGGTGGCTGTTACTGTCCCTAATAGCTGACCTCAGGATGAGCTCCTCTCCATGGAGCCTTCCTCATCTCCTTGTAATAAACCATTCCAGTGCAAACCTGTGCTGGCCATGCTTGTCAGGAGCAGAGCAGCACACCTGACCAGTTTTACAGATCTCTGCCCAGGGATGAACACCTCTACACCCATGCCATGGACACACCATTGTCTTCTTTAAACCATCTCACCAAATGAACTGGTTCCCTCCAGCAAAAGGCCACTCCATCTGCTGTAAGCAATCTCCTGTTCAGATTGCTGCTTTGCCACAGATTCGCTGATAAAGGAGAACTCTCTTTTGTTTGGGTTTTTTCACTTCTCCTGAATTATACTGCCAAGAATCAATTAACAGCAAAGCCTAAGACAGGGAGAAATGGAAGAGTCTTGCTTCACATTTTGCAGAAAATACATGAACATCCCAGGCCTTGCCATGGGATTCAGGTGGTAATTATGAAAGGCCATCAACACCTCACCACAAATAAGTCTCTTTTAGCAGCTCCTCAGCCCTGGGTCAGCAGGGAATATTTGAGCTATTTCCTCATCTGACTTTCATTTTATTCATTTATCACTCAAGCCAGAGGAGTACTCTGATCCACACATGTTCAGACACAGCTCTGAAGCCAGCATGTCAGGCAAGGCAGTGGCACCGTCGGGTCCCCTGCTAGGAGTGTAACAAGGGCACTGTGGTGCCAGCCCCATCACACAGCCTTTGGGGCTGTAGGGTGGCAGCAGGCGGGGGCCACACACCCCAGCTGCTCTTCTGGGCTGGCATGTCACCACACTTGCAGGTATGGCTGTCACACCCACTCAGGTGCCTGCACCGACCACAGCTCACTCCTTTTTTCTCAAAAGGGAAAGGGCAGAGAGTAACACAGACACTCCACACACACCCACCATCAGTGTGTGCACAGGGGTGCTGGGAGACAGGCATATTTAGAGCTCCACAGAGTGCACTTCATCGTAATTCCCTCCTTCTCTTCCAGCCCTGGATGCAGCCTTAAAAATCCATAGCTCCAGACAGCTAGCCCACACGCTGCTATTCCAGCTCAGTGGGGAGAGGATGAGCTCAATTTTGCCAGTCAAACTGTTTCTTCCACTTTTGTGGAAGGAACCACAAAAAAATTTAGTAGTAGTATTTTGTTAAAATCAAAGAAACATGCCTCCATCAAATCAAAGACAAAACAGAAGAAATGATATGGAGAAACAGTCCCTGCTATTGAGGGAGTTGAGAGCTGTTTCCAGTTGCAACCAAAGCTTAGGTAGCTCAGGAGCAGGAGGAGAGTCACCAACATGGCACTGTCCTCCTGTACCAGACTGCCACTGAACCCTGAGGGCAGCTCATCTGGGAGAGGGTATGTGGACATGCTGCTCATGGCTCCCCAGCCCTGTCTGCTGAGCTGGATCTGCAGGGACAAACATCTGGGACAACAACCACACATGTTCCTCCTGCACTGCAAATCAACAGCCAAACCACAAGCACACAGGAGCACCCAGCTCAGCACATCCAGTACCTGGGTAGGAAGTGGCTGCCAGCCCCTCACCCAAGCCCCTGCCACACACAGTGGGCAGGTTTGCTCCCTGCTTGACAAGGACCTTCTTTCCACCAGCCAATGTAGGAGCTTCCCAGAGAGACCAAAGAGAAAGTCAGGCATAGCTCAAATAAGCACCTGGATCTACAAACAACAGATTAAATTCTCAAGCTACAAAACTATGTTTTAGCAAAAGTGCAATTGAACTGCATGTACTTGTTACATTTCTAAATATACTCCGGTTGTCAAGACAACAAAGAGACTGATGGATCTCTAAAGTGTACTGTATCCATTTAATTGTCAGCATTTCAAACTGACTCAAGGAGGGGAAAAAAATGCTGCGTGATAAGTCTAATTGTCATGGTTACCACTGGCTAACCCCATAATAAAAATATATATATTCTGGCTAAATGTGCCAAGCCATGTGAGGAGCAGATGGGAGACATTCTCATTACTGCAACAGCCTCCACTGGAAAACTAAACTTGAGGAGAGATGCGAGAGACTTTACAGAGATCTCAGACACAACAGACACTGTGGGCTGCATCTTCCCAGTCGTTTGGCAGCAGTTCCTCAGGCTTTTCCGCTGTGCTTATCCGCCCCAAGCGTGTTGGGACAACCCATAGGGCTGGGGCCGCCTCACTTGGGAACATTCTGGTTTGGAGATCTCATCCCTCACCAAAGAAAGCCTGAGATGTGAGTTGTTACTCCTTAGAAGCCTCTGACAACATCTGATGTGCAGCCACCCGGGCTTTTTACATTCCCACCCTCAGCCCCTTGCTCTCCTCTCTGCTGATGGCAATACCCAAGCCCACAGAAAGGACTGTGCCAGGAAGCTGTTTCAGCCTGGATCTTCTGCTCCCACACTGCTAACACTAAGGTTCTGTCCAGGCTTGGGGATGAGAAAAAACAAGTGGCAAGAAACAGGCCACTACTGCAAATACACCAGCCTGAGCTGGGAAGCAGCACTGACCCCCAGCCAGCCTGTGCTACCCATCTGATGAGTGTGATTCAGCAGCGTGAAGAGCTCCACTTTTCACATGAGGTCCCTTCTGAAAGAGATGCTTTCCAAAAAAAAACCCTCAAACATCGGCTTTTTACATGGATCACCTCCAAAATAACATCTGAGTTATCTACCTGGATATACAACAATTGTGGCTTTCCTTCACTGATCAGAACTCCTTCCCTACACTCAGTTCTCACTATTCTTTCCTTAAACCAAAGTTTAAGTTGCTGGAGAAAGGCATCAGTGTCATCCAGGTATGAGAACCAATGGAACAGTCACCCAGTGAGCACTGACTTAGGATTTGGACTCAGTGAGCCTTGTGGGCCCCTTCCAAATCAAAATATTCTGGGATTCTGTGATTTCAATGAAAGGGGAGGTTTCCAATTAGTCTGAAGCTTACCCAACATTTTTGACAGAAACCATCTCAAAGTTGAATCATCCTTAAAAATCTCCCCCAAACTGTTGCACTCCTTCACACAGATGAAAGCTCTGCATCTCTGCTGTCAGACACTTTCAGGGAAACCATAAGGTGTTGCCTAAAACCATCTCCAAGAGAACCACAAAGTAAAATCTGGTTGGAAAACACTGCTTAAGAGAAACGCCACTTTCCAGGCGCCTCAAGCAACACATTTGAGTTCGTGATATTTTCCCTGGAGCTTGCCCCTGCTCATTACCAAGATGAACAATTTCTGAATTCCAAATATGAGATTCTCAGTGATGTAAAATGAACTTTCATGCCTACCAATACAGTCAGTGTGTGGTTCACCTCTTGTGCTTCACAGAGTGGTCTGTGCATGGAGGTGGGCAGAAAACATCAAAACAGAAGTAGCACAGAAGGGTCATCTCTGGGGCTTGTGTGAGAATTATTTCAAGTAGTACTTAAATTAGGAGATTAAACAAGTCTTGGGCACAAAGAAGCCTATGGTCTAACGAAAGTCAAAGGGACCTAGAGGCAACTGGTTTTTTACAAGTATTTGGGTACACCCAAGCCAATGCAGCATCAGGATTTTGTCCCTAGATAATTTCAAAACTAAGCATTACCCATAAGGAACTTCAAAGAGATTATAGTCCTGAAAGTTGCATCCAGATCTTAACTGAGCTGAAATCCCAAACAACCAAAAGCTTAAAATCATGCTTCTATTTCAACATCATGCAGGTGCAGGAACCTAAGTTTGGTTTTCCTGTTACTGAAAGCACTCGCCTAAGGCACCACGCTTTTACAGTTATGGCTTTGGGACAACTGTTATATTCTGTACCAATGAAGTATGAGCTCTCTGGAGCAAATTCCCCAGGATGACTCCTTTGCTTTGGCACAAATGGACTCATTTGGTTTAGATAAAAGGATGTTCCCTTGCATCATTTTCATTTGATTTTTTTTTTTTTTTTTTTTTTTTTTTTTTTTTTTTTTTTACAAAATGGTCTTTTTTTTTTGAAAAAAAAGAGTTTTCCTTTTTTTTTTTTTTTTTTTTTTTTTTTTTTTTTTTTTTTTTTTTTTTTTTTTTTTTTTTGTAAAATAGAGAAACAGTTAATTTTGCTAAATGAGTTCTCTGTTGCCATGACTTCACTGCAGACAAACACAAAGCCATCAAGCTCCTTTTCCTTGGGCGCTGCTTTTTTTAAACAGGTATTTGATCATCTTGATTCTCTTGCTTCTTTTCTCAACATCTGGATTCCCAGCAATATCCTGCAGATACATAATGGCTATAGTTACTCAGTAAATTACAGAGATATTCCTGCACATACTCATCCCCTCACAATCCACCTCTGCCAGCTGTGCCAATGCACCCTCTGTGACTCCACAAGCAGGGCAGCACTGCCTGCAACAGCAGGCAGCAAATCTCTCCAAATGAAACCCTAAATTTATGGGATTAGACCCTGAAGGTTGTAACTCCCATGCTCAAAGGGACTAGCCAGCAGGTACCTACTCACCATCAAGCCAGGCTGTTGCCCCAGTCCAAAACCAGAAGCCTAAAGTCCTTCCCACTGCCTTAGTTTCTCCAGTGGATGAAAAAGGCTGCACGTGCATCATCTGCCTCCATGGGGTGTTACAACAGTGGCTGAGTTAATATTCATGGAGTACACTGGGGATTAAGAGTATTATAGACTTTGCTGAGGGAGAGAGCTTTTCCTTTTTTAATGTTTGCATTGAATAGACAGACTAAGGAGAACAGCATTTGTAGCCTACAGCCATTATCCTAGTAAATGGCTTATTACAGCATGCAGCCTACCAGTTCACCTCCAACCAGTCTCGCTTAAATGCATGTAGGTGGGAGTGCTGCTCATTCCAAAGAACTTTCTTTTTCACTGTCTCTGCCTGATGGAGACTCTGGATAGCTGGGCTCCCAAGACAAGGCTCGGGATATAAATATTTCAGTATGAGCTTGTTGTTCAGTACCTATTTACGGCAATCACAGAACAATTAATTACCTCCCATCTAAGACTAATTCCTGTCTCTTCCAAAAAGACTGAAGGGGGGGGGGGGGGAGTTTTGTCTCAAGACTTTCAATTTCCTGATGAGTCACAGCAGACACACTACAATAAGCTCAATACTTCAATCAGACTGTTTCTTATCCAGATATATTCAATACATTACTAAGATGTGGAGTGTGCTATTTTAAGGGCTGATTTCAGGCATTGTATGCATAATGCTTTCTCATCTGAACACACGCTTTCCCCTGGATGAGGCAGATGTACATCCCACACCACCATCCCTTCTGCCCCCACCAAATCCTATAGGTAAATAAACACTGCAACAGCAGAAAGTAAAGAATTGCACATTTGGTGCACTGATTTTTACAACATGCAGCCCTCTCTCCCACTTCAGTAGTTCATTCCCTGCCCTTTGGCAATGAAGTAACTTATGTGACAGCAGCATCTGACAAGAAGAAAACACTCACAGACTGCACGGGTTGCAACAAGTCCACAGCGTCTTGCTTTCTTCGTTCTAGGGCCAAGAATCATACATTTCTTGTTCTGCCCCAAGGAGCAACTCTGAATCCCTGTACGAATCCTCAGTTGTCCCCAGTTCCCACGCCACCCACTCACAAACTCCCAGGCTCCATCAGGCAGGCAGGCAGGAGACACTGTGCCCAACCTCCAGCAACACAGGTTATGGGGATCAGCAGGTACCCTGTGGGCCTCATTACTTCCTTAATTTAACAGACTTGGATATAATTTATTGTGTCAATTGGGCAATTGTTCCCAGCTGGGTCATTTGAGCCTGCAACAGGTTACACTCAGCCTCAGTCTGACCACAGCCAGCTGAGGAAACTGCCTCATCCAAGCAGACTGCGAAGAGCAGAGCCTTGGTCACATCCTCCTGGACCATGTGCATGCCTAGGTTCCTGCAAGCAATTCAGTTAAAAGCTCCCAGACACCAACAGCTGCCTAAAAAATGTGTGGCTATGATGGCAAATAGGTCAAAGACCATGATGTTTGGGTGACAGACTGGGTACAGGTGACAGACAGCTGTACTGCTGGTTGTAGAGTTGCCACTGTGCCATCAAGGACATCAGCTGCTCTAAGAGCAGCCACAGCACAGACACCACCTCAACACTACCCTTGTGGTAATTGCTAACAGCAATTCTCCCCCTGGCACCACTGGACTGTGCAAGAAGTTCCTGCACAAACAGCAGCAGTGCCAGTTTCTGCCAAGCCCATGCTAATTACAAGTGATTCCAGCTCAAATGCTCTTAGGTCAGAAAGTATTTAGGTGACGTGTAACCAAGGTCTCACATTTGTCTCACCAGCTCTCCTGTGGTGAATGAACCTTCCATCAGCTATGAAGATCTGTCACAGTCTCTTTCTCTTTCTTCCTCCTTGGAAAAACTTTCTCGTAAATTCTTATTTTATGCCAAGAAAAACGCAGAATATTTTCAATCCTCACAATGTCCTCAGCCTGTTGGTGTAATTGAACTGTCACAGCAGCACAGAGGACGTGGTCACCAATATTCCATTAAAGGCAGTGGATCTTCCAAGGCTCAGCAGCTCCTCAGGTGCTACTTTAAAAGTGTCAATGTCTCCTCATTTGTCTCAAAACCTGAGGCATCTTAGGAATGTTCAAACAGTTCCACTAACTCTGTGAAAATGAAAAGGGTGAGTCAGGAAGGATCATTTCACCTGCCTAAACCCAGCTTGGAAGGACCAAGAAAAGAAATAGACTGAGCTGTGTTTTAAGTTTAAAATATGGTAAATATCCTCTTGAGTAGGCTCAGTTAGATCACTTTAACTAAGGTGAGAATATTCTCGTATACTTTACTGATTTTCATTAAATACACTATTATCTCAGTCTGGGAGCTTATGGACAGGCACCAGGCTCCACAAGATCCACAATGACATCCACTTTGAGCTGCAGGTGACAGAGCAACACAACCCTGAAGGCCTCAGTTGGGCTCTCAGCATCTCTCCTCTCCATTTTTGAGCACCTGTGGTAAAGCTTCTTGAGGAAGTTTGTACTGGGCTATCCAGTACGGAACAAAAACATCTGCTACACTGTGCAGTTTTTCTCTCCCGTGGATGGCAACAAGCTCCCTTGGAGAAAGCATCAGGCAGGAGCAGAGACCATGAGCTGATGGCTTTGGCCATGGTGCAGAAGGTTCCTATGGAGTCACTGCCCCAAAACTAGTGCAAGTAACTTTCTTTAAATTAGTGTTATGAATAAAGTTAAAACATAGGACCACAAGAAAAAACAAAAACCTCAACTTATAAGGGATCATAAATTATCTTTTTGGTTTTTTGGAGAACAAAGCTGGTAGCATATGGATCTGCAGCCTAAACAGACAACTGATGAAATTCAAGGTCATCTGATATTCTTAAAACATACAAGACCAGGATTCTCCCACGCCAGGCAGTTAAGTCCATGTGTCTTCCTGAAAAGCCATTTGGAAAGTTTCTAAATACAGTAGGAGAAAAATAATCCTTCTTGGTCCATGCCTGTTTCTCCCTCTCCTCCCATTAGCACATGGGGAGAAAGTTTGCTTAGAGCAATACAACATTTCAATTTGAATATGAATCACTCCTCTGGTGAGAAAACAAAACAGAAGCCCATTTCATATGAGCCTTATCTGAAGATATAATGAAAACCAACACATATTACAGGAGCAATCAAAATAAAACATGGTGAAAATACTGCCTCAGACAAACAACAACACTCTCCATTCTAGAAGATCCCAAAGTGTTTTAGAAACTCACAGAGCCAGGAATAATTTCATCTGCCATGGATATCTCTGGATGGGTACTCAGCACCATGTTTTAGTTCATAATGGAAGGAAGAAAATCATCAAGCAGGAACTGTGAGGGAGTTCAGGACAGCATGATTTTTCAGTGTGAACTGCACCACCCTTCTAGAAAGTGGAAGTTGGGTTTAATTTTGATTCTTACAATTCAAAGTGCCACTATGTGGGACAAGCACCTGAACATGCAGAAGATGGACTTGAAATTTAAGCGACTGGATGTAAAGAGATGGAAATCCAACTCATGTATGCTGGTATTATCCAGCTTCTTACTCAAAAACAAGAAAACAGCAGCTAGGTAGAGGATTAAAATTTCTGAACCTGCCTGGGGATTACAAATTAATTTCTTATCATCCCACAAGGCTGAAGGGTCAAGATTTTCTCCTCCTGGTTCAGCTGCTCTCTCCAGATGGAGTTTAGGGTAAAATGCTTCTCCTCTCCCCAGCTCCTCTCCAGCAGGCACAGAAATACTCAACTACTGGAAAAGGCTGGAAGCAAGCACAGCACTACCATTCACCACTGCTAATCAACATCAGCCTTGCACTTCAGCTGTACTGAAGCATTGACAGAAACACCATTTTCACCCTCCCTCCTTTGCCCCTCGTCTCTCCCCATCCACCTGCTGTGACTGTGGTTCACCTCACTGACAGCCATGGCCTGCAGTCACAGAGTTGGCCAACACAGAACTGCCCCAAACTGAGACCTCCCTCGTGCTGCTGAAACATCAGCAAGCAAGAACAGAAGTCCTTCAAGGGCAGGGGACCTGAGCAAGGGATCTGCACATTTCCAGAGCTAAATGTTTACTTCTCCTCCTGACAGCATCTGGAAGCTTGCAGGCTATTTATCTGCATTGCAGAAACAGCTATTTAGTCCTGCAAACACATCAACAATTCACCTTGACTCAAAAGAATGGTTTGCTGAGCTCTGAGGAAACAATGAAAAAATCATCTTTTCCTACTTTTTTGCCAAATGTCTGTTAGAGCTGTTCTGAAAGGAGTTTACTTAATCTTTTCACAGGTTACATTATATATATATACAGCTGTTATTCCAGAAACAAAACAAAACTTGGTGCACAAATTCAAAGAAATCTGGTTTTGGCCTGATCTGCCTAAACCAAAAGCCAGCCTCCTCTTCTACTGGCTCAGGAGCAGAGACCCAAAGCCAGATAGCTCCTAAGATTTCTGAGAGGCTGACTTTTGGATAGGCATGTTTGAGTTTGTCTTCTGTACTTTGGGACTGTGTGACAATTGAAGGGAAAATGCCCTTAAAATGAACATGCATTTGAACATCAATTTGGAAAACTACTACCAAGTCATTTTTCTCTGTAGCAGTGACATCTCTCCAATCATGCAATCATATTCTTGCCAGTTACGAGACTTGTCCTCATCTTGATTTACGCATACCTAATTAATCTGGGCTTTGTGAGGGAGGGGAAAAAAAAATCAACAAATCAATAAACAAGAAAGGAAAATTACAATGAGCTTAACAAGACATACAGGTGAAGTGAATTGCCAGGAGATTCAGGTAAAGAAAAAATTATCACTGATTTATCAAACGAGTCATTGAGATGTCTTAAGAACAAGCTATTAAGAGAAGTCACTCTTCCTCTCCACCTTTTGTTATTAGCTACTGCTGGAAATGATCTTTTCTGCAAATCTCAAGACCATTTTGAAGTGCTGGAGATTCCAGGAAGTGGAAATGAACTAATGAACTAAACTGCTTCAAAAATCTTCTATTAAAGGTAGATTCGTGCTTCTTTCTCACCATTGGGTACTTTGGATGAACTGCCTGCTACAAAAAATAAAGCCACTGTGCAGTTCTGGTTGAGGGTCCAGGTTGGATGGGTCTTTGAACAATCTGGTCTAGTGGAAAGTGTACCTGCCCAGGGAAGGGTTGAAAGATGATCTTTAAGGTTCCTTTGAACCCAAACCATTCTATGAGAGTCCCAAATTTGGTGATACAGGTGCTTTCAAGTTGTGGAGAGACGCTCAAGCGAGAGAGAAGTCGCTGAAACAAGGGAAAGAAAAGGTGTCCAGTGCCACTGGAGAAAGCCACTTCCAAAACCCCAGGAGGACCAAGGATCCCCTCGTGTCAGCTCTGCCACAGTCTCGAGAAGGGCTCTGACAGGGAGCTGGCACTGCCTGCAGCCAGCAGGCTCCAGAGCCTGCTCAGCCTGGCAGAAGAGTAGGAGGTGAGACTGCTGGCAGGAGCAGGCGGAGCAGCAGAGCTGGTGGGGATCGTAAATGGAGGAGTGTTGTAAAACACGGAGGTGAGCACAGGCTGACGCTCACCTTCACAGCTCCCCCCCAGAAATGCACGGCTCATCAGACTCTCACAGCTTTGAAACACGTCCAGACTTTGCTGGATCAACCCAGGAACCTCATTCCTATGCATGTTTGTTCTCACACGCAAACACGGCGAGGTTTAAACCACACACATTTTGCACAAGTCCCGCAGGCCCAAACTTTCAGGTTACTCAGGAAACTTGGTCTTAAATGGGAAAGAGATTATAGATAAAGGAAACAACCACAATGAACTGAGCAATTTGTGTTAGAAGGGAGCTTTAAAGCACTCCACCACTGAGGTACTCCAAAGAGAGGACCTTTTCTTAAAACAGGACTCACTTAAAAGGATTGCACCAACAGATCTTCCAAAACTGATTTAATCACGTGAAGATATGAGCTGGGCTCTCTCCATTGAATATCACTCCCGAGTGGAAAGTTCTCATCAAAGCTATAACATATTCAGTTCCAGTAGAACAATTAGGTGACATTAGGTAGGCAGTGGTGACTCTCAGAAATAAATGACCTTGCTATTTACCAGTATGTGCGGTGCCTTTAAAAGTTTCCAAAAGTAATGGTCCGTTTGTGTGCGTACTGGAATATTCAAGAGCATTTCATATCGTTTCTCATATCAAGAAAAGAGCAATTAGATCAATAATGAAACAGGAGAGCTCCCTTTTACTTTCTGCGGTTTGCAAAGAGGTTCGTGTTTCTGTGTGAGCACAGCTCTTGTTTTAGTGATGTGAAAGTGTGTGGTTTGTGCGATACTCAGTTTCTTCTAATATTTGAGTTTCTGTTGTTATCTACCTACAATTTACAGTAAAGCATCTTTTATTCTCACACCTCTCAATCTCAAAATTAGATCAATTTTCCCAACAAGATTTTATTACCCATGCAAACCTTTAACAAATACTGGAAAACTTGCTGACAACACACTCCTCATTAATATAGCATGAAACCACCCAAGACATCACTATTGCTACCAAGTCTACCTATGCATGTGTCTGTCTGTGCAGACACACGAGGCAGCAAACACAAACTTGACTTTGGGGAAAAGGACTATTTTCATGTTTGGAAAAGCAACTAGAATTCTGTTGAATTTCATGCTGACAGGCCCAAGGCACCACATGCAGTGGGTAAAGATTATCAAGCAATACTTGAACCCCTGTGTATACATCACTATTGTGCTATTTGTTGTGGTCAGGTTGCTACTATTTTCAAAAAAGAAAGATTTCAAAATATTTAGAACTTCACCCCCCACCTCTGCAAAGCAAGAATCTAATTCTAGCAAAAATTTCTGAAGAACCCTGCAAATGGGAAGGACACTGCAATTACTGGGAATGGGTAATCTGTTGGCCCTAGCAAACTGAGCCATTTATAACATTTTAGCCCTCTCCACAAAAGAGAAGGGCACTAATATTTTTAGCCAAAAATGTTAATTTCCAGATAGTTGTTTCTGGCCATGTGCTCTACTCCACAATCCTTGACAGTGCTCTCCCTGTGGCTCTCAGAAAAATGCATATTTGTCAAATATACTAAAGGTCCCAGAGAGAAAATTCTCTTGCTGCTACAACACAAACATAAATTCAACAACAAAAATCTAAAACCAACTAGAATACTGAATATTTCTGAAGAAGCAAAGTAAATCAACCCTGTGGTGAGCCATCTGATCAGCTCTGTAGCCTGAACCTACTAAATGCACACATTAAAGAGTCTCCACTTCTCAGTGGTACCCCATTCAGCATCTCCCTGGGCCAGCCTCACAGTTTGCATACAAATATTGTTAATGGCCATAAAATCATCATGGCCTTTCTGGCATTAATTTAATAATAATGGCATTACACTGCACTACCCAGTCACCCAGCTGCCTCGACTTAGATTAATTCAGGCAGGACAGGACACAAATGTTCAAACTCCTTGATGCAACTTGCACCCACCCAGGGAGGACTTGGCTTTCAGCCAGTCTGCATAAATCCTGGTGGGATTAGTCAATGTTCAAGAGACTCCTTTATGGGATAAGTAAGAAGGTCAAGTGCTGAGATCTAAAAAAAAGGACATGACGGGTGTATGTAATCCCCCTCAAGACATCCCTGCAACCCTTCACAACCAGCAACAGGGATGACTAAAGGCACACAGCAAAAACCACTATAACCAAGGCCATGGAAATGAAACTGCCAAATGTACCAATTATCATGTCATTTTAACATGAAAATAATGTTAATAATAATGTATCTGATTAGATCACCAAACAGGCCAAAAAGGACATGTTTGAAAGAGATGTACAGAGAGGACTGTGAGACTACTGCTTACCTGGTTCTAGCTGAACTGCTGGAACATTTTAGTTTCCTTGCAGACAGCCCTGATGCTCTTGGGAAATGCCAGCTAAATCCAGACTAACACAATACTCTTTAAAACATCCTTCTCAACTATCTGGGCAATGCTCAATGAAACTAAGGTACACCACACTCTGCTGTAAAAGTGCCCAAATTAGATGTTGCCACTGTGGGCAGGTGCAGGTCAGAAAGTGCCGTTCAACCAAAATGTAAGAGTGGGTAAGCCAAAAATATTCTTCTAAATCATGATCACAATTGATCACAGTGACCACAGAGCTCAAGCATACCGAGTTTCAAAGGCATTTGGTTTTCCCACTGCTATCTTCAGGAGACCTGACTGCATCCTGCATCCCTCCAGCCTCAGGTATTTCTCAAATTTGGATGACATTGTAGGATCTGTCTTCGGAATACAGGTAAACTCAGACGTGACACAGCAAACAGACCATGGGAACAGCTTTGTTTATTTTAACATGAACTCTTGACACACCTTAGGAGAGCCATCAGCCACCCTACCCTTCACCAAAACACCAGAAAGAAGCTCAAGCTGCTGCTGCTGCAGCTAAACCCAACGCTGGGAACAGCTCCAAACATCTCTCTGGAAACTAGCGTGGTAATAAAACTTCTGCTGAAGCCACACAGCTCTCAGGCAGCTTGAGATGGACTATCAGGAAGTGGGACCCATCTCAAACCAACCACAAGCTCCTTGCCAACAGATTCCCATCAGCAGCACAGCACCAGTCACTGCCCTCCTCTGGGCGCTCGGCCATGAGAAAATGCTGGAAAAGCCCCTTCTGTTTTTCTCCTCCCTCAGACAAGTTCACTAATCACCACCACTGGAGATTAACTGCCTTCCCTCATCAATAACCTGAGCAGGATTTGGACTACTGACAAGATCTCTCCTCATCCTCCAGACCACCTTGAGCACCCTCTCCTCCATCCCAACACTAACAGAGTTTGTCACTGGCTCTGAGTGACCTTGGCACAAACGGTAATTCCTGTCTCTCTAAGCAAGAATTTGGGAAAGCAGCTTTCATGGGACAGGTATGTCTGGCTGAGATTTGTGATCACATGCAATGCACGGTACACTGTGTGACCTGGAGAAACATTACCATCAGCTAACAGCAGCACAGATTTTTTTCTTCCCTGTCCCTCATTAGCCTCAGAAGCTGGCCTTGCCAGCAGCAGTAATGCAAGCTGAGACAACAAAGCATATTAATGATGGGCCCCATCATGTTCCATATTAATTACTGTAGCTAGTAGTAAACTGTTGGTTATAAATCATATTTTGATAACCTGCCCTTTCTCTGACAAGCGAGCTCCAATGTTTAATGTTGCACTTAATCCTCAGATAATACCCCAGGAGTCCTCACTGTGCCCAGCAACAAATCAAAGCAACCTTCAAAAGGCTGGCACGGGTCCCCTTTTCCTACGCACCCCAACCTGAAACTATCCTGTTGCATCAACTTTGTTATAGGTCAGCTCTAAAGGCTGAGTTGCCAAAACCAGCAGCACACTCAGTTCTCGAGTGTCCACGGGGCTGCCCCAGCACTTCTCTGGGCTGGCAAAAGCCATGTACATGTTACACATGTACCTCAGCCTTCCAGAAATGCTGCACTAGCACAGTGCTCTGCAGGGTAAAATAGCAGGGTAGTAATCCCCAGAATATCTCCACATTCAGAAGAGAGCAGGATTACTTCTACCTAGGACTGAAATAGTCAACTAAATTCTATCCAAAGCCATCATATTCTTATTTTTGTTTCTTTTTAATTCAGTGACATTTAGCTAGCAGAACAGCTGTTAGCAAAGGTCTAGGAGAGGTGGAATCCCATTTTCTATATAAAGAATTATGTTTTGGAGGAAACTGCAACTTGACAAAAATACCTATTTAGCAAAGTACATTTTAAAAAGTGGAAAAATATGCTCTGCTTTTTCTAAGGTAGCAAAAGATCCACCACAGCTCATGAAAATGAGCTCAAGCCCTAGTAACAAAGATATAAAATTATTTTGCAATGCACATCCAGGAAAATAAGGAGGAGAGATGTAGCCTCTAAGAAGCAGCACAGGGAGAGACCCTTCTTCATCTCAGCCAGATGTGCCCATCACCTCCCACAACCATCAAAACGTGAAAAAACTCATCTTGGTCATCCCACATAGCTGCTCCAGCTTTTACTGGTAACAACTGGCTGGCTTCAGACACAGCTGGGTCAAGCCTGGCACAATCAACACGCTCCTTTACTTTTCTCCGAAGGCACAACTCACCACACCCAGCAAGAACAAGATGTTGCACCTGCAATTTACAGTGCTAAAATCCCAATAGCTCAGGAAGAGTATCAGCAGCAGTAACCAAGAATCCCATCCTCTCCTCCACAGAAGGATGTGAAGCCCTGCGACCTCTCTCCAAGGTGCAAATTAAAAGTGTGTACAGCAGTCAAGGGTTCAGTCTTGTTCTTCCACCACTGGTGGCAGATGGTATGTGCTATTATTAAATCTTGATTTCCAGCTTATAATAGTAGTCGTATGAAACCTTCTGCACTAAGACAAAAATTCCCTATTTTTATTTGGGGGGAAAAAAGCAGGAGTCTTTCAGTTAAGTAACTTTTCTCTTTTAAGAATTTCTTTTAAAAATTCATAGCATAGTTCTCCTAATTGGAAACACACAGAAAACAGGATATGGCCTATTAGTCAAAGGTCAATGCTCATTTAGCCACCTCTTTTGAAACTGACAGTATTGTCATGACAGCCATAAAAGCTGCTTTGAATTTTAGTTCCCTAGAAAGTAAATATAAGGAGTCCCAAGGCCGTAACCACAAGTGCCACAGCTCTTAACACTGATGTCATATTCAGCTGAATGTGTGCTGCAGAAGTCAGGATGGTAAAGCTTCCAACTCAGCCCATCTAAGGGAAGGACACAGTAATTATCCCCCAGCCCATTGCCCCAGGCATGTTCCACAATGCCTTCATTTGATGCAGCATTAACAGCAGAAGTGTTTTATCCCCAAGAATTTAGCATGGGGCACTGTGGGGCTGATGTCCATTCAGGGCAGCTGCTGCAACCAAGTACCTCACACTGCTGTACATTGTACTTCTGTTTGCAACTGCTCCTTCCACTTCCAGCTACCAAACAAACATTCTCTTGGTTTTTGGGGTTTTTTTTTAGGAACCAGCTGAATTCATTTGTATCAATTTGTTTCTGTATCAATTAGCCAGGGCATAGGCGGCTGACTTTCAGATCCTTTTCTAGTGCATTAGATGTAAGAGGACAGTGTAATTAATAGATGTCAGGCACAGTCCCCGTTGATGCATTGATTTCCTCCTACTTAGGAAACACTCAGGGAGAACACAATCACCTCTGGCTGTCAAGGATCTTCATAAAATCCATAGCCTTGGATTCACAGGAACTGCTAATAATTTTGGATGCTGAGAAGAGGGAAGTCAAAGTCTGATCTTTGTAAAGCAGAGGAAATTTCTTATTAACTGCAACACGTGAGTGTGCTTCAAATGGAGCTTACAAGAACAGAAAAGCTTTCAGAGCCAGAGGCAACTCAGGAAAATCCGTTTGGTCCCAAACTGCATCAAGGGAGATGGGAACACTCCCCCTGAGCTCAGAGCATCTGCATCTCTAAGGCACCCAAAGCAGGGATTGCTGCAGCCACTCCAATTTGCCCCCTGCCCCAATCACACCACATCTCAGTCAACCTTTTCTGGCACAGACAATATGGGTTTCATCAAGGTGTCTATATATAAAGTTAAACTTGAGGAAAAAAAAAAAAAAAA
>VZTR01031777.1:1536608-1609279 GCA_013400775.1 Chaetops frenatus
AAAAAAAAGCTCAAGGTATTTGATGATTTCCACCACCCCACAGTTCTGCCCAGGAATGCAGAGCTAACAAACCACGCAGGACCAGTATTTGTGTAAAGCTGGTTAAAATATCCTCATTTTGCAAATGCTAAACCTCACTGTACACACCACACAAATAAAAAGCACAGAAAGAAGACAATCCACAAGCATATCAGGGAATCTTGCTGTATATCATGCTTACTTTTGCACAAGCAATAAAGCATTTTTCAATGTACACAGAGACTCAAACTCAAAAATGCCTACCCAGAACTGCTCACTCTTACCTACCCCACAAGGCACAAGAGACCAATTCTACTTTAAAAGAAAAAAATACCCTTCCCTCTATTTGCTGAGTCTCTCTGGAGACATAATGGCAATTTGGCAGGGCAACATGTTTAATAAGAGATGATGGGGAAAGAAAGGTTCTCCAAGAAAGGAGATGTCAGTGCCATGCAGACAGCACAGTGCATTTTATATTTCAAACCAATATAAATAACAAATTATTACACCTCTCTCTTTAGAAGTCAGAAAACTCCCCTTCTGCAGTGTTTTCCTTAAAATACTGCCCTACATAGGCATCTAGACAATCCAGTGACCTGGTCTATGACAGAGAGACGTGCACAGACAGCAGTGAAAGCTGGTGTGAAACAATAGCACACGCATGTGGTCCTGCACCAGCATCCACCAGAGCACACATCTGCTGGCAGCTCCACCCTGCAAGGGCTGAGTGCCTCTCCCACTGGAAACCTTTCTGTGATGCTAATCTACCACAGAAGGAAAATCACTAGAGGAGGACACCCAATAGCTTCCAGCCAGAACACAACACGCCTTCAGCAAGACCTTTGATTTCCACAGGCACACACTGAAGTTGTTCTTCACAACAAAGAACAGCCTGTCTGTTGCATAACTAACCTTAGGCTGCATTAGATAAGTTGTGCCTTCTCACAGATCAACTGACCTTAAATAACGTCCCCAGTGTATTCAGAGCCAATAGGTTTCTCTTTGAGAGCTCAACTGACAGGTCTTCTCCTTCCAGCTATTTCTTCAGAAAGGCACACAAAGGTTTCAAGAGAAATCTCATGCTTACTGTTCCAAGAGTAGCTTTCCAGGCCAAAAATGAAGGCCAGGATCTCAGCTCCAGAGCTGCATCTCCCTTTGAAGGCTTCTTGAGCACTTCACTGCAAAAGCACAAGTGAGAGCCTTGGCAGGACCGAACTGGGGTTGAAGCAGATGATAACTGGAAAACTCAGTCTGTCTCTGGAAAGCTTGCTGCAGTTCTGCCACCGAGTCAAGACAGAAGGAAAACAGCCAGCCATGCCAGTGAAACACTGCTTTGTATTCTGGGTAAGGCAAAACAAAGGTCTGGTGATGAGGAACTCTGGCGTGTCGTGCAAGGGTCAGCAGTAAAGGCAAATTCCACCATGGCATTTCCGTTCTGTCACCCAGCCCATTGCTGTGAGTGGATACAGCAGGATCTTTCACTGCTTGTCCAAAAATGGCATTTAACATAGCTGTGCAGCATCCCCCCACCGCCACATCCCATCCAGAGGAGGGTACCAATCCCTGCACAACACTGAAGTCACAGGGCATTCTGTAATGAGCAGGTGAGATCTCTTCACATCATTTCTCTAATCCCCATCCTGGATGTGAGATTATGCAGGAGCTCTGCAGCTGCCCCAGAGGTAGAAACACATATGTGAGAAAGAAATAAGCCTGATACTGCAGAAAATTTCTGGGAAGCATGGAAGAACCTACATAACACACTATCTGAGAACAGGAAAGGCATCCTGTTTCTCTGAAAGCTTGCAAACCTTGAAAAAGCTAACAAACTGTCAGGCCAATGGATTTATTACAGGCCTGCAACCAGGTTGTGTCTGAAGGACTGAACAGAGATTCTCACACTAAGTGTGTAAGTACTGTCTTAACTCTACAATAAACAGATTCATTTTGCTCTCAGCTTGTGAGTCTCACATTCATACGCCACACACATGGGAAGAGATGGAGACAGTGTCAAAATAAGCAAGCCCCTGCACCCCTCCTGGCTGGTCGTTTCACTCTCCATACAGATGTCTGTGCATTCCCTGTGATGTTTGAGAAGCAAATTGTTCTGCAAAGCAGGGCCACATCCCTTTGGGAGCACAGGCACCAAAGCAACTGCCCAATAAACCCATGGCAAAGGCAGAGGCACTAAAAGCCTGGCTGTTTTCTGACACCAGCTTAGCTGTCACGCAGACTCCTCCTGAGCATCAGTTTCCTACTTAAAACTCAGAGTCCGTGGGGCTTCGCTTCTTGGTATGTGTTACTCCACTCATCCAGCTGATACCAGGGCAGATACAGCACACACATCCAGCAAGACCTTGGTCTTTCCCAGTGGAGAACATTAGGGCAGAAGCCCTGCCTCACCTCTTGCACTCAGCCAAGCTGGGCTTCATTGATAAGGCTGTGCCCTACAGAAGAGCTGTGCTATTCCACATTCAGGACATCATCACCTCTCACTGTAAGCACAAGAGCCCAGACCTGCGAGGGTTGCTCGTGCCAGGGGACGTCCACAGCTGCTGAGGAGCTTTCTAGTAAATCCAGCCCTGATGGCAAAGGAAAGGGCTGCAGAGCACAGTTACAGGAATCTATTCCTCCTGCATTAGTCAGCATATACGAGTACATCCTCTTGCTTCATTAAATTTTAATTGGAGTACATATGAATAGGCTTTCCTGGTTACTTAATCAAAGGGAGTCTGATTACAAGGTGCTCACATGAAAAGCTAGAAAGCAACATCCTTCCTAGCTTTTCTTTTGGATCTTTTTAGGCATCCATTGTCAATTTCTTCAGGTCAGTTGATATTTTAGGGCTGCTTCAAAGAACCATGAGAAGCAGCCACAAAGAGCAAATAAAGCACTTTGAAGGGAAACAGGACACAGATCGTTAGCCCTGCATTCCTCTTCATTATCCAGACAAAAATTAAATGCAAAATCCCAGAGCAGATGTTGCATTAGCAAGCTGATCAGTAGTACTAAGCACAAAGATGGCTTTGCTGCTGTGTGTCATGCACGTGTGGCTGGACTGTCTGGAGTTTCATTATTTTAAGTGTCCTTAAGTGTCTGAAACCACAGCAGATCTGAACCTATAAAAAATCCTACTCGTAAACTTTGGGATTTCCTCAGTAATCACATTCTCTGCAACACAGATGCTTATTTGTTCACACACACTTTCCCTGAGGTTAGAGAAACTCTGCATGT
This sequence comes from Chaetops frenatus, assembly GCA_013400775.1. Lineage (NCBI taxonomy): Eukaryota > Metazoa > Chordata > Aves > Passeriformes > Picathartidae > Chaetops > Chaetops frenatus. The sequence goes on from VZTR01031777.1 coordinate 1,539,861, forward strand.
GCTTTCCTGCCTGCCCAGAACAGGACAACCATCTCCCAAACTTCTTCCTCACTAAAACCATGAGCTGTATGACCAGATCCCCAACTTCCATAAAATCCATAGAGTTGATACAGCTTGAATTGACTTACAGCAGTTTGCACTGGCTGAAAATCTACCAGCAAAGCAACTCCAGTTGCAGGAGGCACAGCTGGGGATGGGAGCTCAGTGCCCGACTGCATGAGAAATAAAAAGCAGCTATATTGTTCTGCAAAACTCTGTTTGCTAAGCGAATCAACAAAAACAACCAAAAACAAACAGACAAGGAGGAAAAAAACACCCAAAACTTTCAGCAATTTGAAACCACAACAGTCAACTTACTGGCCTGCTCCTGTACACTTGCTCAGAAGTGTATATATTCTGTACAGTGACAGGTTCTGGCAGACAGGGACTGACACACTTTCTATGGCAATGTTCTAATATTAGAAAAATTTGGTCATAAGCTAAAAATGTTACAGAAATAGCATGGGATCATAAGTTACGAGCTGAGTCAGAACTCTATCTGCTACTTGACTTTTATACTATTTTATTCCTTTAAAAAAAAGCCCATCATGCTGTGGGTTTTTTTTAAAAAAAACCAGTTTGCTGCTGCCATCACTTACGAAGAAGAATGAGCCTTTGTCGAGGGAGAAGAAAGTAATTTAAAATGGCAAAAATCGATCTGCAAGGAAGCAAAGGACACAGATCCCCTCATATACCACAGCCCTGTGTGTAGTAAGCCCTTCACTAACACCACAGCCCCTCTGAGTGCCAGTTCTGGAGGGCAAGGGGCCACCTCTTCATCAGGTACATACAAGGACTCCTTCACCAGAAGTCCAGGGATGTTGATAGGATTGTACACGGTAGTACAGTGCCCTAATTCCCAAGAATCCTGGGTGTACAATGCAGTCTCCTGCATAAAAGCATTTTATTTGCACTCTGTACTTGTAAATCACTGGTAAATAATTAACAGACAGCATAAGTATGTAACAGAACTGAGTCGCAGGTGTTAGCAAAGGAAAACTGCTATAAATGGATATGTCACAGCAATGAGCCGCCTGTTCACCTGTTGGGTGCTGGAGGAATTAAACAATTTAGTTTTCGTAAATTAACCCCTGACGCCCGGAACTTTACTAGAAAACCCATCCATACTCCTTCTCTGCTATTTATGATCATAACTTTTCCTCCTTTCACAGCCTGGGCAGTCTTTAAATGAAGAAATAATTAAGTGTCTCAGGCTTCTGATTGCTGGGTAGAGCCGTGGGGTCAGACACAGGTCCATTCATCCTTCCCAGGGAGGGAAGGGGACATGGGAGCAGGAATCCCACTGGGAGCTGCCAGCCTTGCTGGCTGCAGCAGCAATAAAGGATTTCTCAAGTATGAATACACGAACGTAGCACAGGAGGAAACCCACCCTTGTTCCACATCTCCTCTTTAGTTTCCCCCTCCTTCCTGCTGCCCCTCACGTCCTGCAGACTGTTTCTGCAAAGCCCAGGAGATGTTATTTTCCTGACATGTGGCAAGAAGGCAGAGGAGCAGAAATCCTCCTGCCAGGTCTGACTCTGCAAAGAACTGCCATGAGGGCTCTCCACGCTCCTTAGATCACCGAAGATATTTGGCATCACAACACGTGAGCCCCACATACACAGCTGCTGGAAGGGCAGGAGGCAGAAGTCTGCTAAAACAACCAGGAAGGGGGAAAGCAAGAGTCCTCAGAGAAAAGCAAATGACCAAAAGCTGCTCAATCCAAGGCAGTGCACTGAGGAAAATAAATTATCAGTGTCTCCCCATTCTTTGCTTGGAGTCCCTCAGAAAATACACAGATCCTCTGCCTCGCCTGCAGCTCTGCCTGGAAATAAAACTCAAAAAGGACCTCTTCTGACAACAACTTCAAAATGTTTAAGCTCATTTCACCATGTTTGGTTTGGTTTTGAATACGGTAACATATAAGCAATGAATTCTTGATTTTTTTTTTTTTCGAAGTACAGCTCCCATAAGCTAAAAAAGTAAATGGGAGTGCTTTGCTTCCTGGGGTATGGAACTGGAACATTTTTCTAGCACCTAATAAAACATTGTTTGGTTGATACTAACCATTAAAATATGTGTTTCAAGTCATGTAATGTTCCCTGTGAAATTTGCCTTTTTGCTCCATGAAAAAAAGGGCACTGAAAGAAATCCCGCAGCCATAAGGATCTCACTTAATTCATGGAAGTATCATTTTAAAAGCCTCACAATGTGATCAAAGCACTGCTGAGAACAGATGTTCCAGGCTTTACAAATTCCAGCATCAGTATTTTTTTATGGCATTTATCACTGCTAAATTCTTTCAGCCATATTTTTCCCCACAAGAAGCATGTAGGCACTTCCCTCCTCAGGGAGGATGTGTTCACATGTGGACTGGTCCCCAGCCACAGACCCTCTCCTCCCAGCATCCCTCCCCATCCACACTGAGGAGACCTGTGCAGTGTCACCAGCAGCTATGGTGGTAGCCAGATCCCAATAGAGCTGGGCATGGTGTTCCCCACTTCACAAGGGGAACTTAATGTAGGAATCACTGTGCCAGTGCTCAGACTCTGTCTCTCAACCCTTCACAGAGAGCCTCTCACAGAAAAGTCATTGCTCCACTACCCTGACACCAGAGCACAGCCTACAGAGCCCTCCATAAGGTGTCCTTTTGTTACCAGGGCATACACTGTCATCATCCCTCAAGGCCACAGCAGGCCACCACTGTCTGGACAAGCTCTGAGCAACCTCATCTCCCCTTGAAGCTAACCCTGCTTTGAGCCAGCACAAAAGACCTGCATGACCCTTTCTGCCTAAAATGTTGGATGATTATAGATCCCAGGTAGGAGCCACATGGAAACGCCCTCAGCCGTGTCAACACCCCAAGGAAACACTTCCCTGGTCCCTCAAGCCCATTCCATGGATGTGGAACCCTCTGCCTGTGCACAGGAGCTAGAAGGCTGCTTTCCCTGGCTGCAGCAGAAGGTAGTCAGCACTGCCCAGCTACAAGGCCAGATGCAAGCAGGTGCTCAGGTGCCTTGGGAGCTACTCAAGGCAGATGAGCTGAGCCAGAAGCAGCAACAATGGGGATCTGCAGGACTGTGCAGGAACCTGCTTGTTCCTAAGACAGCAGCAACGAGTCCCCATTCCTAAAGGTGATCAGGAAGGCAGAGAGCACATATTTAAACTGCAATTCAAATCACAGTCAAATTTCCACCAAGAGCAAAGTTCCCAGAAAGTTTAGCTCTCCACAGTCAGTTTCTGGGTATTCACAGTCTCAGGAGCATCACCAAGTTCTCTGTTGACACAAAGTCTAAACACCATGCAGTGCTGGGCAGTTTCATGAGAGTGAGCTGTGTACTAACAAAAGACTCACAACTACCCCAGAATCTGAAACATATACTTTATCTCTGAATAACATTGGGTTTTTTACCCCTTTCAAAAAAAAAAAGGGATCTGAAACAACCAGCTCCTTTCAAATTTCACACATTCACAGAAGAGGGTGTTTGTGAAGAGGACCCCACAAGCACATCACTTCTCTAATATGTGCCCAATTCAGTTTCACCTGTCTCCATGTGCTCCCTTCCCAATTCCCACAACCTGCTTGCACATCCTGTTTCACTATGAAAACAAGCTTCTTCCCTGGGGCACCAGTGCTGCCTTCACTTCTCCTCACAGTGAGCTTAGACAGCAGTCAAAACGGCAGCAAAAAAACCAGAGATGTTTACCCATCTTGATTATCCAGACTGTGAGCCCAATCAAGGCTTCACCAGGGCTGTGGCAGCTCTTCACCCTGGGCTTTGGGTACCACTAAGATGACAGAGCATCTTAGGCCCACAGTTAAGTCATCTATCAAGGAGATGGGAGAGCAACCTCTGAAAAAGCAGCACAAGGCAAAGGAGGTCTCCCAGGACAAGGAAAAATGAGCAAAACACATGAGAGGAGAGAGGCACTAAGGTTGCAGGGACAGGGGGATTGCTGAAGGTGAGCACAAGTCTGGGGAACAAGGACAACAACTCAAGCAAAGGCTGAAGGATGTTGGAAGAGCAAACAGAAGCAGAGAGCAGGTCTGTAAAAAGCCTCCACCAGCAAAGGAATCACAAGCAATCATAGCAAGAGTCTTCCTCTTGCCTATTCCATGTGCTTTTGATGGATCTCCTAGTCTAAGGACTTCTTGTGTTGTTTAAAACTCATTTACTTCTTCATTTATGCGGTACAACTTTGTATTTTAAATACATGTAGAAAGTGGGTTGAAAACTTTAACACTCTCACAAAACCTTGCCATGCAGGCAACAGGGACTTTGTACGTGCATGAGCAAGTGCTGGCACACAAACACATGTGCATTCACACCTACAATACAGCTTTTCAGGAAAAGGACTGCTCCCTTAAGAGTCCTCAAAGTGAAAAAAGAAACAGGAGGGGTGTCCAGCAATGTCCTCTGCCCCAGCCTCAGAGACAACCAGCACAGACATCAAAATCTGTTTTCCTGCAGGTCCTGTCCAGCCCCTTTGCTCACCTGTGGGAGCATCACCTCAAGAGCTGCACTGCAGCCACCTCTGGGGTGTGAGCCTGGGCCAGCCCTGTGCTTGCACTGCCCCAGTGACAGTGCCATCAGCCACAGGACAGCATCTTCAGAGCCCAGGATGCAACGGGGGAGTTTTAAAAAGGCACTCCAGTCGGCATCAGAATTTAACAGAATTGTTCTGCTGAGTTAACATCACAGACCTGCTGCAGACCTGAGTTTGTTTTGTTATCTTGCCTCCCCACTCCAAGTGAATTTGCTGAGTGATTTTAAGAAAGAGAAAAAGGCGGTGACCAATTCTCAGGCCTTCTGATACAGACATTAAAAGAGAAAAAATATTCCTACATTGCTTCCCTCTTGTTTTTCTAAATAAAAATAATGTATAGCCCTAACTGGATAATAAATATGCTCAAAAGCTGTCCTTAAGTAAAAGCTTTTGATAACAAATTGCCTGTGCTAACCGCTATTTTACTGTTGAATTTTTTATTGTTGCTTAAGCACTGCAATTATGCTAATAAGCCTGAGAGGATGGTACACTAAAGCATTGAATGTGACAGATATAATACTCAATAAAATGTTAATCTTACCTGAAAATTGGAATCAAACAGCCTTATTAGTATTTATGGATATGGCACCTCCAACATGTTTCTCTTAAGAGGAATATATATATGCAATAGATATTTCCAAATATACCCTGCTATTTCTCATGCTTCCATAGAATTTAATTCCAGGTGGCTATTACCCCTGCTGCTAATTGCCAGTACCTTTTGGAATAAGAAAAGAGAGTGTTGCCTTCTGGGACATGCAAAACTCCTGCACATTGGAGGGCTTTTCCCTTTGCCACCTGGAGGATGGCAGCTGTCCATGGGGATGGGGACAGCTCTCCCCAACTGTCAGCATCCTCACCAGGCTTGTGAGGCTGTGGCACCCCACAACAAAGGCTCTGCTCTGCCACCCTCTTACCTATTTTGCCCATATCCTCTCCTTTTATGTGCAAGGCAGGTAAATCCAGCAAAGAGTTCGGTTATTTACAGGTGCTGGAGAAATTACTTTTGGATTTTAAGATGGGCCTAAAAAGAAATTTATTTATTTTACTCAAACTTTTCAGCCAGTGCTGACAGGGAACCAGACCCATCTGCTTCACTGCAACTTAGAGCACTGCTGATTGGGACCCAGAGCTGTTGAGCTGCTGCAGGGGTCTGGCATGGAGGTGCTCTGTGACTTTCCACAACTTGCATTGCTTCTTGCACCTTTATTTTACTCCCTAGTGCCAGTCTGCTTTTACAAGTGACAGCATAGTTTTTTTCACCACATGTAGGCTTTTCTTAGGGGGATTTTTTGGCCAAACCCATGGGTTTCAGACCTAGCCTCAGGGCTCCACTGCCATGAACTTCCTGTGAATAAAATGCAAGTGGTCTTCAGCAGCTTGACTTTCTCATCTACAGAAGGAAGAAAAAATAAACTCAGAAGAGCCTCATGCTTCAGACAAGCTATACTTACATCCACGACCAAGGCTCTAAAGAGACCATTTATACACAATGGACTGTGTAGCTTTCATGTGCTGCAGGTTAATGCCTAAATAGCAGCTGCTGGTTTCCAGCTTCACTCCTGGTGCTGCTCTCACCCACAGGAGTCAATTCTGCTGACAGGACAGCAGAACCATCAATAATCACCACAATATTTCCTGACACTAAAGCAAGATTCCTACCACTGGATGATGCACGCTTCCATGGTGGCAAACATTAGGTGGGAAATATCTGGGAACTGTTTTCATGAATAGGCACAGCAGGAAAAACCCAGCTGGCTTTCCATTGAAATCTGGGATTCCCAAAGGGCTCAGAGATCACAGCAGGTAACCCACAAGACACAACTCAAAACACCACAGGACACTCATGGGCTCTCTTTAGCCACACTTGCAACCCACACTGGCTTGCACTGAGGGCAAGGACAGAGTGCAAGGATGGGAACAGGGTGGCTTTGCAGGACAGTACTTAGAGCAGCTCCCCAAACCCTCATTTGCATTGCAAGGACCACAGCACTTGGAAAAAACAAATTTTGGTTGCTAAATCAAGGGAAGCTACCAGTTGGCTGAGCTGGCACCTCAAAGAGCCAGGAGATTCATCCAGGGCTCCTCCACCCCAAGCAAGCCCCAGCACAAGATGCCAGACACCAAATTTCAGGAACAGACAACTTACCCAGGCACACAGCTAAAAAGTGCTGCAGGACCACACAGCAGCCACTCCCATAGAGGTGGCAGGACTCATCCCTGCCATGTTAAGTGAGTCTTGTCATTATTTTCAACCCTGCAGGGAAATCTAAATTGAACTTTGGCATATTGCTTTCTTTTGCTAAGCAGCAACGCTCAAATGTTAACTCCAGTCCTGACAGGCATATTTATGGACTATTCTTTGCAAATAATCTTACTCTGACCAGTCCAAAAGGTCAGAACCATAAAAAAGAATAACAACAATAAAAAAAAAAAAATTTAAAAAAAATAAAATAAAATAAAAAAAAAAGCACAAGGCTGGAAAACCATCACTTCCATTGGCACAACCCCTCAACTTATTAACTGTCCTTGCAACAAGGTGATCTGCAAGGTCTTGGATTTATTTGATTGATTGAGATCAAGAGATCATGAGGGAACACAGTAAATTGTATCTTTCCACAAAGGCATTTTGCTTTCAAGATTTGAGCAGATAGTTGCAGGAATTGAAATGCTCAAGAGCAGGAAAAAAGAAAACATGTACAAAGGTGACTTGAGAAAGGCATCCCTTATTTTCTTCCTGACACCATCTGCATTTCTTACAGCTATTTGCAAGTTTCTTCTATGTCCCCATACCCCTGGGACACAACACCTTATCTCTGCTAAGCAGAAGATGATAAGGAACAATAAGACACTGGTGTAACTCCAGGGCAGACACCAGTGTTTGCTGATATTATGGATGAAATGTAAACATCAGAGAAACCAAAGTCCAACAAGAGGTTGAAGAACTTCCCATTGAATTCCAGATGTCCTACAGGATAAGACAGGTATCCCCTGATCTTCTTAACTGGCCCAAGGAAGACAAAGCACCTGAACACCCCTCTTGTCACACAATGGCTTGGAGGCTGCCTGAGCCCAGGCTCAATTTGTCACCGGCAGCTCCCAGAAAAGGGACGAAGGAGGAAGAAGCAGGGGAACTAAAGGAGCAGCCATCTTCAGGACATAATTTCAAGACCTAGCTCGTGAGCCAGCATTTTTAAACTCAGGAAAAGCCTGCTGTCTTTGCTTCAAGACAAGACAAAGAAACACAATGGAGAACAAGAACAGAAGAGCAAGAGAGGAAAAATGAAACTCTCCCTTCTCTCTTCAGCAGCCCTGGAAACAGAGAGGAAAAGTAATCACTTGGTTCCTCTCTCTGTGTTCCACATGATACTTGTGTTTTGCTCAGTATACCTGTATTTGTAGAATTGTGTTCTCATGTCACAATAAAACAGATGAGATTACACCCCTGAGAGTAAGTGTAAATCCCTTACATGGACCATGGAAGAGACTCAAACTCCCATAAACTTACTACAAAGGAGCCAGAATTGATACAACTTCCTGTTTTTACCACAAGTTTACACTGCATGCCAACAACAGAAGATTAAACCTCTTCTTTTCCCTGAGCTTAACACTTCCCTCCAGAGTAACATCACCATTCAGTGACACTGAGTACCAGCATTAATTGCTGCTGCATCAATTCTTCACCAAACCATGCAGCTCATTCTGCACAGATTCACTCAGCTTTGCCTTTCACCTTATCAGCTTTGAATAAGGTTGTTAAGATAAGAATTTCACACATTGCCATTTCTAATCATCAGTGGGTTAGAAGGACTCTCCAGAAGTCACCTAGCCTATTTTTCCACCACATGGAAGGATCGGTTCTTCTAAAAGCACATCTGCTACTGCTTTTCCAACTTGTTCTTAAACCTTTCCATGACTGAAACTGCCTAAGCTCCTGGGGAGATCCACTCCAGCACTCAGCTATCCTTAATGCAGATCATTCACTGACACCTCAGCTGAACTTCTCTTGCTGCAACTTAAGTTTATAAATTGTTTTATTTACAGTGGACAGATTTAGTTCATTCTCTCTCCATGACAAGTTCACTATTTCCAAAATTTACAAGTTGAGGCAGCGTTGCTTGTCCTCTCTTTGCCCATTCAGCTTCTGCTCACAGCACATTCTCAGTCTCTGTACATGTGTCTTTCCTTACCCCAAGGGAGCAGGCACTTGGATATCACGAGGCTGTTTCAAGGGAAGACGCTCACCTCCAAAGGCTGATGCATTCAGGCACACCCAGTTACAAAGTGCTCTGAAACAAAAAAAATAAAAGGTTAGTCTTCAGGATGGCAGGCAGAGTCCAGTACAGGAAAAACCAGCAACTCTGAAGTGCAGTTTTCCCCACCCCATTATTTAACATGCAAGCAGGTCTTCAAAAGCACTCACTGTAGATACATCATGTGCCACCACTCAGTTGGCCGTATTTCCTCTGACAACCACCATAAGGATTTGATAAATTTGTGTTCTAGGAAACAAAGTCTTCATTGACTTTGCAGAAAGTTCTGCCAAGGTATAAGCAATACCCAGCACACGTCAAAATCAGATGGCTCTGACTCCAAACCTGTAAGCTCTGTGACAGAGGACAAATTTCAATGTTACCTCTGGTAACTTCATTTACAGTGTCACTGGAACCAACAGAGGCAAGATTTCCAGTCTACTCTGAGATTTAAATGTGTGTAATTATGGGATAGATCCAGAGGGTAAAAATCAGCCAAAATTCAGGTAAAAATTCTGATGAATGGCTTTTGTATTAACAACATACTCCTTACCTCCTGATCTTCAGAATGTTCTACCTAGCAAAATGAAATCTCTCATGAGCCCAAGTGTTTGGTGATAATGTAGAAAGGTAAAGAAAGCATTTACATGAACAGTGTTCATAAACACAGGGGAGAGTTCTGAATGACAAAAACATCCCAAATTTCATGAAAGATAACAAGCAACAAGGGAGAGCAGCAATGATACATTTGCCTTTCTACTTCTGGAGGCTCTCAGAAAAACAGAGTTACATGGTAGCAGACAATTTGCAACAGCAGCACCTTTTAGCAGTAGATCACCTTTTGCACCCCATCTCATCTAAATTCCTGTCTCCCCTCTGCAGAAGCTGCTCCTGCCCCCAAAGGATCAAGTGGCTTTGTAATAAATACGCCTTTTCCGATGGCTGAAGCCAAGAAACACTCAATTTGTCACCTGCTGTGAAAACAAGATGCTTGTTGCACATCTAAGGACGTGCCAATGCCAAGAAGTCAGTGTCTTCTCTTTTGTATGGATCATCCATCTGACTGTCCCTCTGGCTACCACACTTTGTCCATCTCCAACTTTCTGCTTGGTTTTTTTCATCCTTTGTAATCCTACCCAGCTTTCCTGGGCTTTTGCTTTCCTTCATCACTTGCACTCTTAGCAATGCCAACACTTACAGCCAGCCAGCCCAACTGCTGTCAGCACAGGAAGGCGACACACTCCTGTTTAGCACTGACTGGATAACAGAAGTGCTGTTTCCAAGGCTAAAGAGGAATACCTGCACTAATAACGTCCCTAAAGCAGCACACAGTAGCTGAGCAGACTGAACAATAAATGCCTGAAGGTGAAAAACTCAAAGTAATCTCAAAATGTATGTTGGACAACTGATAAAAGACTCTAAATGCATGCCCCTCTTTAAGGGTGAAAGTAGCTCCAAGGACTTCAGCAAGATCATCTGCAGCATCAGACACATTACGTCCCAAATACTAGTGAGATAAGGATGTTTAGCAAGGGATAGAGATATGAGGAATGCTTCCACCAAGAAAATACACCCATTTCTACAGCTGAATTATGACAGCTGTTGAAAACCATGGAGTAGCATTGAATGGCAGCCCAGGACAGGGAGCCAAGACGACTACCACATGCAATTGAAACTGCCAAGGGATTAAGTTAGGTCAAATGTAATTACACAAATTGGATCCTGGCCAGAGTACTGGCTTATTCAAGAAAATTAAAAGAGGTGTTCAAAAGTTCCAGAGATTGAGTCCTCCTCCTGTTAATTATTTGGTGAGTCAGTCAGTGAAGTCTCAGTACTCTGGGAGGCTATCTGGAAAAGGGGAAAAAATGAGGCATAAACTTGAAAGGCATTAGAAGCGATTAGCAAAAGCCTTTGTTCTCCGTGGCAATCCTGGCTGCACCAGTGCGTGAAAGCCTTTCATGTCCACGCTGAAAAGTGGCCTCAGTTCCTTTGATACTTCTGGGAGGAAGCGTTTAAATTTACAAATATCCCGCTGACAGAAGTTACAGACAACAGTCGAGGAACTTCTGCATAACCCTGCCAGACCATACCCAGCTCTCGGGCAGGCAGTACTCCTGCTGAAGGGAGGAATGCCAGTCAGAAACAAACAAGCTCACTGACACCTGGGGCACTGTCCACTCTCCGTGCTAGTGGTCTATGAAAGCCAAGTCGTGCCAAAAAGGAGATTGCAGCCACCTGGGACAGTGGCTGCCTCATTCACTTTTCAGAAGATGGAGTGCATGCAAGGCTCTGGTAAAGAGACCAGAAAGGAAGCTTTGTGGTCTGGCAGCTGAGCGTCACTTGGAAAGATTAGATCCTGTTTATGCCTCTGCCATAAACCTTCTGAGTGATAAGAGCAAAGTCACATATATCAAATTTTCCCACATATTTATTGCTGTGTCTTTTCTGGCTAAATAAAGATACAGAAGGACCATGTCCAGAATAGACAAGAACTAGCAGACAGGGATTGAGATTCTCTGTTCAACCTCTAATCAAGACTTGTACTATAACCATGTACAGCACGACAAAACATGAAGTGTTCTGAAAAAACAGACCTTGTAAGTCTCAGTTTTGGCACCTGAAAGAAGTAGATGCCTCTGGTACCTCTGCATCTGGAAGTCATCATTAGAGATACACTCATCGCTGTCTTTGAAGCAGCTGGATGCGACAGTAAAAGCACTACAGAATTGGAGATTAACCTTTCTTGGGTAGCTTATTCAGTGCAATGTTCAGATGATGCACATGAAACAAACCATTTTTTGACTGACATGAAAAAAACCAGAGAGATGAAATAACTATCTTCTCAGCAAGTGCCATACACGAGGCATGTCAAGTGACATGGCTTCGTCTCACAGTGACAGCAGGTGAACACGCAACTGAAGCCTCTGCCATATTGATTTCGTGTGCTTTTTTTTCCCCCTTTAACTGTTCATAAAACAAGCCAGGAAAAGGCAGACATTTCACAGCACAGACTGGTGCAATTTGTGCTAATGGCCCAAGCGTGGATGCAAGCAGCAGCTTGCTTCTCTTTGTGTGGAACAGTCAACAGGGACAAGTCTGGTGGGACAACTGCTACCACGGCACACCTTGTCCCAGCCCAGCAACACCTCCTCCTCCAGCTGCTTCACAACAAGCAGGACAAGAACTAAGAACACAGGAAAAAGATCTCTGCTGTCTTGCCACGCTGTGCAAAATCCAGGGGCAAGCAAACGTGGAAAGAGACTGCATTCTGCGCTGACCACACACAAGCTTCCATTCTTCCAAAAGGCAGTCAAGTGCTCTTCCAGGTAGCAAAAGCACAAATGTCCTAAATTCCTCATCCCTGGCACTCCTCTGACAAGGTAATCACTCCCTTGGAGTCCTCAGGCACCACACAGATGACAAAGACACAGATTTCTTTTACAAATAGGAAGGAAACAGCATGGCAGTTCTTCCCATTCTTCCCAAACACCTTCCAACAAGCCTTCTCTGAAGCAGGTCCACTGCTTGTGCTGGAAAGACTCACAAAAAAATGCCAGAGCCAGTGCCACGACATGGCCAGTGCCACATGTGGGCACCACCACATGCCAGGGGAAAGCACAGGCCTGATGTTACACACACTACAAAAAAAATAGATTTTTCAGCACAAAACACAGCAGCCTGAAGGGTTTCATGCTGAAGAGGGACCTGCTGCCATGGTGGCCAGGGCGTGCAGGGGGACATCCCCCTATGGCAGCAGTGGTGATTAACCAATACTGATAATGGCCTCCAGTGCCTGAGACAAAGCACGGGGAAACAGCACAGCAAGGACTAATGCCAAGTGGCAATAAAGAAAAAGGCAGGGCTGTTGCTCAAATAAGACTTTTTCTATTTTTTTTTTTTTGCCTAGGTTACTTGTTTAAAAAAAAAGGTTCTGCATGCAGGGACATCCTGTTCACTATATTAAATTAAAGGGATGATTCAAAAGGGAACAGCTTTCAGCAGGCTTGGAGGGGGGGGAAATCAATTTCAGGTTGCTATGGACAACTGGGCTGTCTCCTGTAAAAAGGAATGGGATTCAGCTCTACAAATCTGAACACTACACATTCCCTCAAATACAACACACACGCACTCTGAATTAATGAATACAATCAAATACAGACTTGTGTCATCTCCCAGCTTTTTCGGCTGAATGAAGGATGTGCTCAAATCTGCTAATTGCCACTAAATACAGGACTGGAGTTTGGCCCAGTGGTGGCTTTCTGACTGCCAGTCCAACACTGTCTTACAGGGAAAAAGCTCTTTAATAGCCAAATAAACCAGAGCAGCACCCAGATTCACTTCACTCTGGGCTTACAGTGCAGTCTAAAACCACGTGCTGCTGATCCAAGCTCCTGAAGAACTCTGCTAGAAGGGACAGCAAATCTCAATCCAAGGCTCTCAAGCCTGTCCTGGCTGATACTGCACAGAGGCAATTTAACCTGCCCCTGGTCTTTGAATAGCCTGAATAGAAACAATCCCTTTCACCTAAACAGCTGACCTATGGTCACAGCTGCCACTAGGAACCTCACATGGAAGGACCACTGGGGTCAACATGGTGGCCATGGTCCAACAGGTGTCCTCTCCCCATGCTTTGCACTGGAATAATTTCAAGCAGGTTTTAAACACCTTCTCCACTCCCTGCATGAAAAAAAGCCCTGGTGAGAGAGACTGGAGCAGAGATGAGGCATCTGATTCTGTGCCCTTTCCCAGTAGCTGTTAAGAAATCAAAGAAATCCATCTAGATCAATCTCTCCATCAAGGCAACAGGAAACATTCCCATCCCGTGATACTGTAAGTCTTATGGAGCAGTTAATGATTTTCCAATGAAATGTACCATCAAAATGTAAGATTTTATTAGCAAAATCAATGATGTGTGCAGAGACAGTCCCTCGTGTGTGTTAAAAAAAAAGTCTATGAACAAACCTGACAGGAATAAAGAACATTGTGCAATTATTACAGCTGTTTTACAGGATTCTCTAATAATAACAGCCCACACTTTTGGTAAGACACCTAAAGGCAGTACCACAAAAAAAAAAAAAAAAAAAAAAAAAAAGAAGGAACAGAAGCACACACTTGGAGGGTGCATTGTGTTTATTAAATTACATCTTTTTTCCCAACAAGAAGATAACATCCTGGAAACAAAACCACCTCAACACTTAAAGAAACATTTGCCAGTCACCTGTCTCTCTCTGCTTCTCCACCCGTTCAGTGTTTCACTGCATTAGAAAAGCAACCAGAGGAAATTTACACCCATTTAAACCCAGCAGAAATGGAAGCAAGATAGAGAGGCTGTGACTTTTCAGAATGCACAAAACTCATGATGGTCCTAAACCATGCACACAGGTCAGGCATCTGCAGCATCCAAGAGCCCTCTGCAAGCAATGCACCCATCTGAGGACACAGGAATGGAGTCCTACCAGCCTGCCAATCTCCTGTTCTCAGCTGGCAGCTATCACCCACATCAATACCATCATAAAGAACTCAGACAGTCAAAACATTAAGGTACCCCAAATCCAACACTCACCAAGCCCACAATTTGATTTTTTTGTGGAGCTGTGGCTAATGAACAAGGAGTACCATTAAGTCACATTTATAGCAAAATGCTCAAGAGTCCACTTATGTGAAATAGTGCCAAAAAAATCACTTGACAGTTTTAACCCAAACCCATAGAGAAGAGCCTATGGTCCACTCCGAGGGAAAAAATTAAATCTCTCTCCAACCTGGCTTTAAACAACCTTCAGATGCCATGTGGGGATGGATAGGGAAAGAGTAACAAGAATACCAAACAGATGTTTCCATTAGCATAGATTTGCCATTCATTTATTTTTCTTCTAGCATCAAACTCCTTTATTATCCTTGGTGGATAATTTGCAGTGCTTGTTGCAAAGTACAGTCTCTAAGAACAGAGACAGCAAACACTTGACAACATAGAAGTTCAAAGAGCCGAGCCATGCATGACCTGCAAGCAGATTGTTGCTACTTCCTTGCATGTATAAAAGGGCTTTGCCTTCATGCAATGCTGGAACTTGTCATCATGAAACACCCTCCTATTACAACATGGCCCAGAGGAGATACTATTTTGGGTCCTAATAACGTGCTGGCTTTTACAGGAAAGAAAGAAGGCAAGTAACATGGAACAACCCAGCTGTCAAGGAGAGAAACAGATGGGACTCTCACAAAGCTACACAGATTGCCTTAGTCAAGTGCTGTCACAGCCCATCCTCGAGATGGAAAAGCACGGTTCAGGAGCTAGATGAAAGGAGCTTGTGAAATTAAGTAGCATCATCACCTCCACAAGGCCTGTGAAGAGACAATAGAGAACTGCTTTCCAGGCACTCTGATCCCAAGGCAGTAAAACATGACTCAAGGTTGTCAAGCTGCTTTTTCCAAATGCCTTTTGGCAGAGTGACAATTGCCCAATTCTCCCACCTGTTTGGCCCCCATGAAACACAGAGAGCATCCACAGAAGCACAAGTCACATCTGCGGTCTTGGAAAAGCTCTCCCTTGGGTAACAGGCACAAACAGGGCTGGCTGGAGGTGTTCCTGCTACCATGGCCCCAGGTGCTGGCAGGCAGGCAAGCAAGCAGGTAGCACCAGGATTCACCCCGCTGTGCCTTCCAGTTCACAATGTGGCTTCCAAACAACCTAGGAAACCACAACACTTGCCACGGCAGCCCTTCTCCCTGTGCCTTGGCACACCATGAACCAGTGACAGACCAGGAGAGGGGAGGGACTGGCCTGACCTTCCTCATTCAAGCTTTGAAGAGGGTGCTGCACCCAAGAGAACAAAGCAGTGCTTTGGAAACTCAAGCCCACTTGAAGATATCAGGGCCCATATCCAACAGACAGAGGACCTGTGCTTTGTCCTTCCAGCCCAAGCCCAGCTCAGAGCAGCCCAAGCACAGCCATTCATGCCCACAGTGATTCAAACAACAGAGGCTGAAGCCAGATTATGAATGAAGTACTGGGATCGATTGCCTTACCTACCCTCTGCCTCCCACTAACCGGAAGATGCTATTCAGGGAAAATATAATTTAAAGGCAGAGGCTAATGACGAACCAGATTGATTTTTAGATGAAGAAAATAGATGTAATTGCAGTCTACCTGCTTGTAGCTTGCCAAGTCAGAGCGGGCTTCAGGAGAACCTGCCCCCCTCCCCCACTCCTCGTCCCACCTCTGCCTCCCACCAAAGCAAGAAAAAACCTCACAGAAGAGAAATTCCTTTACACAAGACAATTGAGCGTTGCTCGGAGCCAGCTCAATGCTGGCTTCCCTCTTCCTGCCGAACAGTACAGAGCTTGAATTAATGGATATACAGAGGGCCCACTTTCCAGGGAAAAGCAAATTCCAAGTTTGCAGCTGGGAAGAATGCATCGTATGTCTGGTATTCACGCTGCGCCCTCTTTTCCTCTTCCTTTTTTTGGCCGTATAAGGAGCTGAGCACAGCAGGCTGGACCAGCGAGTGCAGCGCTGCCTGCTCAGCACCCTTAGACCTCAGACTTTGTTTGTCTTTACTGGAAATCCAATAAATCCATCTAGGAAAAAGGCTTGTGTATATGCCATGGAGTGTCAGGCTCAGACATCACCGTCTGGAGATGCAGGATCCAAACAGGAGCCAACTGAATGAGGCCAGCCCAGCAAGTGCTCCTGCAGAGCTGCAAACTCATGCACTGCACAGGCAGTAATTACCTTTATTACATTGCAGGGAAGGGGGGGTATTAACCTAAAAACTAGGGACTATTGCAGTTACAGTCCTAAAGGGTTGTTTCACAGGTTTGCAGCACTCAAGTATTACCTGCACAGGAAATAAAAGCCAACCTGGCCTCGAGTGCTCACACCTGGGGCTGGGAGGATTACATGCCTTTGATCACAGAGAAATATGTCCTCTCTAACACACACAGGTTATAAACAAGAGTGTGGGATTGCACTTTAAAGATGCAAATTGCTGGGAATTTTTCCTAGAGTCCTGACAATCCCTAAGTTTGAGCCTATTGCAGCAATTTCAGCAGCAGAATGGGATTTCCATATCCCCAATGCAATTACAGTATTACCTTCCAAAAACATAAAACCTTTTTGCAATTACTGCCTCTTCTGTAAACAACAGACTATTCCTGTGGGCACCCAGTGCACTGCAGGAGCAAAAAGGAGAGGAAAAGACACCACATAGCCTTCCCTTTATGGAGAGTAATGGGTGCAGCCATGGGATGGCAATACCAACCATCAGAGCCCCTCATGCTTGGCACTAGGGCCAAACTGCAGGAGCAGAAACTCACAAGCAACTCAAACCCATCAACCACCCTGCCTTGCCCTCCCCTCCCACCTCTGTCAAGCATGTGAAGTTCCATCTCCTTCCCAGCACTTGCACCTCTGGGCTGCAGTTCCCCATTGCCACCCTCTCTGTGGAGGTTCTGTCCCAGCCCCTGCAGCTGCCTGCTCCCAACCCTCCACCTCCACAGAGCTTCCTGCACAAGCAAAAGGGAAAGACAGTGCCCAGAAACCTCTTCATGACATCTGAACACAGTCTTCAGCTTTCACCTGTTACATCCAGATGGAGTCAGGGATACTCTGAAGCACAGAATGAAGCAGCTTGGATGAAGAGACACAGTTGAAACTCGACTGGGGGAAGGGAAAGTTTCTAGCCTCATTAATAACAGCTCAAAATTAAAAGCAGAGCTTGTAGTACAGCTGCAATTTCAGCTACCCTGCTGCTTGTGTTAACAGTGTGGCTTTATTATGGTCAGGGATTAAAAACAGCTTCAACAATTAAAGGAGGGAAAAGAAAAAAAAAATAATGACTGAACGAAAAGAACCACCACCAACAAAAATCAGTATAAAGAAATTCCTGCGGGCTGGAATGATTAGCAAAAAAAACAGTAGTGTGCTGTGAGGAGCACGAGTGAATGCTTCCTCCCCCACACAGACCCACACATGTCCCTGACAAATGTATCTGTCCCCCACCTGTGGGAAACCACCCAGTGCCCTGTGGCTCAGCACCAGCCACCATCAGCCTCCCCAGGGATGTCCCCTCCTGCCCAGGAACAGGTGGTCTACAACCACCCTGCTCCAAGCAGACAGCTTAGAAGCTTCCTCACTCCTGCTGTCTAAATAACACAGCATGAAGAACAAAAATGGAAAGAAAACAATCTCGCAACAAATTACGTACATGGCTCGAACTTCTCAGGAGGCACCAGCCCCAGTGAGCAGCTCAGGAGAGCCGAGAAGCAGCACGCCTGTGTCTCCTGGAGGTGCACTGGCTGCCCAAGGGTTCCTGAAGGCATTCACCCCACATTCCCTGGCACCTGCCCTGACACCAGCTGGGATAAGCTGCCAGAGGAAAGCCTCGGTTTGTAGCATCTCAATACAACAGTCACTGCCTTTGAGGGCTTGGCCAATAATGCTGATATTGAACCTTCTTCTTTATAAGAATTAAAAGCAATATCCTCATGAGAAAGAAAAAAAACTATCTCCCTTCTCCTCTTTCAGCATCTTCCTGATAAAAGCATTTCCTGGAGATACCACCTTTAGGGCAATCACCTACATTCACTGCAAAGCTACTGAGGACCGAAGTCCCTTCAGGGTCAAAAACATCACACCCCAAGCTCTTGCTTTTTCAAACACTTGCTTTTTCTCAATGGTGTTCCTGCTCTGTGCCCTTACAGGTTTCAGCTTCCACTTCTCCTGTCTGCAAAGCAGGGGATATCAGCAGAGTCAGTCCAGCTGACCAGAAATTTTGGAGTTTGGGATTTCTTTTACTCCTTTTACTTCACTGTTTCTTTTGCCTTTGACCAACAACAGAAAGTGAGCACAGCCACAGCACAGCAGGAAGGCATCCGTTTTCTCACAAACACAGCCACACCTACAACTCTTTCTCCACTGCAGAAGGTTTGGCCTTCAAAAATCAATCCAAACTTGGCCCATCCACCAAAGCCACCGCCTTTGCAGTATGTGGATATGAACCAAAGGACCACAGGACGTCCCCAGAGATACACTCTGGGCAAATTCCTGCAGCTACCACAGAGCTGCAATGCTCCACAGTCAACCTCCTGACACAATGATGGTCATCTTCACCAAGACAACAGATCCAGATTCCTCCAGTGCTTCCCATGAGGACATACTGGACAAATCTGGTCCTCATGGCTGCTGCAACCCAGCAGTAAAAGCAATGCTGGGAACACCCAACAGATCTGAGCCTCTTTCCTGCTCTGAGATGAAAGCAGAATCATTTTCAATAAGGGATTAAAGTCACATCTCTGTCAAGGAAGCTATTAGTTGACAGAAAAAGTCTTTGCCATTTTTTGGAGACAGAACAGTGGACTCAGAAAAATTCTTGCTGCTGCAATGAAGGACAGTGACATCCAACCCAAATAAAGAAGATCCATCATTATATGACAATGGAAGTGCCCAGACATCTGCCCTCAAAAGCCAGCCAAGAGCATTCTACACTGTTCGCTTTCATAAGCTCAGAAATTCAAGCCAGGCTGTGCCAACCCTTTGCAATTCCCTTCACTGGAGGGTACAAAGGACTTCAACAGAACTGCACGTGAAGCCATGCCTGCAAAAATATCACAGCTAAGGTAGCAAGTCCCCAGCAGCCACACAGCTTCTGCACCATGTCCAGGGCAGGTTTAGTACCTTAGAAAACCAAAATCTCCTTTCTTTTTACCCTGAAGTCTCCAGTATTTCAAAACTATTTAAATTAAAACTAACATGCCCCACAACAGACTTTCTCAGACACCAGAGCACTTTCTAAATGCCAAGGTGACTGCAAGAAAAAGTCACCATGGCTTAACAAATTCGGATGATGTGACTTCTTGGTGGTTTCAGTTAAAAGGCTTTGTTTGCCTTGCCTTTTCAGCAGGCTGGGAGCACATGTGGCCAACACAACACAGCCACTGTTCAGCTGTGAGAATGAACCACCTCCAGGCAGCCTCACAGCCCCACCATGGAAAGCATTATATCCCTTGCTTTGCAGACAGGAGAAATGGAAGATAAAAAACAAACAGCTACCAAAGAAACCCAAAACTACCACACACAAAACAATGCNAGTATAGAAAAAAAAACCACAAGACAAGACGTGAAGTTTGGAGCTGAACTGCTGCAACACACTCACCCCTGGATGGAAAAGAAGGGGATGCTTGAAGGATGTGGGATGATGGCTGCACCAGGAACAGCCTGCAGGAGGTACGTAGGCTGTGGCTTTGAGAAAGTGCCAGCCAACAAGGAAGGTGCTGTGGCCATAAGACATGGCAAAAAAGGCAAAAAAAAAAATTTCAGTGATTCAGGTCCTATCCTTAGAAACAGATGCCACAGTTTTTCTCTTACACAAGACTGCACTAAGACTCCTCTCACCCCAGAATTTGTGACCTTCCACGTCACAGTTTTTTGAGTGCAAGTAATGTCCACTCCTGCACAGGCAGATGGGGACCAACACTAAGGCTAATGTCAAGCTGAATTGCTCCTCCTCTTTAAAAAACTGCTTCCAGCTCCAGTAGAAGGCTCCCCAAGTGCTCAGATGGCCAAAATCAGGCAAGTGCTGAGCAGTGCCTTTACCTAAAGGCTTTACTAACATCTGAAAGAATTACAATGGGCCATCTGGATATTCTTCTCCTAAAATGTATCTGGTTTAAACCCAGTTTTCCCTCACCTCCTCTGACATATGCCCATATTTCTCCATTAATAGCTGAGCTGTTGCTGACACCCTGAGTAGCTTCCAGAGCTTCAATGGATCAGTGAAATAACCCACTGCAGCTCAGGGTAGAAAAAACATCAGAACCAGCAGCTCCCACGAACTACAATAGCTCTAAAACTTTCATTAGAGAGTTACTGGAATTTACTGGGTTAAACATGCTGATATATCAAAATCACAAAGGACTTAAACTTTGTACCTATACAATGCAGGAACAAGTTTGTTGCAAATGTCATTAACAATAAACTGTAATTGCATTTCCAGAGAAGGAAATCTGGGCACCTACAGTGGGTTGTCAGAGAGACAAAGTACTAAAGCCAAGGAAAGAACTCTGGTTTGCCCCTTTTCCCAGCCTGTCACAGACACATGCTCCCAGGAACCCAGGCCTTTCCCCTTTAAAAGAGGAACCAATCACCCTTCTAGGGTGACACCACAAGCTTTGGATGTTGTTCCCATTTCAGCATGTGCAAGCCATGAGGCACCAAGGGGACCTGTGAGCTGCTGCTGCTGCTCAGAGAGACCAGACACTCCTGAACAACACCTCTCAGTAGTTCAAAGCTGGCACTTTCCAGTTTCTGCCAATTTCCTTGATCCCCAAAAGACAGTCTATGACCCTTCTAGATTGACAAGTCCATTTTTGTAATAAAAACATAATGGTCACTTGCTGCAAAGAAACATGAGCAGTCCAGCTAGGAGATGTCAGCAAAGCACAAACAACTCTTCAGCACCACATCAGATATGGAGCTGCAAGCCCTGAGACTCTGTCCTCCTCCTGATAAAGTACCATTTGTATTCATTTGACTTGGTGTGAATTTTAAGCATTACTTGAGAACTTCCCTCTGTAAAAGGGGGTCATTCAGGCACATTCACAGGAGCAAATCTCCTCTTTAGGGTGACCTAAAGTTGGAAGATTTTGCTCTAGCCAGCACTGGAGAGAGAACTTGATCAGAAAAGCACCCAAAGTCACTGCTGTTCTTGGAAAGGCTGGAACAACTGCAGTAAGGGCTAGGAAGAAGACCTGCCTAGTCTGGAGGCCAGAGGTCCAAAAGGCAAGCCAAAAAGTAACTCATTCCCTTTCCTAACAAACTGTGTTTTCAGCTGGAAGTCACTTGGCAGCCTTCCTGCCAGAGGATGCTGCAGGTCAAGACAAGGGTTCATTCCCGGCCAGGCCGAGCAGGGACACAAAACACAAGAACAGAAAGTGCTCTGCAAACATGGGCTGGGACATGCCCATGTTTGCAGACACCAGGAGAGCTGCATCTGCTGGGCTGTCCTCGGGCAGCAAGGGACACTGCTGGCCAGGACTGGTGTGCCCCAGGAAGCACTGACCTGCTCAAGAGCAAGGATGGGGTTAAGTACCGACACACAAACAAGGAAAGTCTTCATGCACCCTGCTGCTCCACACCTGCCTCACAAGCACCTTGGGTTCCTTGCTTCTGTGAAAATCAAGAGCAGTGGCATTCTATAAGAAAAATGTCACTTAAACTCCTTATTAAAGGTAATTTCCTCTCCCACCCCTTTTCATTAGCAACACTCAAGCATTCATCAAATGATCCTGTTACTTCCAGGTAAAACGTTAGTCTTCTTACAAAGAACCTATATATTAGCACTGTCTATTGTTATAAGCATAAAAAGTTGTACTAAAAAATCAATTGAGAAGCACAGTGTCCCATTCACCTGAATAAGAGTTTACCTTAAACAAACCTATCACACAGGGAACAATGCTCATATGGGGAAAAGATGCAGCAGTAACCACATTACTTTTCCCTTCTAGGCAGTAGCTTTCTACTTAAATTTTATACAATGCACCTGCTTATTGTTCTTATTACACAACATTGCATTCAATTCAAATCCATGCTGCAAGTATCCCACTCATAGCAGAGACATCAGAAAGGAAAAAGAATTATATTAAAGGAAAGCAATCTATAGAAGCACATTACACAGCATCAATTTCAAGCAGGCTGATCATTCTGATCATGCCAGATGGCTTTTCAACTCCAACAGTATCCTTCAGTGAAACATTCCTGTTACAGCAATATTCTTGATGCACAAAGTCCTTTTGAAATGAATGGTACAAATTCTCTTTGTCATTTCAAAAGGACTGTGTTGCTTAGAGTGCATTACCTTTTCACATCTTCCTTTCCAACAACTTACAAAGGAGTAAGGCCAAACTGGCCATTCTTTAAGGCAAGAATTAAAAATAAATAAATCAGCACTTTCCTTGGGAAGGAGCTACAGAACAGGGCTGTGAATCCCAACTCAGGAGAGCCTTATGTGTCATTCCAGATCTAGGCCAACTCAGAAAATCACTTAAGCTCCTGATTAACTATAACATGTGCTTAAGTTGCTTTGACTTCCATAGGACTTAAGCATATACTTACGTGCTTTCCTGTACAGAAATACTCTCTTAAACCAGATCCTGTTTGGTAGGGTTGCTACACACACACACACACACGGAGCTCATGCCCCCAAGAAAGTTCTGGCTGCAAACCAGACTGGCTGAATTTTGTGCCTCACTATGGACCAAAGTGTTTCACCCAGAGCTTTAAGTAAAGCTGAAGTCTGGAAGTGCTTTATCTCAGATAAGGACTTTGTGAAGGTTCAGCTCTCAGTTTTAGACTTGGTAAGTGATGCTAAGGCTCATGAGAGACACTACAACACACTGGAGCTGCAGATGCTTCCAAGAGGAGGAAATCTCCCTAGACCCAGTTCCATCTGCTTTAAATCACACTGTGGACCAGCCATGGGCTGTGAACACACAGGAGAGACCAGGAAGACCTTTCACTGGTCCCTTCTGAACCACCACTTCTCCTGACAGGATTATGCCTCAAAACACCACAAAGTTTTGTCCACATGACAAAAGACATACAGACTTAGAACCAGGAAGTTTCTCAGCATCAAATGGGACACGAGGTTCCAACACTTCTCCATGTTACCTGTGAGGAACACAGCAATTTACCCCCAGCCTTCCACCACACTACCTCACTGGGCACGGGCAACTGCTAAACTATCTGGGACC
Organism: Chaetops frenatus; assembly: GCA_013400775.1. Taxonomy (NCBI): domain Eukaryota; kingdom Metazoa; phylum Chordata; class Aves; order Passeriformes; family Picathartidae; genus Chaetops; species Chaetops frenatus. Next base: position 1,563,446 of record VZTR01031777.1, read on the forward strand.
TGCCCTATCATCACAGAGTTGTCATGTTTCAAAATAGAGCCTCAGCCAAAAAAAGCCCCTTTGCCCAACCCCTCCCCTCAGCAGCCACTCTCTTGCTATCAGAGTTAATTGCAAGCACATCGTTCCTACAGCATGGCTGACAGAAAAGAACTCCTGCTATGTAGGGGCTTGGTTTTCCCATCTTGCCTATTCTCAAGGCAGTGCAATAAATTATTATTATATATGGTGGCTTTGCAAATGACTAAAGCATCCTGAGTGCCTGCACAGGGGCATGCTGTTTCTCAGCATGATCTGAAATAGCCAAGATATTAAAATCCCACAAAGAGCTGAGTTTCTAATGGAAAAATTGATGTGCCAGATGTTGACACTGATGATTACTGTGGTAGCCTGGGGCAGAGCCCAAACCCCTCTAGGTTAGATGGCCTCACCATTCCCTGTTCCTCAATGACCCACATGACAGTTCAGCTGCTCCCATATCCACCCACCCCTGGGGTTACTCACCCAGAAGAGGGATGCACACTGCCCTTTCCAAGCCCTGGACTTTCCTTATATTAATCAGTGCTCTGTTTCAATGACTATCCAAACAAGGGATCAAGCTCTTCAGTGCTGAAGACAGCACAGCAGAAGGAGCACTTCACAGCAAGACATCAAATAATGCATCCAGGTTTTGGATTCCACCAGTTTCAGTGGCTCAACCTAATGCTCCATTTGGGAAGCCCCAGCTGAACAAAACCCAACTCAGTTTCAGCAGTGCAAGGTGACTGCATTTTACCTCTTGAAATCCTTCTTCTTCTTATAGATGCCACCAAGTGAAAATATTATGATGAGAAAACTCTGCCGATTCAAAATATCAAGGTTTTAGGATAAAGCCCTTTGCCAGGAGAGGACCAAGACAGCAAACCACACGCTCCCAGCACAGCTACAACTTCTGTGCCCGAGATTGGTGTCTGATTCAAACCCACACCAGCTTTTAAAACTACTTCTCCCCAAAGTGGTGGAACAGGCTCCAGAAGCAGTGAGGATTCCCGATTCCTCCTTGACTTTGTGCAAAAAGCCAAGACCAAAGGTGTTGCTACTCAGGCAGCTGTGAGGAGGGCACCAAGCAACACTGTTCCCTACTGCAACACAACTTAAGGGCTTTTACCCCCACTCGGGGACCTCCAGCACCCTGTGCAAGGGGATTTTGCATCTCCAGTAGCCCAGGGGCTCACAGAGCTGGGGAGAAGTTTCAACAAGCACTCCCACACAGAGGGGAACAGCTTTGAACTGGAGGGTCTCTGTGGGAGCCTTGCACTGAATATGAAATGTACAGTGATCCTGAGCACTGGTCCAGCTGAAGGCTAAATGCCTGTTTTCCCCTCTCAAAACACATGGATGTCAAAATACCTGATCTGACAAATTACAGAAACAGAGACCACATTGTGACTGCAGGGAGGAGAGCCACTGCTGCAAGCCTGCCCCAGGGAAATGCAGCATCCCAACATATAAAACAGATTATCATCCAAAAGTGAAAAGAAAATGGAAAAGTTTACTGCTTGTCATTTAAATATGGATTTCTATTACAGGAACACACCAGGAGCCTGCCTGCCCTCCTCCCTGAGCCCCTGCAGGGAAACACATCATCTTCCTCCAAAGGTGACAACAGATCAAATAAAACCAGGAGTGACAAAGAGACAGGAGGAGAGGAGTTGTAGGATGCTGCGACTTCTCACTTCAAAGCAACAAACTCTTTCTACAATCAATTTTATTTGAGTATCAACAAAGGGTAAGACTTGAGAAAAACACAGGTAGTTTCAGTATCTACACTTATGCTGAGTCCCTCGTCAATCTTTTCAGTATGTCAAAAAAATATTTTAGAAACCCCAGCGGTTTTCAGTAGTTTCTTTCTCCCATGGTTGCTGTGAGAAAGTCTTGCAGAAACCACGGTACAAATTAAATACTGTAAAATACAAACATGATTGCATACATCTATTTAGCATGAAGCAAAACTCACAAATGTTTTTCCTCAAACTATAGTGTGAAATTGATAGAAGGGAATACATTTCTTTAAAGTCAGTGCTATCCTTTCAAGCTGACCTTCAGTCACCTGAATCACATGCCCAAGACCACCAGCAGGATGCAATTTCCATCTCCAAAGCTTTGGTCTTATAGGATTTATTGTTTAAGCTGCAAGGGAAGCACATTACATACTGCTGACAGTGCATTTGCACATGTGAACAAAGATGAGGGTGAGGTGAGATTAGGACAAGCTCGAGGGAATTAGCTCAGTGGGTTATTTATTTCATGACAGCAGATTAAAAGGGCTGACTGTCCCTTTGGCCTTACAAGCACTCACGTGAGTTATCAGGCACGTTTTATTGGAGGGAAGGGGAAGAGATGTTATCATCAGGTAAATATCTCAATAAGCAGTTGAGTATTTGATGGACAGCACTTTGCATGTGATTAGCATGAAACCTCCCAGGATCCCCAAATGCCTTATAAGGAAGTGCTCTTTTTAAGTCTTACTGGGGTGGGTGTGCTGGATCAGTCCCAGCTGAGGGGCAAATATGCTGAGTCAGAGGGATCAACTTCCCAGCTCAGGATATCTCAATCTTCAGGCAGGGCCAGCCTTGCCCAGTATGCTCCAGTTCAGCAGCAACACCTGTAACTGAAGCCTCCCAGTCCCAGCTGGTACAGACAAGCACCCTGCTCATGCCCTTTCCTGCTGGACCAGGCTTCACTGAGGCTCTCGAGGGATTGAGCAGCAGATTTAGCAGCAAAAACCAGGCAGCCTCATTCCTACTGACCCATTCGCACCGTAACATATTTCTCATTTCCGAGTGACTGGCTGTTCTCTCTCAGTCCTGGTTAATATTATTTGTGTTTTAATGCTTTCTAGGAACCATTCCAGCTTTACATCACAACAAATACCACTGAGTAGGGGAAACACTTAATCTGACTGGCGCTGTTTTTGGTACTTCACTTTAGGAACTGGTCCAAGCAGTCAGAGAAAAAGCAGTGCCTGCCCCACAGCCAGAGCTCTCCCCACATACACAGCCCCACTGGGGATGCTGCCTGGAAGTCTGAAGGTGGCTTTCATCAAGGCTGAATTCTGGACCTCCTCCAGAAATCCTCCAAGGAGCATGAACAAGCCAAATAAAGAGAAACCCACAAAAGCTTGAGATCAAAGGACTCTTTGGGTTCTTTTTCTTTGCAGACACATCGGGTATTTCCCATTTTCTTCCTCTCAGTCTCACCACAGCAGCACATGTTTCTGCAGCCATTAGTGCCAGAATAAGTGCCCAACTGAGGCTGAGCAACTGCTGTACAACACCCAGGAGGAGGTTTTTGTCACCACTTCATGCTAAGAGCTTGCACTGAACTGCCCAGCAACACCCACCTCAAAACTTCCTGAGCCACTTCTTTAAAGGCCATTACTCCCACCAAGCTTTTAAACACCACCTGTCGTTCCTTCCTTCTTGTCCTCAGGTCCAACTCATGAAACTCCCACTTTACAGCAGCCAGAATGCCTTTCAGGTGTGCCTCCTGCCAGAGGAAGAGCTGTTCACTCACAGCAACGTTCTGTTCCAGGCGAGGCTGCTTATGGAAGACTTTTTGGATTGCTGTTTCTCTTCTCAGCACTCACCCTGCCCAGGTCAGGAGGAAGCAGGTACACAAGGCACATCCCACCATGGAGGTCTGGGAGCTGCTGCTTCCCAATGCAAGTTTGCTCTGAAGCTCAAACCAGACCCCAACCAAATGCACCTGTTTGCACAGAGTGGCTTTACCCTTGCACCAGTTTGAGTCAGACCTCACAGAACAAGAAGCTGTTTTCTTGCTGAGCAGGGATGTATCCAGCTCAGAGACTTAGAGGTTAGCTCCTCACCTGCAATTCCACATCTCCTTTGCAGTTTGAGCATTATTTACTCTCACAAAGAGGAGCCAAAAGAAAATTTAAAAAAAAAAAAAAAAAAAAAAAGGAAGAGAGAGAGACAAAGAATCCAATACAGGGTATCTGCTGTTTGGGACAGGCATGACAAGCTCACAAGGTGAATATTCTGTCACCAGTTTGCCCCAGGGAGGGGAGAAGGGGCACTCAGTGTTACAATACGTTAATTATTTACCCATAGATTTTTCTCAGGAACTTGTAACCCACACCCAGCATCTCAGGAACATGTCTGAAGGGTGCAGGCAATGAGGAAATTCAGGAGGGAAGAGGAAGAGATACTTTAAGTCAGCAGGAAAGTGTAAAGAGCTTGAAGCCAGGGGTTATCAACCAGACAGAATGACCCCGTTATGCAACTGAGAGGAGAAGGAGGATAAAAACCCCAAGGAAGGCTGAACACTGTTAGGTTCCCAAAATATAGAAAGCACAGATAACTGGCACAATTGACCACAGGAATTACATTAAAATACAGATTATACAGCACCAGGATTAAAAAAAAAATTCTTGAGAAAAGCTTAATGCACCTCTTCCCAGCAAACCCCCTCAGTGCCATGGAGCAGCAGAGAGCTTCAATGACTGGAGCAGTTTTAACCACAGAGACCACTTCAAAAGGTGGCCAGGACAGCAACTGCTTGGACACAGGGAAAACAGGAAGGGGAACCACCACCTTATATTCAGAGTGACTTCTAGCATGGAGAAATGAAGGGGTTGTTCGAACATCCATCTCCTACACATGGTGCAACACTGTTTGCCTCCCTCTTCAGGAACTGTGCTCACAGTCACAGAAGTTTCTAGAGAGATGCTGCTTTCTCTCCTTCAGCACACATCAGTATTTTAAGCCCTCACCACCAAGCCCAACTTTACCCTTCCCCTCCAGACTTGCTCTGCCCCTTTAGGAAAGGGAGAAAAAAAAGGAGGGAGAGCACACTAGAGGTGACACACTGCTTGTGAGAGCAGCAACAAGCCCTGCTGCAGCACCCAGGTGTGGCAGAGGGAAGAGGAAGCTTTGCCACTGACCCAGCGTTCTCTCTGGTCTGAATGCCAACACATGAGTGGGCAATCAGCCCAGTTACAGATCTCATACCATTTGGCTCTGCTTTCTCCTGGGAAACATGAGCTGGGGTGGATTTAAACACCTTACCAAAGAAGCAATGGCAGTTGGTCACGCTGAAGGGGAGGCAGGAGGGGGTACACAAAACCATGGCAAAGCAAAACCCAATCTCAGCATTCCCCGCTATCCCGGCAGCCTGCAGGGACAGGCCCTTAACACAAGCCCAGGTTCTGCAGAAGAGCATCAGCCACCCCTCCAGCACTGCCTGCTCCCCTGGCCACGAGCTCCACGAGGGTTTCTCAGTGCCCAAGAGGCCCATGACCGCTGGCAATGTCACACTGCCCACCCAGAAAGGCAACACTGAAATCCACTCCTGTTTTCCATGAGCTAAGCAAAACAGGTTAAATACTACCCAGCACTGCCAGCCCTTGTGATGGGTAAATGCTTCTGCGATCAGGGGGACATCTTTATTTAAATGGCATCTGAATGGCAGGTGCCATCAGCTTCGCCACCCAATCCATTTGTGTCAAACCCTTAAGCAACTGGTGCAAATGAGCCCCGTCACTCACCCGGCCTGCTCACACAAAAGGACCGTGTGCCAAGCACGCTGACCCCTTTTAAAATCACCATCATCCAGCTTTTTATAGAAGACAGCTCATCTCCTAAGGACTCTCTGCCACCATAACATGAATTGCAAAACTTTCAGGGTCAGCCACATGGCTTGGGATCTACCCGCCCAGGTAGGCAGCGACTTCAGAACGCAAAAGGCTCACAGAAAATATGCCCAATGCAAATCACTTTTATTTTGGGAAGAACAGAATTTTTTTCCCCCTCCATGTTTTAGCTTACTCCACCTTCCAAAATAGCCTGAACTTAGTCAAGAAAGGCATGTTCATTTTGGAATGAAGCTGCATGCACACAAAGCGCTCACAGAAGAGCTGTGGCAGAACAACTTGTTCCTCAATAGCTATTCTGAACCACGTCTCAGTAACAGATCCAGAGTACATCTCCGTAAACGAGACATGTTGATCTGACAACCTGGTTGACGTGGTGGGTAGAAACTTAAAACTTTTACAAAAGCATGAGCTCTCACTGACAACTCCCTTGAAGTAAGGACACATCGATCCAAGAAAAAAAAAAAAACCAGACATCATTCACTTATTTTCTAGAGACCTGCTTTGCATCTTCAAGTCTTCAGAAGTCATCAGTCCAGCCCCAGAGCTGGTCAGACCAGCTTAAAAACCAATAAAATAAAAATTACTGTGTTTAAAGTTTACCTTCTGTTTGGTAAAAGGAAGAGCTTTTTCCAAAACATTCCTACATAACCACAAGGCCCAGAACCTTACGTTTACTCCAAATGGAAGACAAGATATTAAAGGAAATTACAGATTTAAGGTAGCAGGGGCTGTAAAGGACTTGATTTATAGCAGGGCTTACAAAAAGACCACAATCAATAGAAATCACTGAACATATTGAACATTAAAGCTAAGACACAGAATATCTCAAAACTCCATTTTGCTTGTTATTATTATTTGTGATTGCAAGGTCCCAGATCAAAAAGTGGTTCAGAAGAATGACCTTTATCCTCACTGCTTTTACACAGCCTGAACACTACATTTCTGAATGAGAAATTTTTTTAAATACTGTGTATTTATACTGTAAAATCTTGCTTTTCTCATTTTGTTTCCTCCATTCAAAATTTCAGTCAGCACTACAAGTACTAGTTAACGCAATGCCTTTCCACATGCTCCATTTCACTGTCAGGCTCTCAGTATCCAGGACTTTGGCATAGTGAGATAATCTTTGGGAAGCGACCTTTAAACAAAATAAACTGCAGAAATTTTTCCCCCAAAAGGTTTCACAGGCTTACGGTTTTATACAATAGCTTGTTTTCACAAACTGCATATTCAGGATCGGGTTTAAATCAGTGTCTTGTTTCAGCCACCCTGCCTAAAACATGCACTTACTTCCTTTACAGCAACGTGAATTTATTCGCCGCGGCCAACTCATACCACATCCCCATTAGATGCATATGCATATATATACAGGCATGTGCTGTCTCATCTGAGCTGGCCATGACCAACACAAGGCTCATTCAGCCGGGAGGAAGGTTCCCAAAGCGTTATCTGCACCCGGAGTGGTTTAGTGTTACCGGGCTGAAAGGAAACAGAGAGACATCCTGTTTATAGGCTGTAGAGCCCGATGGATAAACAAGTGCACCTCAGTTAGAGGCAGAGTGGGGCAGGGGGAGGGGAACAAAAGGGCAGAAAGAGAAGCTTAGCGGGTGTGAGGATACCGAAATACCAGCCGGGCTGGATGCCTGGCAGCCCGACCCGAGGCTGCCCGTGTGCCGGGGGCTGCAGAATGTACAGAATGTGCCGCCCCGCCGGGGCTGCCGACCCTCCGCGCCCCGACCCCGCTCGTCTTTCACCCCGCTGCTGGGCCACTTCCTGGCACCCAGCGAGGCGACACCGGAGATGTTTTTCCACACCCTCCTCCCCGCTCTCCCAACGCACGCCCACAGCACCGAGGTTTTCTGTGCACTTCGTGCTCCATCTGCCAGCTGGGCACGCTCGGGGTTTTTGCGATGCCACAGTGGTAAGGGTGGTGAGCCATGCCAGCCCTGCCTCTCTGCTGGCCACCTGGGGAGGCCGACAGCCTTCCCTTGGCATCTGCTGCTGGCCACGGGCAGAGGTGGACCCTGGGCTGGGTGGACACGGTCTGAATGAACCCAATGTCACTGCTGTAAGCCCCATCCCCAGCTACAGCAGGGAGGAGACAGCCCCAAGACACATTCCTCCCATTCCTCTTCTGTCAGGAAAACACTGAAAGTCCATCTCCAGTTTAGAAGGAGGTACCAGACTTATTCTCATTTGAATTATCACTTGTGTACTTTGGCCTGGCATGACAGAGTGGGTCGGGGCCAGAATTGTGGGATGGATGCAAGAAACAGGAGATCTATAGAAAAACCCTATGAACAACCCTCTGCTTCTGACATAGTTCTGTCCATCATTAAAGTGATAGAAAAACGTGAAGTTCTACCTTGGTCCAGACCCAAGAGCCCCTTGTGCCTCTAGAAGGTGTAAACCCTCAATACTCCTCTCCTGGACTGCTCTTAACCAGGAAGCAGAAACCCTCTGGCTGTTCAGCTGCTGCCAAGGAAGCAATGTTGAGACCATGGAGACTCACTAGGCCAGTCCCATGGAGCTCCAGGCTACCTCCAGCCTCTGCAGCAAACCTCCAAATGACACCTCAACTCTACAAAGAGCTGTCAGACAGGGATGTCTGGCCATTGCTGACAACACCCTACCAAACAAGAGGCAAACTGGGCAGAGAACACAGAAGACCTTATGGGCTCAGGTAAATAAGAAGCCCAGCAGGGACTCTTCCTACCTGGCCAATCTTCATGTGAAGCATCTAATCCCACTTTCGACACCTTTGCTGCTCCACTGATCATTTTTCCCCCCCTCACTAGTGAACATGGGGAATGAACCCACATCCATCCTCACCCAGCACACAAGGGAAAGTTTTGGCTCCCCTGCTTCCAGTTACAGACAAGTATCACATGCCAGCTCCCAGAGGAGGATTTGAACAGAGCACTGACACCTCACAAGGTAACCCAAAACAAGATACACAGGTCCAGGCTCAGGTGTGACCTGCCACATCTGTTTCCTTTTTGGTTTTTACTGCCTTATTTTCTCTACAGGTCCCAAAACTCTCTGCAAGGGAGAGACAAACCTGAGCATATTCTCCAGCCTTTCTAGTCTGAAAGACTGCACCCAAACCCTGTGTCCCTAAGCATAAGCAAGGGAGAATTACCCCCGTGTGTACAAGCAGAGCTTGCTGGTGATGCCAGCATTCACTCTCTGAGCACTACCATCACAGTGTGGCTGGCACAGCCAGTGCCTCACAACCACCACAAAAACACCACAGTTCTGCAAGGACACACAGGAACAGGACCTGCTTACACTCTGACACGAACTACGGATGAGGCAGTGCTGCCAGGTCCTTGGCTGATGAACTGAGGCCTGGGGAACCTGAGAGCTACTCCCAAAAGAAAGTCCTGAGCACATAATTTCTCACTTCTTTCCCATCCTACTCTTTGTCTCCTGCAACAGAGACACCTCTGACTCATACCAGGTTTCTGCAGGGCCTGACACAACAGGTCGACAGACTCTCCTTGAAATCAAACAATAGCAAGCACGAGGTGACTGTGTCTTGGCCAAGAAGGACCCAGATTCAAGACAGTCCTTCTCATCAGCTCTGTGCAGTTCTGATGCCTTTATTTTGCCTCCCTTCCAGCTGGAAAGTTCATTGAGAATGAAAGCTAGTGACTCGCAGTGAGCAGTGACAGATGCTGCCTGCCTGCATGTGTGAAAAAACTCTGACAGGCAGAAATAACACACCTCACATGTCTTGTGGTGGCAGTGAAGCAATAAATATCCTAATAGACTACTAAGGCTTATAGTAATAATGCTGAGCTCCCCTTACAGAAGCCACTCCCCATGCCAGATGACATCTGCCATGGTATAGATGTTCCTGGAACAGGGAGATATTTTTAAATCCCTCAATGTGGCACAAAACTGTGAGTGTATCAGCCAAAATACCAGCCATCACAGCGTTTATATATAGCCTTGCACATACCATCTATAGATGGTAACACAGACAGATACATGGTATCTAGCAGCATTACAAACAGACATTCTTCTGCTGGTCTTGAGTACTTGAGAAGAAACTTCCCAGCCAGCAGCTCCGCCCCTGTCATCCCACCCTGTGCGGTTCTCCATCGGCTTCTGCTCCTCAAGTGCTGCATCTCAATTCTCATCGTGAAAAGCCCCCTTCCCTCGTGTCCCCTCTTCTAGAGGGCAGTGCAGGTGACAGTCTCCCCAAACCTCTGAGCACCCCTCTGTGCACACACCTTCCAAACCACAACCCGTGGGCCCCAAAACTTCCCCTGTGCTGTCACAGGTCCTGAGAAGGGGTTAGAAACTCTTCAAGGCAGTCCTGTTCACCCAGGGACACCTCTGACATGTACAAATGCTAGGCATGGTTCCTATCAGAGGCAGGAATACACAGGTGCTAGTGGGAAAAGAATTTGCAAGCTCCAAACTAGCAATAGCTCCCCATGGAGCACCTGTAATCACTTCCCAGGAACTCTACTGGCACCCTAGTTACTGAAGGGGAGTAGGAAAAATAAAAATGGCTTTAAGAAGTGGCTTCAAGTCCTTCAATATACCCTCTCACAAGTATGAAATGTGCATCAGCACTTCACAGAGAGTGCCACAGCCGTTGGACCCGGGTGATGTTTAAGCTCTTGATACAGTTATCTGCCTAACAATAACCCCAAAGAGCACTCCTTGCCTGGCTGCCTGCCAGACCACATGCAGCCTCTCTGCCCTTTATGCCTTTTTGTTTTGTTTTAGTTTTTTTTTTAAATTTTGTCAGACATGGAAATGTTGACTCTACGAAATTCAGTCTCTTTTGTGAAACAGATTGGCCGAGACTTCTTCACTGTTGTGGAAAGCATGACTTGGGTGCCAGGGAGGGGAGACAAAGGGGAAAACTTGTGTATTTTGCCTTCACGTGTGCTTTATTTTCTCCTCTGGCAGGAAACAGTGAGAAAGACTCTGACCCAGCTGCCGTCAGCTGCGTTGGAAGTGATTGTATCAGCTCCACCTGCTTAATGTGGGTATTATTCAAGACTGCAAGGACAATGATTTGAGACAAATCAGCAGTGACTGGTGTGTTCTCGAGGGACAAATACTAAACTGGTGCATGACACAAGTGATCCACAACAGTGGGACAACAGTGTCAAGGTTCGGGGGAGGAAGGAAAGTGGGAGAGGGATAAACATCTCCACCTGTTTTTCTAGGGAAAAAGAGATATTACAAGGGGAGCATGGCTTGTTCAAACATTTTAGCGTTTGCACTACATTATTTCAAGCACTCGGAAGCAACAAATGATCTGCACCAAGAGATCCAGCAGCTACAGCTCAGGGAGGAACATCGTGCCCATGCCAAGCTTTCAAAGCCTTATAAACTTCAAGGAGTTCAACACGGTTTCTTTATACTCTGAGAATAACAGCTTTGACAAAACAGGCTGTGAGGTGCCACACTTTGCCATTCACACCCGCTATGGATCTGGCCCTGTGCATCACTGAGCTCAGGTGTGGTGTACCCCCACTGAGGCAGGTCCTGCAGACCACCCCTCACAGCTCCCCACGCTAGGTGTCAAAGTAACAAAGGAGCCTCCAACGAGCACGTGGGCAACAGCACAGGCTGAAGCAACTGCTGCTGAAGCACACCAGAGGCACTTCAATGTGGTTTTAAAAGGAAAAGATAAAAAGAAAAAGGGGAAAAGCATACCTTTGCAAGTTCCAGCACAAGAAGAAAGCCTCAGGTCACTGCTGTAGCTAATGAGAAGGGTGACAGTGGTGCTCAGCAAGACTGTTCAAAACATCCTCATGACATTTTTTTTTTTTAAATCAAGTGAAATACACACAAACAGCATTATGTCCACAGCAGGCTGCTGCTTTGACACCCATACAGCCAGTAAGACCCTGTGAAGTTTTAATGGGCAGGTCAAGCCTACAAAGACTTTGCTCCCACCCTCTCCTGCCTCCATGACGTTCCCCAGTGGTTTTACTCCGAGAACTTCACAGGCTTTCACCAGAATTGCTGCTCAGAGAGCAGCCTGCTCATAGACAAAGCACACATAGCTCCAGCAGGAAAGAAACCCTTTAGCTCATTCTGCATCGCGTTCCTCCAGGATCCCAGTAAATAACAACAACTCACAAAAACAAATCACATCAGGCATGGGACCCTCATGACCCAAATGGGTGAGTTTTCATAAGAATTTACCACTTTTACCTCCACACAGTCAGAGAAGTGGAAGCAAGCCAGGAAAGCAGGGCGGCATCGCCCTTTGCAAACACCTAACGAGCCCAACAGAAAACACAGAGCCCAGCACCTCTGGAGACATCCCCCTGCACACCCCGGCAGGGCAGGCGGCTGGAGATGAAAAACACCCACCAGGAAAGCTCTTCCGTAGGAGCTGATATTTCAGCTATTAAAGAAGTTTCTGTTTAAACAGACATTAATTGCATATGCTCAGGAATTTCTCAGCTTTGCCACTTAAAAAACACCCAAATCCACTTTGAGGTTTTTTCCTTTTTTCTCTCCCACCTTTATTTGCTCTGTAAACACATTTGTGTGCGCCCAGGATCCTGTAACATTCTGCTGCAGTGACAGCAGCTCTGAAACAGAGCAGCAGCAACCTGCACATCTCACCAGGGACTGCTGAACGTCCTGGGTCCTGCCCCTACCATCACAGCACACCACGATGCAGAACCCCACACAGCCCAGCTCCTGGCAGGACCTCCTCCCAGCACAGGATGAAGCAGAAGATGCCGTTGGTGCCATTTGTACCAACAGGTAACATTATCAGGAGCACATGCTCACACACTCGGCCTGCTTCCTCACAGGCTGAAACGCCCCCAACAAAACCCTACCTGTTAGCAGTGGGGTTTGTTTATTAAAGCACTGCTGCAAGTTTACTCGCAGATCAAGGCCTTGATTGTGGCGGGGGAAGATGTGGAATAACTGCAAATACTCTGCAGCCTTTTGAAGAGACCGCTGAGGTCAGCCCAGTGATGCTTCCCATCCCATGCCAGACAAGAGTGGCAGAGAGCCTCCTGTGCACAAATACCATCATGGCCATCTGCTACACTAGGGCTGCCCATGAAGCTGCTCATGAAGATGCCAGGAAGAAGGACAGCACAAATGGAACCACAGAACTTGGATCAATTCTTTGCCTTAACATATATGTACCTACACATGCGTACATACAAATGTTTACATACACCTGGCAACATCTGTGCAGCTTTGAGTAAGCTTTGTCCCTTCCTGGTCAATAAACAGACTGTGAAATCACTGCCCTAAACACACCTGGAGGAAAGAGAATGTCCAGCAGCTCCATCTCCACCCCATCACTGCATACAGCAGGAAACTTCAGCAAGGAACACCAGTGAAATGACTCTCCAACCCAAGGGAGCAATCAGTGGCACCAGCCCAGAGGGGCTGCTGGCAGATAGCCCATGATACTTTCTATTATGTCCCTTAATATTGCCTTAGATCTCACACATCTGTTGGCCTCCCTCCCCAAGGGAAAGGCTGGGAGTGACTCCCCTTGTCAGACAGGTCTGCTCCATGCCTCGAGCAACAGAAAAAGGAATCTCTTTCCCCTCTGAAATCAGGCCACCTCCACCACACTCAACCTCAGCCCACCCAGAAAGCAAGGTCTGAACCAAAACTCAAGACATCCTTTGGCTGGGCTGGCCATGCCACCACCACCAAGCCCAGCAAAGCAGCCTCTGCAGCACCTCACAGAACGGAGAGGGGAGGGGGTAGGAGAGAGGAGTAATTTTTGGCAATGAAAATGTAATGGAACATTTTGTATCGATCGATTGTGGGATGAGTCATGTTTAGAGTGACTCGCCTCCTCTTCCCCTCACTTCCCCACCCCCAAATTATGGACTGCAAGAAATGAGCAGAGATAATGGGCAATTTCAGATGTTCTGAACTCAGGTTCCTCTCCTGCTGGAACAGCATGCCGTGGCAGTAGATGGACTGAGCTCCAGAGATGTCCTACATGTTCCCACGCCTTATACTGGCTACAAAAGAATTGTGTCTAAATAATGGGCAATTAGGAAAGAACTCGAAGGATGGGGGACTACTTTGCAGAGGAAAAGAGGAGTCAGAAGATCTGAAAAGGATCAGCAGTAAAAGAAGATACAAAAAAATAGATAAGGATCAGACACAAGCTCCAGAAAAAGACAAGCTGGAGGTTCATCTCTGCATATGCACACAGACACACACACCAATCTCTGATTTGCTGTCTGAGTCTCTAGAGGACTAACTAACTTCGAGGGTATAAAGCAGAAGATGACAAGCTGCTTCTGCACTTGCCTATTACTGTTTGGCAGTGGGACACAGACAGGATGTGACCACCCAGCACCCCACCACTGGGGCATTCAAGCCTGGCCAAGAGATCTTCCTGCACTGGACTCCAGCCAGGACCGGTACAGTCCATCCAGAGAAGAAACTGGTGCTTCATACGCTGGGAGATGACTAATTGCAGTATCTGAGTTATGGCATAGCTTTTAACACACAACGAAGAGACATTAAGGTCATCTTGACTCTCATCTACACCATCCCCTCCCACAGCAGACTTGCTGCTCTTTTTTTCCTCCTACTCCTTTTCTCACTTTCTACCCTCCCCTTCAACATTCTTTCCTTTCAGGTCTTCTCACCTCCCTCCACACCCGTTTACCTTCCTCTCTCTATCCATTCCTCCACTTGAAAAATCCTTCTCATCACCCACAACTCCCACAGCAAAAGCCTTTCTCTTCCAGGAATCTGCTTTATCTGGAGTTTGATCTCCAGCAATTACCTGTGCTAACCCTTCCACAGACCTCAAGCACACATTTGTCTGCCTTGCTTTGCAGAATCTTTAGCACAAAGATGGTCATCTTCCCCACTTCTAAAGCACGGGGCGACTAAGTGATAAATAAGCCATCTCAGCATTTCAGGGTAGCTCACTGTGAGTTCCCTTGGTGTTCGCCTTGGCTTCACTGCAAACTAATCTACCTGTAAGACTTTTTCTTCCTTATCTCTGTTACAAGGTTATCACTTGAATTTATCAGCATTTTTCAGAAAAAGTTGAGACAGGGAGGTGGGAAAATGAAGGGCCTTTACCAGCCCAGTTCAACCTCAGCTGAAAACCTGAGATGTAGGGGAGCTTCTGGGAGCATGACAGGGAGAGACCATGGACAGGAAATAACTCACTGGGATTATTTCAAACCCCATATGTCTCACTTCTATTCAGTCTTCAGTAGGTTTTTGGACAAGCAGACACACATGGCTGTTTGCTCAGGGAGCAATTATCAAATCTACATCCAATTTCACCAGCTGAGTGTGTCTCTGGCTTTGGAAGGAAGCTGGAAAGGAGGCAAGTAGGCTGTTGAGATGTAAAGCTGGGTTAAGGAACAAAAATTACATAGAAAAGATTACCCTCAACACACGGGGCAGCCAGAGGTGACTAAGAGGCAGCCTGGGCTTCAAGTTAATAAAAACATCAAAACAGGGAAAGCAAAATCCTCCACCCACGTCAGAGCTCATGCATGGAACAGGGCTGGTTGGTTGGCAACCATGGCCATCCGGGATGGGGGATTTGCATAACAGGTGGAGCACTTCTCAGGAATCAAGGTGATAAAATGCTCATCCAATTAAAATAAGAACGCAAAAGTACTTGCTAGACAGTTCACGGAGTTGAGATAAAGAACCAGCTTTTAGCATAATGAGAACCTAAGCTGTCTTGGGGTTCCTGCTCTCTGGCTCCCTGCACTCCTTCACCACGTGGATCTCACCCTGTCCCCCCCGCCACACACACACACCAGCTCCTCTTTTACACGAGGACATCACTCCAGTCACTTGAACACACCCATCCCCAGTATCCTCCCAGCTTTCAGAAATACTTCGCTGGGAACATGCCCAAAAGCCACATCCTTCTCCATCCCTGCAGCCTTAACAGCCTCTACAAGGTTATCTGATGCAGCTTTCTGACAGTGGCACATTTGGTGGAGAATTAGCTGATAACTAACAAAGCACTGCGGGAATCACACGTGTCAGGAAGCCTAAGTGATAACACCAGTGTGCCCTGAGAAACCTCATCCAGACCCGCGGGAAAAATTACAGTTTTTGTTACTGGCTTCATCTGAACTCACCAGCTGCCCTCGAGACTACACAGCAAACAGGAATGCCTCCAAGCAAATGACAGCAGGGGCATTCAAACCCTCCTGTGATTAGACATGGTCACCAAATTAAATTAAGAACAAAAGTCAAACAATCACCTAGAAAACAACAGGAGACCATGTAAGAACACCAAGGCAACAAGCACCCCTTCCTTCACACGGAATGAACCTTCCTGCATAGCAGCATTTCACCCAATAGAGACAGAAGAGAGGGGGCTTAATGCTGACCCTGGAGACTTGCCCAGAAGTTTTTACATCGCTCAGCGCCCTGTGCATAAAAGGGCAGCAGTGGTGACACTCCTGGTGAACTCCCACTGGCCAAGCTGTCTGGCAGGTATAGCTAAAAAAGCCGGGTTTGGAAAATACTGCCTTTTTATAGCTTATCTCAGTGCAGACAGCTGCCTCACACCTCTAGAAATAGCAGGATTTAACAGCCATGTTTGCAGGGACAGATTTTAAAGGTTCCATCTTCTAAGAAACAACCTACACATTCAGAAACAGAAGGCCAGATTTGTTTTGATACTGGAACCCCCTTCCATATGCTAAGCATACCCACGGATTTGCAAAAACCCTGCTCTGAAAACGGGATGTTCATTCAGCAACAGGAGATAAGTAACTTGCATTTGCCTTCCTATAGAGCCTGTTCCCAGCACAGTCAGCAGTGAAGTAGCACTTCATTAGGCAGGTATTGCCTTTTGCTGGAAATAGCTGGCATTTCAGAAGTAAAATAGTGGTGGAGGAGAGCATTAAACACAGGAAAAACAAGACTAATAACTTAAATACAAATACCCCACAGGCACAGCCAATCACCACCTCTCTGCTATTCCTCTTAAGATGGAGCAAGCCAGGATCAGATCCCAAAGCATTGCTATGATTTGTTTGAGGTGATAAGGACTGAGCCACGAGATTCATTCCTGGGTCAGTCCCACAGCTGCAAACCCCAACCCCAGGGTCTGGAGGAGCTTCTTCAGCCTCCTCAACTCTATCATACTCGTGAGTGCAATAGTGATAATGTTATTTTCCCACCTTTTAGCAATAACAAGCTTTTGTAGATAAAAAGCACCAAATTCCCATGTATTTAACACTGGAAGTGCTGATGCTAAGGATGTAAATGGCTCTGAATCTAACAGGCCCTTGCAAAATTTCCATGGCACCACCTTTTATTAGCAATAGTTGGACCAGTTGACTACAGCATCTTCCTCGTCAAGAAATTTTTAAACTTTTTTTTTTAACTGAATGAAGGGGTACTAAAGACAACAACCTGCTGTGAAATGACCAAAATTTCTATGCAAACAACTCATTAGCAGTGTTCAAATGCAATTTAAATTACTAGTTGTTAAAGTGCTCCTCAATTTCATGGTAAGTTTCCAAGCAAAATTACATGCTATGTACTATTTAATTGATTGTTTTCTACTTCTTAACATCCATTTATTCCCTCCTCCTGTCCTTTTCTTAATTTCAAGGGATGATAATGACTTTTCAGGGAAGAAAAGAGAACAGCAAATGGAGTTGAAGAGGGATTTACCTGAAGAACAAGGATGTAGGAGGGAAGTGGCTGCCAAAAACAGGCAGCTTCACCAGAACTTGTCCCTCTGATATTTTTGCAGTAGGGGTGTGAGACAGCATAGCACAAGGATTCTTTTCCTCTCCACCACAGGCAGCCAGGCTTCTGAAACCTGATATTTCTTTAAAACATTGTGTTCCCCCACCAGGACCAAGCAGTAAGCACAGTTAACTATTGGAGGATATCAGTAAAGCAACAAGAACAACCCATTTCCTCCTTCTGGGCATGTTAGTCCTTGAACCAATATGCTCACTGGAGGCAAACAAGTTGCTCTCATTTGGAGATCTCATCCCAAATGCAGATACCTAACTCACAGGAGCAAAGTCCACCCCCCAAGCCGAATGAAGAATTAAGCTGTGAGTGAGACCTCCTGCTGTGTGACCAGCTGGTACAGGAGAACGTGTATGATGAAGTTAATAACAACAGACATTTCTTAAAAGCCTGCACTCCACTTAGATCCCAGGAAAGAGCAGCCATACAATTAGGTGAGGTGCCATCTGGAAATTTCTGAAGTAATGATACATGTTGAGATCATGTCACACGCTAGCAACCCAGACCAACTTTATGAAATACTCAATGCCTCTCAGTTTACCTTTAAGCAAGTGATGCAGAAATGTTTTGTGCTCAGAAAAGTATGATTTTATTAGAGCAAGAGAGACGGGTTTAACAGCATCACTCTGCCCGAGGCCGCAAAGCACCCAGCTGTCTGCAGGAGCTGAGCACGAACCATCACACGAAATACAGAGATTTGCACTCTTCCCAAATCTGCCACACAGTGCCCTAATTTCTATGCCTGCACACCAGAACAGCACCACTTTCCTCAGCCTTCAGGCACAATGTCCACAGGGATCAAAAACCTTTGCCTAAAGAAATGCAAAGTATAAGACGTGCAGAGGTTTGTAACCCTCAGCCCTTCCATGCCCAGATGTGCTGGTCCCGTGCTGTCTGGGGCAGCTTCTCTTACCTGCTGTGGGGCACATCCACCCAGCTCTTGGTGCATGAACTCCCCCAGAGCACTCAAATTACAGTGCTGGTGTAACCCCTTTGCCAACTATGCAGTGCCAGCCCTGAATTGATCAGGACAACAGCCGGGGTGAAGGATGGACTGTGAACCAAACCTCCTTTCATGGGAGCTAAAGCAAGTCCTTTGTGTTTAACACATCATTAGAAGAGATTGAGGAAAGCTTAAGAAAGGCAGGCATGGAGCTCTCTAAGCACTCTTGAGGGCCAGTGCCATGGAAGGCTTCTCAGGCTGGAGTGTTTACTAGGTGCCAGGCTAGAGGAGGAAAAAAAAAATAAATCTTTAGACAGCTGTATTTACAGGTCAGCCCTTAATGGCTCTGTTCCTGGAGCAGGAGAAAATCCTTTGTGGATCCTGGATAGTGTCAGTGGTCACTGAGTCTGCTCAGGTCCTGGAGAAACACCAGATGGAGAGCCCTGGCAGCCTGCAGTCCCAGCAGTGGGCATCACCTCGTCCTCCAGAGCTCCCCCAGCTCTGACCAGCACCCACCAGGAAAAGGGGGCACAGGCAGCACACGGGGAGCTCATCCTTCCCAGTCTGTCCAGCTCTCAAGTCACATCCTCGCAGTGGTGAGATGTTGCACAGAGAAGGATCAGCAGTGAACAGTGAGAGTCACAAAGCACTTTCCCAGACGTGCCAGACCAGCCCTGCCCAGAGCGCTGCGTTACAGCACCCAGGCACTGCTCATCCTTGTCTTCCAACAAACAGCACGTCCTGGTGAGCAGGAAAGGGAGGAAACTGCGAGGGGAACAGAACATCATCATTTCCAGTCCCACTGTGCTGTCCCCAAATCACCAAGCTCAGGCACAAGCAGCTGGTGAAGCCTGGATGTGCCACGTCCATGTGCCACCAGAAGCACGGCCATCACACGGGGCCACGTGTGCACAGGCAAAGCACAGCACACAAGGAGCAACACAGACTGTCCCACTGCCAGAATTCCACAGCTTGGCACCACCATGCACGACAGAGGATGAGTGGCTGCTGGGGGAGTCGCTGGGCTGAGGCTCCAGGTGCTGGGACAGCTCCAGACATGTCCCCAGTGCTCTGTTTCCCAACCCATCACCTCCCCTGCCCATTCAGGCTGGGCACTCTTTAGGACACCAGTTCTCCCCTTTGCATCAAGCTCAGCCCAGCCAGGCCCTGACCCTAAAAGCTGCAGTAATCCAATCAGCCTTTTGAAACAACAAAGATTAAAATGCAGCTGACCTCTACAAACCCCAGCACGTCCTAGCCTCAGAAAAGGCTCCAGCAGTCCTTCATCACTTTTTGTGGCCAAGAGTCTTTTATCCCACATCTATCCCCATGCAAACTAAGCCAACTATCTTTCCCTGTTCAGAACAATCCAGACAGTTTTGTACCTCAAGGACCTGCTGCAAATACACATCTCTAGAAAAACCAAACCTCACAATGGGTATTAAGCCCTATTTAAAAGGGCAAATGAAAATCAACAAGAGGTTTAACTTTCTAACAAACATCTTAAATTTAAGATAGAGATAGTATGAAGCAACAGGTCTGAAGAAGCCTAAAAACACCAATTAGCTGAGAAGATACAAGGGTTACTAACCAGCAGTGGGAACTATAAAAGGATTTTCACAAATGCCCCTTCCAAAGTAAAAGGACGAAGTGCAGTTCTTTCCATTTGAGAGGCAGGACTGGCTGCACCATGACCCCCAGAGCAGTGTTAAAAGCCCTCTGTACATGTTACATGCTCCAAATGACAAGAGGAATGCAGGATGGTGGATCTCTGCTCCAGATTCCCCAGTACAGTTTTAGCTGCCATGAATAAAACAGGAAACAGAGCATCTTCCAGGTTCCCCCCACACCCCTGACTGTCTGGATGAACTGCAGCTTCCTTTCAGGAAATAGAAAGGAAAGAGCAGGAGGGGGGATGGTGGGGGGAGGGAAAAAAGAAAAAAAAGAAGCAGCCAACTAGACTATCAGACAGTTTAAAAACTTAACATTAAGGAAAAATACAGAACAACAGGAAAAAAAGCACACTGAAACTATCCAGTTACAGTAGCTAAACTTCAACTAACAGAACTGAGTTAAATATTAACATTTGAGAGAAATCTATCTATGTGTAACGCAGCCTTTTAACACACACTCTTGCTTAAGAGACAGAAATCATACATAAGCTGTTTTCCTTGCTGACCACATGAATATATCCTCCCTTAACTCCACAGTGCCCTGCTGCCTTGCTGCACTAACCAGTGAAACTAAAAGGAAAAGCAGGACTGAATGGGAGCTGGCTTAAATTATCTTTATACCTACTCCTGAAGAAACATTTTGCCTTTGAGACCAATACACTAAGCCAACTTTGCCTGCTACAGAAGGTTTCATTGGGTCCCTTGCTGTTGATCCACATGCCTGCCTCCACCAGCAATGCACACACTTTGATGCAATCCATCTGACTAAACAAAACAACAAAAAAAATAAATACCAAGTTGCTTGCTATAACAGCAATGATGCACTTACCAGCATTCAGGCAAGCTCCTTTGCTAACATGCTTCCCTCTCGAGCACATCAAATTTGGAACAAGGTCCAGGAGCAAGAGAGAACTGAAAACTGACCACAACAAGCTTCCAAAACAAAAAAGAGGGGGGATAAAAAAAAAAAAAACCCTTACTACAGGAATTCAAATCCTGCTTCCACCAGACCCTGAGTCACCTCCCCTCCCTTGCAATAGATCAGAGCAATGGGTAAACATTTCCAAATATGGAGATCAAAACTCCAAAGGATGTCAAAAAAAAAAAAAATCACCCTTCTCTCCCTGGCTTTGGCACAGGGATGACTTGCCCCTCTGAAGAATGAGCTGAGCACATTGCCTTTGCTGACCTACACACAACCTGGACATGGGGCCACACATAATCACCTTCAACTGTGCTTTGGAGGCTCCTGACGTGATGGGTGACACTGCATCTGTCCCCTGCTAGGGATGCACAGGAAGATGCAATGGCAGCAACTCCAGGAATTGTTGCTTCTCAACCCCTGCAACAAACCTCTCTCTCATCCCTCAACTCACCAGCAGAAAACCTCCTAGAACTACTTTTTGGAGTATTCTCTGAAGGCAAATAGGCAAATTCAGGCTGTGGTTATAGCAACACCAGCTTGGCCCAGAAAAGGCAGGTTCAACCATCAGTCACATCACATCCCACACCAGCTGCTCACCTGGCACAGGGAAATCTCCCTCAACCTGGTGCTTTATAAAGAGCATGTACTTGAACTTGCATTGTGGAAAAGAAAATCACAAAACCAAAGCACAGCTCTGCAGATAGGCACAAACTGCATGGACAAGGCAAGAGATCCCTGCAGGTACAAGGAGGCCCAGGGTGGCAACACCCATCAATCCCTGCTGTGACACATAGCCCTGTATCCTCTGCCAGGTGGGAACTGGGGAGCACCCAGCCCACCCCACCCCTGGAAAAGGGAATTGTGTGCCAGTGCTCAAACACACAAACCAAATTTAAGAGGCAGAACAGTTTTCTTAGAGGGCATAACCATCTCTGCAGAGCCTGCATGCACACCAGAGCAACATCCCCATGCCAGCACTCCCACAAGCATCAGTTCTCAGCTGCAAAGGCCAACCTGCAGGCAGCAGCAGCTGACTCTGCCTGCCAGCATGGGACAGCAGCCTCCTGGTAGCTGCAGCCATTGCTCCAGGAGCAGGCAGCCTCTCAGGAATGTGCAAAGCAGGACATTTTCAAGGCAAACAGGCTGCCGAGGCAAGGCAATCCAACCAGACCAGAGTGATTCCCCAGCACCACCCACAAGATGCTGTTGAATTTATAGGGAAGGAATTCCAGAGCTGACTCTGCCCATGTATGGCCAAAGCAAACTGTAAAAAAGCGACATTACAGTACATCTGGCTTTCTCTGGTACTGAAGCACAGGCTTTGGGAGGAGCAGAAATCCTGCAGTGACAGAGGCTCTGCAATAACCTCCAGGAACTGAGCAGTGGTCAGGGCCGTGGCAGCAAGAGTTTAGCACCCACAGGTGACAGAAAACATTTAAACCATTGCTTTAAAAGGTAAAAGAGTTCTCTGCCTTTTAGAATACACCCACATTTAACTCAGTGATCCATTTCTACCACTGCAAAAAAATCAACCTTGCCAGGCAGCACCAGCACACGTTCATTACACTGGTGGTCATTAATGGCAGATTTAAAGAGCCAACAGTCCAAGTGGCACTAAGTGCAACACCAGGACAACCTCAATGCATTGCAGGCTGGGACTAGCTCGCCATGGGTAACTGATGAACTATTTTTCCAAAAGTCCACTAAAACCTCCCACTGGAGCTTTGTGCCCCAGCTAGGAGCAGGATCACCCAGAGATTTCTCCATGGTCACAAACTGGAGGTACTCTGAAAACCAATATAAAAAGTGTCAGGTTCATGCAGGTTTTACCAACTCTGACTCAAGTTGTCCAACTCTTTCCAGAAAACAATTTTCAAGGCATTGCTTTTTACAAGGACAAACAGTGGAATGAAGGGGAGAATTGTCTAAGTCAAGGAAAGGAGCAAAAGCATGGAAGGGGAACACCTGGAAGGGCAGAAACTCCATTAAAGGCACACATCAGCCCTTACAGCTCTGGTGTCCCAGCAGAGATGAACAGATCAAAGTTGTCCTTAAGAGTTAAATGCCACCACCTTGCCTGCCCTGCCAGCAGAGAAATACTAGCTGTGTCAGCACGAGAGGCAGAGGGCTTACAGAATGGGAGAGGAATGCAGGCTGCAGTGGCACACATGGCAGGGACAGGGACACAAAACCCAGGGGAGTGAGGGTTGCTCACACTGCCTTTGCCTTTGAACAGGGGTCAGGCAGAGTACGTTTTTATGGCTCTTCGGGTTGAAACCTGGGACTGATGCTTTGTGACATTAGAGGGACTCCCATTTCAGTAGCAAAGAGAGCTGTTAGAGAGGGTGGGAGGGCAGGGGCCTGAGCACATGAGGATAAGCCATTTCTCAGCTCCTGGCAGGCAGCCCAGCACTGCTCTTCAGCATGTGCAAGTTATACCCAATGAGCACATGTCTCTTCCAGGCTGCACTTGCTGATGGGAGACCCACAGTGTGGCTACTCCCCCAGCTTCACTTTCCCCAGGCCTGCACTGGGCTCTCCCCTCCTCAGCTGAAATGGCTTTATATCCTCTCCCTTGCTACTGTGCTCAATTTAAACAGAGGCACCTAAGCACCGGTGCTCAGTGACTCTCTGCTTCAGAACACCTCCCATCCCAAACAACACAGGGGAGAGAAACCAGAGGGATGAACACATCGATGTCCAACCATGGTCTAACCCTGCTACGTGGCAACACAAATCCTCCTCCTTGCCACAGTACTAAGCTTGGGAAGTGAAATCTTGGGGGCCTGGGAATAAAATCCAACTCAAGTCTCCTGCCCAGCAGGAGAGATCCTTATAAAGCAGCTACTGGGTCAGGTGGGCCAATTTAAATGAAAATTTACAAATTACATAAGCAGGATGACTGAGAACATTTGATTCATAAAAACACCTTGAAGGGGCAGAGGACAGAGGGACTGCTGCAGCATCACAGGGACACAGGCCATGTAATGCAGACAGCAATGACCAGGGATGCTCAAACGTACACATGCACAACCACACACACAAACACCTGCTCCTCCACCATGCACAAAGGCAAAATTAGGACTTGCAAGCTGAAGTCCTGTGCAGTCAAAAGCCAGCACAAATGTTTGTGACAGTTCCACAGGCAAAGGCAAAAACCGGGTGCAGAGGAATAAATATAGAAATAAGTCAGGCAGGCAAAGCAGGTGCTGGCTTATAAAACCTTGGCCAGAAAGGCTCCCCAGGAGGTTGAATCTGGTAGTTTTGCAACAGCTCCACAGAAAGACAGAAGAGACAGAAAGAAAAAAAAGAAAAAAAAGAACATGAATGCATATGCATTCTTTTATTGCCATATATAGTATATACAGACATTTGGTATATACACCCCCAAGCTCTCATATGCCACTGTATAGTATATACTATATATGCATTGCCATCTTTGTTTCCATGTGCCTACCCTTTTACAGCCTGTGTGTGTGTGTGTGTGTGTGCATCTCTGGTGTGTGCATTTGTCATCACCCCCACCTCGCTGCTCCGTGCGTGCTGTGACACCACACATTGCTCCACAGAGCGAGTCTGAAGCCTCAGCACCATAGCCTGGGGTGACTTCTGGATACTCACAGCCACTCACTGCTGAGCCCTTCCCCACCAAAGCCTCTGTGTGGGGAGGCTCTGTGTTCCCCTCCCACCAGTTTGCCTCGTATTTTCTGGTGATCCCGCTCTCCCTCTCAAGCTCAAGAACAGTGAACAAGGTGCCACTGTCAGAAAAGCCTGACATCCTTCTTGCCCCTTGTGCCTGAGAATTGTGGTTACATACCAGTTCTCACGCTGCACAGCCTTACTGGTGGGATGAACTCAGAGCAGGGCGTTTGGAAACACGCAGGGCTCCACCAGACTCACGACTTTGGGTTTCTTTCCCAGCCCTGAAAAGAGAGAGATTTGAGTGATGCACACTGGATGGGCTTCCTAATGGCTTGTCTCCAAAACCTGCAGTTTAACCCACACAGCTTCTGGGAAATGCAGCATTTTCCTCCCCAGCTTTCTTAAGCAGAAGTACCCATATTCCTGGACTCCTTTCAGCACCTCCAAAAGCAAGACCCACCACCCTGAACTCTGCCAGTGACCAGCAATGTCAGCTGCCAGAGTCTGGCCAATGACTCACACCTCCTCAAGCCACCACTCCTTTACTGCTCTTAATGCCACCAAGAAGGGAGAGGGATAAAGAGATGCCAAAGGAGATAAGAGAACTGGGTGAACCATCACTCATCTCTGGTCTTGGGCACAGTGAGGGAGATAAAAGGCATCATTTAAGGCATTTTGAAGCTCATGGGGTTACCATTACTGCAAGCAGAGTTACACCACCAGCTGTCCCCCCTCAGCACAGCCTTTTCTCTCTGGAGCTCTGTACAATCCCCACTGGGAACTATCTCACCCTTTCCTGAAGCTGAGAAGCAGACACCACCTTTTCTTGATGTGACCTGCTCAGTGTTGTGTTTCTCCCTTCTGCAGACAATGAAGTAGAGCACAGAGGACAACCACGCCAAGTGGCCACCGTTTTGCACGAGGCACAGGACGTGCCAGGACACATGTCAGGGTGCATCCTACGGATACTGGCAACATCTGAATTGCACACTCTTTCCTGTCCCCATCAGCCCCTGGCCAGCATCCCATCCCAGCCACATCCTGGTCACTCTACAGCCCTATCTCTGCCCATGACAAGCACAGGCTTGTCTTGTCATTGCAGCTCAGCAGAGAAAGTTTCCACTGTTTGCTGCTGTCACCATGGAAAAGCTCAGTTCAGACTTCTTTGTTGTACCTGTGCTGTTCATGATGGTGCCCGTGAGCCCACAAATCTACAACAAACAAGGAGCAAAATGTGTTGGTGGCTCATGGCCCAAGTCCCTCTTCCCTTTCACACAGTGAGATGGCTTCCTGCCCTTCCAATACCCCTTGTTCCCCGTGCAATGTCTGATGCTACAACAGCCAGGAGAATGACAGGGCTCTTGCCTCTCCCAAGCAGTGGCACATGTCCATAGTGCCAATACCACAAGAGCCTACCAAGCTTCATTCTGACCCAGCTCAGTCCCATGGTCCCTGTGCTGGCACCCAGCCCTGATTCCCCACAGAGATAGGCAGGTCTGAAAGTCCCCAGGACCACCAGAGCTCCCCTCAGGTGTTATGAGGACAAAATCAACTGGAAATTGCAATGGCCTCTCCCACTCACTGCAGGGATGAAGACGAGTAAGTGCAGAGGTTTATTGCTGATGAACTCAGCCAAAGAGCAGTTTCTCTCCATCCATCAACAAGGAGACAAGTACAAGCAAATATTATGGTTGTGCATGTTTACTTTTCATTTTAAAATGATGTAGAGTTACATACAATTTAGGTCCTTCCCACAAGCTCCTGGCAAGATGCCCTTCAGTCTTATCTGCAAAGGCAGAAGACAACAACATTCCCCCCTGGTTCCAACACTATTTCAATTCAACTCACAACAGCACCTCCAGGAGCTCCAGGTAAGACAGTACTTCTTGGGACCCAACCTATGACTAAAAAATCTTGGCTCAGGATTGTCTCTCACCAGGTTTAACTCACAAAATCTTTACAAGATCCATGATAGGATTTGGCCAGTTGAACTGCATCTTCCTGGCTTTGCTTCCCACATCAGCTGTCCCTGTCACTTGTGACTGGGGTTCCTGCAGCAAGGTGAGCAGGACACCACAAACCCTCCTTGAGGCATCCAGCTGAAAACTTGCTGTGAAACCACACTCTCAGCAGCAAACGGGGCCCAGCAGCCCAGGCACTCCCTCCTGGCAGCACATCCACTGGAGAGCAGGACAGGGACAGCCTGACTGGTCACAGCAATATTCAACCTGAGCCAGCCTATCAAACTTCTCCATTAAAGACAAAATGATCAGAAGCAGTTCATTCATTTACCAGCTGACAATACTGATGCTGTATTACTGACAGTAAGAATCAATGTTCCTCGAGAAAAAAAAAAAAAAATCACTAATTTAACACACAAGTACAGAAAGCAACTCATCCTGTTTGCAGACTAAAATCTAAAATCAGTAGTTTACAACAGCTGAATTTAAGCAGCAATCCCATGTCATGGCTTGAGTTTTTTTAGATTGTTCAGATTTTTCAGAAATGGACAGTGGAAAAACCTCTGCAAGAATTCCAAGTTTCAAAGAACAGCAGTCAGCACTTTCAGACAAGCATCCCTAACACAACTTCACAGTGGCCACGTAGAAATTGCAGTAACCAGACTCCACAATCCCTTTAAATGAAAAATCTTACCTGTGAAAATGACTTCAGCTAATTACACGTCTCCCAGAACAGCCCAGTTTGAATGGCATCTGTTTTTCTGACTACTCAAAAGCTGCATTCACTTTTAATCTCCTTTACATTTGAAAGTGTTACATATATTTAGAGTCTATTTATTATTATTAATATTATTATTTTTTAAATCAGCATAGCTGTACTTGTTGAAGCCCAAGTGCAAACACCAGTTGAAGTGGGATAAAGCGGCCTCGTGCTGGGATCCTTTGTTCCATTCCTTCATGAAGCAGATGGCTCAGCCTGACAGCCACAAGGAAAATTGTCATTTTAACTGTTCCAGTCACCAATTTTTAAACACAGACAAGCTCTCAGCCAGTCACCCATCAGCATGAACTGACATGGGTCCCCCCCTCTCTGATTGGCAGGTGCATGAACAGTTCCCCAGATGCCAACCTCATTCAATCTGACCTTTTCATTTTAAATGAAAACCACTTAAAAGCCTGCCCTGTTCTGACATATGTCTTTTTATGTCTTTCCCACTCTGTGCCAATATACGTGTTATTTGCTGGCCAAAGTTCCCAAACTCAGAAATCTCACGTTATCTCCTCCACTGCCAGAGCCCTGACCCTCAGGCACTCTGGCCACAGCCAGCACTTGAGGGAGCTGAGGTCTCCACGTTCTCACACATTGGAAAAATCAGGCCCCTTTCACACCAACCTCAATTTGGAGTCCAACTCTGACTTAAAATTCAGCTTATATGCATTGGTAGCTTTACAGCATGAACACAGCCACACACAGACAGGTACTCTTCTTTCTATGCTGAGACATTGACATGTGCAGGATCAGGCCCTAACAGTTTTCTGTGTTTGCATTTGTGCTTCTCCCATTTCATGTATTAAAATTAAATTTCTCAGTTCAACAGTACACTGCTGAAGTTATCTAATAAAAGAATCACACAAGACAACAAAATCTGGGGATGTGTTTCCTCCACTCTGCTGCCAGCACAGCACCTGCACGGGGAGTCACCAACACAAGCAGCCCAGCTGCTGCCTTTGGGGTATCAGATCCTGTGCTGGTGAAAAGCAGTGACTCCGAATGACTTCAGTCTGCAAGGAAGCACACATCCCTCCTAGACAGCACTAGGGACAGAGCTGCTTCCAAACCCACCACAGCCCCATGTGTCAAAATTAGCTATGATGGAGCTTATCACTTCCAAGCTCCTGGTCCAGCCCTCATCCTAGAGGGAAGCTGATGCCAACAGCAGCACAGACCATCAGCTTGGGTGGGGAAAATGAGCTCCCATAACAGAGTAAACTCCCTGTCAGCCCCTAGGTGCTGCAGGGTGCAGAGCCTGGTGTTAAAAACATTGCCCCAAGGGAGCCCCAAGGTTCTGTAGAGGTGCACAGAGAGCTTTGGGACCAGCACACACATTTTTGTCTTTGCTGTCCCACTTGATTTTCAGGTCTGTCCTGGTGTTCATTAAACATGAGTGAAACAGGAGAGGGAAAATGAGTTAGGAGAATGGGAGGGAAAGAGAACACTTCAGCACAGAAGGGATGGGATCAGGCTTCCATGGATGGCATCCAGCTCTCCCAGAGATTGCTGTATTATAGGAAATGAAAAGATCATTCAGAGCAGAACAGATCTAAACAGTGGCTAAGGAAACTGTGAGACAGCCCTACCTATGGCAGAGCTGGAGTCATTGGGCCATGATGGTCCAGCACCAACCCAAAAGCAGGACCAGCCACGCTGCACTCCTGTTATTTTAAATGTCCAAGGACAGCTAGAAAAAAAGGGTGGCTAAGGAATGAGAGGAATCAGCATGTCTGTGCCAGAAAGCCTGCGGGTCCCATGCTGGAGGAACCTTTCAGCAGCTCCCATCACTGCCAGCAGCCCTGCCCATGATTTACATGTCTGTAACTGACACCAGGATTGGATCCTGTGTTTTCAAGCACAGACTACTGACCTCATGCTGCTCACGCTCCCTCAGTTTACTGAAAGTGGAAGATTTTTAAAACAGCCTCAGTGAGTTTTATTTTCATTGTTTGTTTTTCCCCCACCGTTTGCTGTCTGTATTTCACTAAGCCTGGTAAGAGACACCCTGAGCAAGAGGGGGGCACTTTCACTTTCTCACTCAAATGCACCCCAGCTTCTTGATCAAATGCAGTATCAGAGCAACACAGATCCTGGGTTTCAAACAATGGATAACGTTTTTCAATCCAAAACATAAAAAATGCCATTCCCTCACTCCCCAAGGAATGGCCATCCTCCCCAGGCAGCACTGGCAGAACAGGGCCCTAATACACCTCTTGAGTTGTAAGGTACTCAGTCAAGAAAAACAGACTGACAGTGCCCAGGAGCACAGGGGAGCAGAGCAGTGCTGTGCCCCAAGGCAGGAGCCCAGCCCAGGGTCTCCTGTAGCCCACCTTTAAACTGAAATCTCCTCGGGCAGAGGTGGCACATGTTTACTGTGCCAAGTCTAAGGGGTTATTGTAACGTTTTATAATAAAGCATCATGTTCCTTTAACCTTTTTGGTTTTAAATGGCCAAAATTTGAAGGCAGAGAACACCTTCTCCCAGGCTTGCTCAGGTGCTACCACAATGAAACCCTCGGCAGCATAGTAAGCCTTCTTATCGTGGTCCTTAAAACCATTTGTAAAATAAACTTCTAAAATTTAGAGCCTACATGACCAGACAGTCTTCCTGTTCAAGGCTTACATTTTTGGCCAGATCGTTTGAAAACAGCAACAAATAGCTGGCAGACAACTGGATTCCACACTCCTGTGCCCATGTGGTCAGGCTTGGTATTTCTGAAAACATTATGATCCATGAAGATGTTTAAAAAAGCACAATCAACCAGGACCCGTAAATCTCTCTGGTTTAGAAATGCTTTCCCCCTCCAAGCATTAACCATCTTCTTTCACTTTTATACCTTAATAGCAAAGGTATTTAAATCCAGGACTAGCCTGCCCCAGTCTCAGGACAAATACCTCCAGGTGGCATGAGCATGTATAGAAAGAAAACAACAAAAAACCAAAACTTTGGCAGTGTTGCTGCTCCCCTTTCCAAACATCTGCTGTGAGAGGCCAAAGAGGCGTATTCCTTCATGAAAAAAAGGAAAAAGCTTGGATGGGGCAGAGAGGCCTAGGTAAACGTGGACATGTGGCAATCACCCAGCAGCATGTGGAGCAGCCTCACCACTGACTGCACCTCATAAAAACATTTCTGTTTTCAACAAATGTTTTTACTGTCACAAATAGAATAATAGGTTGTTGTTTTTTTTTTTTTCCTTACGAGAAATGAGTTGCAAGCTGACGTTTCCCTCCAAAAGCTCCGTTTTGAGAAAGGACCTATTTATTCCAAATATAGATAAAAATTTCTGGAGCCATTCTGACAAGCCCTAGTAACTGCTCTTATTACATCTGAAAAGTACAAGGGCCAGAGATGCCTGTGTATGCATCCGCCTTCTGAACAAAAGGGTACCATTACTGCTATCATAAATGGGGCTAAGACATGCAGAAGATACATTAAAAGGCTGGTTTAGCTCCTAAATTACCCTGACTTCAGCTGGAAGCCAGACTCCACCTGAATTTGGCTCTTATGCCAAAGGAATAAAAAAAGAAACAAATAGTAGGGGCAGCACTTGAGCTTCTGCTTTATGCTTTTCCTCCGTGTGATGGTGAAACTGGGCTCCTCCCACAGAGTCCCCACTCCAGGGTAGGGATGGGGAGGGACAATGGCAAAGGTGCTGCCCCTTGCTGTGGGTGACAACCTGCTGTGACCATCACACAGAGCCCTGGACCTTCACTGCAGACAAAGCTGCTGCCCCTCTCCTTCCCCAAAGGACACCTGCACATCACCACCATTAGGCCTGGGGTGTGCAAACCTCAGCCTGACATTAATAACTAGAAAAAAAGGGAGAATGAGAGAGTCTCCTGCACACACAGCAGCACGACAATGGGAAGGAAAGGCAATCCCAACGCCCCAGCTCAGCAGGACCATGCATATGCTATCCCATGGCACAGCTGGCAAACACCCATTACCCAGCACAGTGACCTGGTGATCTGCCTGCAGGTGACAGAGCAGGGGACAGCACACATTGCCTGGGACCCAGCCCTATACTCCTTCCCATCCTCCCAGCTGGGACTTGGGCTCAAGCAAAGGGGAGGTGGCAGAGCTCGGACAGCCCTTCACCACCTTGTACAAGAGAACCAGCATACATAGACTTCCATGAGAATTCTGTGGAATATTCTCCCACCAAAGGGGTTCAATTAATTGCCTGTAAAAGAAGACTGGGATTTATCACATAACTTTTAAGCACAGTAAGGCAAGTATTGTCACATCTTTACTCTCCTAAAAAATAGATGATAAAAAGGATTTAGACCTTCCATGCCATTTTACGTTGACCTGGAGAAGTAAATACACTGGACTTTCACAGCATTTACTTTATTATTTGCCTAGAGCACCAACAACGACTACAAAATTGCACCCCTGAACCTCTATGATTCAGTTCACTTTTTCTGCATTCCTGTTTCTCAGTGAAAAGAAAGAGGCTTATGGTTTGCAGAATGGCAAAGTTAGCAATTCTACATCTCCCAGCACCCTTACTGGATCCCACTGATGCTCACAGGGAGAGCTCACATTTCATTCCATGGACCTGATGGTTTCTCAGCACAAAGTTTTCTTGGCTACTAATTTTCTGTGTTCTTCCAAGAGTTTGCCACATGATATCCTCCAGCCTGCTACACCTGAGCACTGTATTCTGGCAGAGTACAGATCTACTCGTTTGAAACATTTGCTACAGCATGTGAACGCAACATCACACCAAAGGTACAAACCACTCGAGACCAGGAAACGTCTCTTCAACCTTCTTCTGTCTTGCTGTGGGATTCACAGGAGCACCTAACAGCATAACACCACCATCACACCTGTCCTCACCTACTCCTACCCTACCATACCAAGCTTGTCAGCAGGAATTCTGTCACCAGCATTTGAAGCCAGCATTTGTTACAGAGCCAAGTGTTTTTATTTTTTACTTGGTGATGGGGAAAAACAGAAGGGAACCGTGGAAGTTTTTGGAGGCAAAGATCTCTCCAGGACTTGCCAGATAGTATTTTCAAAGACTGAACTGGCACAGCATCAAGGAAGTGAGCATCCAATGTGCAAGCAAGACCAGCTCCATGACAGCCATCAGCCAGGCTCAAGGAGCATTAGGGACTGCAGTCAGGAAAACAGAAGGCAGAGGAGGAGAGAGAAAGACAGATTAATACTGCTCCTTTCACAAGAGGTACAAACATATGCCTGGTCACCACCCAAGAAGGAAAAGACGGAATAAAATGAGGGGGAACTTTCATGAGCAACTGCAACATCTTAGGGATCAGTGGCCAAGCACTAGTCAGCAGATGCCAAGACTGACCACACAGCAGTGTGTGAGATACCACACTTGGCCTTCAGCCTAGAAACAGGAGACACGTGTGGGAGCAGTGTGGGAAGAGCTGGCAGGAAAAAGCCATGTACTATCAGGGTTGTGAATCTGTATGTTGCACACTGGGGCTCATGCAGCCTTGCAAAAGCCATTCGCCCATATATATCTAGTTACAACTCCCAGCATCACAGCTGACCTGATCACCAGGTCTCTATCAGCATTCACAGAGACCACAGAAGGTCAAGAGAGCCATCACCCAGGAACAGAGGACAAGCACAGCAAGCTCAAAGGGAACTTGACAGGCCAAAAATTACTGCAGTCACGGAGGACCAGGGAGAACTCACTCATGTCACCCTCTTTTTCTGAGGCGCTCAGAGGCAACAAAGCCTCTGACCTTTGATTAAACCACGCTACTCTCACAAGAGGGGGCGGCTTAGGGGCTCAGGAACTCAATAAGAAATTATTTATCTCAAGGTCATGGGTTCATACCCTCTTCAAGTTCTTTTTTCTTAGTCAATTAAAACAGGAGACTTGATCTGCATTAAAAAACCCGTTGCTAAGGGCACAGCCAGACACTGCCTCATCAAACAGGCAGATTAAGAAAATACAGCCCCTTTCTGCTTCCTGCACATCCCACAGCAGAGCACAGCAACTTTGGGAATGCTCCCTGTGCGAAGTGAACACAACTCACTTTTGTACCCAGGGTGAGAAAGCAAAAGGGAGCATTGCAGATGAGCGGGCACAGCTGCCATCACCAGCCTCCACAGCAGGTCAAACACATCCATTTACTGAGCATTATGAATGGAGCTGATCCTGCCCCAGCCTCTGAACCTAGTCCTGAGAGATTGCTGCCCATCCCAGTACCATTCTTGTGAGAGGATGGATGTTCAGGCAGTGACTGCAGCCCAGACAGCCCTTCCTCCTACACCAGCTGTTGCTCAGAGGCCTTAAGTCCACCATGAGGTAATGGTAGATAAACAGAAGGCTGGAGAGGTGCTTTTGCACACACAGAGCAAACAGCAGTTGCAGAGCCCCAGGCCCTGCTTCCAGGGAGCCCAGCCACTTCGAACTGGACATCTTCAAGCCCTCAACTCAGCAGTGCCATCAGTTAACCCTTCCAATTTGCACTGAAGGAGCACAAACACTTGCATGGACACTCGGGACCAGCTGAAAAGGAGAAGACTCTCTGTCCCCCTCCTGCTCCAGGTGCAGTCCTGTAGAGGCAAAAACTTGATAGAAGCAGAGACTGGGCCAACAGAAAGGAAAGAGGACACCTTCCACTGTAATAGCAGGCCCACCTAAACAGATAAATCAAAGTTAATGTATATCTGAAACCAATTACTGATAGAAACTAAACTATCTAGGAACTGGGGTTCCTAGTATTGAGCACACACACACCTTCAAAACCTTTTTCTTCTCCTTCTTCTTGCTGGTCTTCAGCTGGTAAAAAGCCAAGATAAAAACACAATCTGGCACACAGGGTACAGACACTCACTTCTATCCCCTTTAATAGCTTCCCACAAAGAAAACACATCCTTGCTCTCAAGCGTAATTATTAGCTTCATAACATTTTTCACAACCTCGCGCTTCTCCTGTATTTATCCTTTGGTCCAACAGCAGTCAAAGGATTCAAGCACAAACTCCCTGTGCACCAGGATGGAGCTGCTGACCCTGATGGGGCCCTCCCATGCATTATGGCAAGTGTAAAGTAACACAGCACAAGCAAGGGGTTTGGAAACAAATACGAGGTCAGCACAGTTTTGGTCTGCTCACCAAAGACGGTAATTATTTTGGAAAAGACTGCATACCCTTTTGGCTTTTAATTAGCAGCAAACCAAGTCCATTTGGTTCCTGTGAGCGAGAAACTATTAGGGGTTATGGATCCCCAACCAAGGAAAACAAATCTGTACCAGTCCTTCACCCCCAGAATAACTGCTGATTGTCAAGCACAGTTACCAGGGGAATGAATAGCTTCTCCTGTAAGCTCCTCACTCAATTAAACTAATGCATACAAAAAGGCTGGGCTGCAGCCGGTTCAGAGTGATGAGAGACAGGACAAGCAGCCCTGTCATTGCACAAGACACCCAAGACCTGTCCTTGAAGTGCTGAATGGCAAAAATTGGTGGAGTCTGTGCCCTGAGGAGACTCCAGGAAGTTATAACCATACGTGGGTATTCAGAGCCATCATTCATATTTTATGGAAACTGAGGAAGAACTGACTGAGGAAACACCTAGGGAAAGTTCTTGACTTATTAGTAATCCAGAACTATCCTACTGCTGCCCCAAGCACTGCACTTAGCAGCCTTATAATTACAACTCTGCCTGAAAAATCAGGACATCCACAGAGCCAGAACATGAAACAGAGGCCAGGAGAAACAAGTATGATCCTCAGTCCTTCTTGAAGACTTCTTGAACCACAAACTGGAGAATCCAGAGACAATTCCAGAATAAATGAGCACTTCAGCAACAATTGCTTGTCCTCAGAGGTGTTAAAACTTGCAAGTAAATGTTGACATTTGGGGAAAGAGTGGGAGGCAAGTAAAGGATACAGGCCAGCCAGTAGCATCATGAGTTCACACAAGGAGGTAAGCACATCAGCATATGGACAAAGGCAGGTAACAAATAAAATCCACAGCTCCCTGCTTTCAACTAGATTTTAATAAAGTGGGAGTGCATAAACACACTGCTAAATCCCATTCTCCCTCACAGGCTAAAGGAAGTTGTGTCTTTGATGTCAATGGAAGCCCAGCCCAGCCCTCGCACACTGTGGCAGAGCAGCCTGAGGCAATGGCAGCAGGTGCCCCGCTGAGCTGAGCCCACACAGCCACCAACACACACTGCTCCAACGGGATCTTCTAGCAGGTGTTTCTGGAATCCTGGGCATCTCTCTAGCAAAGTGCAATGATATTTAACTTCCTCATGGGCTCTGGAGGCTGGGATTAGCTGGTTCATGTTTGAGAAGTGCACACAAACGCTAGCATAAGGAAGGAGCTGGCCTATTCGTGGATGAGAATGCTGGACCAAAACCCAAAGCCACATGCTGTATTTGCACATACAGCTCTATCTCCCCTGACACATTCCACTGTTTTAGGATGGAGGCACCAGGTGCCCCCTGTAGCTTACAGCCTACTTCTGGTCACTGACAACTTCAGTGAGTCATACTGCTCCCCTCCTCCACTCCAGCCCATCCAAATGCACAACTGACTTTTGCTAACAGGCTGGGCCAGCACAGTTCTACCAGGAGCCCCCAGATTGGGGTTGCCCGTTGCAGAGGAAAACCACCTTCCCTCAAGCTCCATCCCACGCTCTGAAGTGCTGCAGATCACACTCACAGCCCACAGACCTCCAGCACAGGCTCCCAAACACCCAGCTGCAGCTGATCAGCCACCCAAATTCCTCGTGGCAAGGGACTTCGCATCAAGTTTCATGTTTCTCTTGGGTGTCCCTCCCTCACACAGAGGCCTCCTGTGAGTAAGGGCTGAGGAATGAGACAGCGAGTACACACAGCTCAGAAACAGCGGCGATGAACAGCTGTGAGGGAGATGAACTCCCCAGGAAGGATGGGAAGAGCCCAAGTAGGTTCCAGATTGAACCGTGCACACTTGTTAAAGGGACATAAGTGGCAATAGCTTACAGTGGCAAAGCCACAGCAGCTGTACGTTCCCATGACCCAGAATTGCTTTGCACCAAGTTGCAAGTCCTACATGTACAGCTTTGCTCTGTCAGAAGCTACTGCTTCCCTTTCCTCCACACATTTCAATACTTATCAGGTCTTTATCTTAGTCAGTCTGCTAACAAACACTTTTTACATCCTTTTGATCTTCACTCATAATCAGTCACTATGTCCCCAAGTCAATAATTCTGCTCTTTTCTCACCATTCTCTGCTTTATCTTCATCTCCCAGGGCAGGACCTCCCCAGATGCAGACGTCACTTCATGGGTGCAGCTTGTGCTCTGTGCTTGGGTTCACAGGAATTGGATACACACAGTTTGCCAGACTCCCAACTCTCCCTCAGGCAGCAAAACAAGTGCCAGGCCCAGCCCAAGATGCTACTGGTCAAGTTTAAAGATGGATAATACAAGAGATGTTGGCTATGGGATATGGAAGCAAAAGGACAAAAGGAACCTAGGGGTATACCAATATCATACCTAGAATTACTCATGTCTTTCATTAGATGGATAGGTCTTGTATTTCTGGAGATCATCTGGAATCACTTTCCTTCTACATCAGGTAGAATTTGCACAACTAAAACACACAAAATAGATTCCCATTCTAGCAGGTGCCTCTACCAAGGGAGTTTAAACAAGATGAGCCAGTAACTTTCTGATAACACAACTACCTTTGCACATCCAGCTCCACCCACAAAAGTGGGCACACCCTTAATCAGGCATGAATCAAATCACCTGAGAAACAAGAAAATTATCAGGAATTGTTGCAAAAACTCATCAGGTTGCTTGTGCCTCACTGCACTTCAAGGAATGAGGAAAAGCCATCACAGGCAGACAGCTGCCCTGAAGTCAACAAAGCTGGAGCAGATCACTTTGGCTCAGACTTCTGGCACATGCCAGCATAATCCAAGACCTAACACAGCTCCCCAGGTGTACAAATGAATACAGATTGGAGGCTTGGGCCATGGCATCCAGGATGATGTGGATATGAGTACGAGAGCCCAGAGAGTGGCCTGACTCTAGACAGGGTGGGGGCAACCAGCACAGATGATCACTGTAACACACTGGAGCAATCCTCTCTATCCCATCCCAGGGAAGAGCACAGAAAAGCAATACACCCAGCAGTGTAAAGGTGAGGTGATATCAAGCCACCTGCCCTGCATCCTCAGAGACATTCGACACCCAGCTGTAGGAACAGTGCCCACAACACACTGCCTGTAGGCTGTGTGTGCTATGAGGGCATGGAGTAACTAACTTCATCCAGAATGACTTACAAGCAGACACACCCTGCAGGCATCCTTGGGTGTAGTAAAGCAACGAACTCTGCTCTTGTAGCTCCTTCTCCCAGGCTACAATGTAGTCCTTAAAAATTTCTCAACTAACTTCCACACAGCCCAAGTTCACAGCTCTCCCACGCAACAGAGCAGAACACACCGTGCCAAGGCATGGCAGGAGGCACGCAGGCACTCTGTGAGCTGCCATCCTTTCACCCAGACACTTGGAGGACCTGGGTGGGTGGAGTACCTCGTAAAGACGTGCTCATTTATATTGTTTTAAGTTCACCTGCTGCTCTGGCCACATTCCAAAACCTCGGATGCAGAGGGAGGCACTCGAAGAGGCGTTACATGCCAAGAATCCCGCACTCATTCCTCCAGCAATGCAGTGGGGTCCAAGGCATCATTCCTAACTTCCAAAATACGCTTCTGCCCCACAGTCCTTTACTTAATGCCACTGTTAAAAGCCTGCAAACGTCTGCATCACTCACAACAGGATCTCCTGTTCTGTACAAGGCTGACTCTTCACTGCAGTGGTCACTCTGCATGCTACAGTAGGAAAGAAGCCTGACATCGTCCTGGTCACTTTAACCCTTCTGCACTTCATTTGTTCCCCATCCGTCTGCCTTGGGAGCAGGTTGGGATTTGGGCACAGGACAGTGCTAAAAAACTCGCTTATCTTCAGGCACAAAAGTAACTGCAGAGTTCAGCTGGATTACTCATACACTTCAATTTCAAACTTACTATGCAGAAGGTTCACCAAGACCTCCTTAAATGGCAAAGATGTAATGCCGTGTTTTCCAAGCTCGGCTCTGCATCCCAAGGAACTCAAAAAAGAAATGGATTCTCTGAAAAAGCACCAAAGTGAAACTGTGCTAAGGAAAGCGTAATTCTCATTCTCCAAAAAAATAGCCTGAAGGATCAGAAGTGATGAATAAGCTTTAAAAGAAGCTTCAACTACCCTGAAAAATGTCAGTCACACTGTACATGGGATAACAAGTCACTGAGGAAGCATCGAGCAGATGATGTGAAGTCCTTGTTACTTCTACTCCTCGAAATACGTATTTATACATAAATACCACCTGGACTTTACCCATCTTTGTGGCTCATTTCTGGACCTCCCCACCATCACATTTCAGTTCCAACAGCATTAAGCTGCCCTAACCTCCAAATGCCAGAGGCAAAGACCAGCTTCCACACTAAGCTAGGCATTTTAATACTCATGTAGGGTAAGTACAGGCTTTGCCCCCCACTCAAGGATAATAATGATAATGCATAGGAGGCGGATATGGCAGGAAATATGGGGGAAGATAAGCATAAGTGCAAGGAACAGAGTAACCAGAGTACTCTCCGGAGCTGAGCAGAAAGAATGTTAACTTCAGTCTGTAATTACAAGCAATTCCTTCCAACCATTTCTTTGCTTTATTATCAGTTATGACTGCACACTTAAGAGAACAACCCTGGCCTAACTCCTTTTTCCTCCATGATTTCAGTGTCAAGGGTGATGTGAGACAACTAAGCTCATGCCTCTCCAAGCCTCAGTGTCCCATCAGTAAAATGGCAAGAATAATTTTCATTCATGTTGGGAAGGCGCTACAAAAAACAGTTCCTCCAACTTCCAAAGTGCTCCAATGAAAGAGCAAAGAGCACTCCAGAAAAGCACAAAAGAAAATTAATAACTCTGCATTCTGTCTTGAGTTCGAACAGTACATGGGAAATAAGGCTTGAGGCCACACATTGCACAAAGAGAAAAGCAACTGAATAGATGCTCTTTAAATATCACCTTCCACTCTGGACACAAAAAGTAGGTGCTCTGGCAATTAAGTGGCTATATCATAATACCTGCTTGCAGGGAAGGTTGAAATTAAGGTTTCAATGACCTTCATTCTGGCATTTCATAGCTTTGGAGCGCTTGGACTTTGCAACTTTAACACCATTCTTTTAACAAAGTTCACAGCATACCATTACCTACAAGTTTACCACGTGGCTGCCACAATCACTATCCATTTTCCTGGGGATATCCAGATTGAAGCCTTGTCTTGGCCACACTAACACCTCAAGCTATCTCTCAAGATTTGCCCAAACTCATGATAAGCAAATCAAGTCTCTATCTCAAACAACAAGGTGTGTTAAATCCAAGCCAGCCGATGTCCTTCAGCACAGAGCTTGAACAGGAACATCCCTGATGCCCAGGCTAGTGAGGCAGTGATGATGCAGCAGCTGGAGCTACAACCACTTATCAGCTGCTAATTCAATCACTCTCCCACCCCAGCCGCTGCTGCCTGCACTGTCTGGGAGACTCCTTGCTTTCATTCATGCCTTGCTAAGTGGAGTAATTCAAAACTGTTAGGGTAAGGTAATAAACTGCTGAAACAGAGAGCTCCTTAGGGTATGTGCACACAGCACACTGGAAATGCACACGCACATTTACTGACACAAAAACCACCCCAGCTGGGGCACAACCACCACAGCCACTGCAGCAGGACCACCCACAAGTCACCGGTAACAACCCCCCAACATTCTCTTTCCAAAAAGCAAACGTCACAAACCTGAATTCCATGCAGCAGCTGCACTGCTGAAAAAGCCCTACAGGAGATACTTAAACATAACAGAGCCAAATCTAAGGTAAGGTTTGAAGCTGGACCATTTCTACCCCACCACACAGTGCTACCCTACCTACCCCATGGAGCTCTACAGATCCTTTTTCAAAGCCTGTGGGACAACCTGTCAATGCAGACTCCTCTATCCCACCTGCCTTTGCCCAGCTCACGGTCTCACAATAAAGCAGCTGGGTCCTGGCTCCTCAGCAGTATTCCAGCCCTGACACAGGCTCTCCGTGTGAGGAGAGATCAGGAGCAGAGAGAGAATAGAAGATAACTTCAGGTCCTCACAATGAGATCAACTGGCAAAAAAAAAAAAAAAATAAAAAAAAAAAAGAGCGAGGGTAGTTACAAATTGATGCATAAACAAGACCTGACTGTGCAATTGAGAGCTAACAGGGCAGTTTACTAAATGTTAATTAAATCCTTAGTGCCTGTTACTCCAGTCATGGAGATCAACTTATTTTTAAATTAAATAAGCAGTAAATGCTTAGATGAACTTCTATTAAATTTCACCCAGTGAGTGAAGTATGTGAAGCTTATAATAGACATTAAGCAAGATAGTTATGGCAAGTTAGTTGATACTTTATTACCTAAAGATAATGGCCATATTAAATCTCAACTAACTATTCCACTGGCAGCACAATCATCCAAGATTTGGCGGAAGTTTTCCTGCCTTGAAGCATCACTGAGCAGCAGCAGCAGAGGGAGGAAGGCAGCCAAGAGTTGAACGGCACCTAGACAGTGCTCATGTGCATAAACTCTCTTAGACACAAGACAGGACCCTTCCCAGCCAGATCTGCAGACCCCAAAGAGGGCTGATGGGCTATTACCCAGCAACAAGGCCGGCATAAACCAGAGACCCTCATGCATCCCTCCCTGCCCCCAAACCAAACTAAGTAATTTATGGGTTTGCTGAGGAATCACGGTATTCCAAGGTTCCCTTATGCCATCAAGGGCAACAGAAAACATCCTAACAGCCTGCAACACTTCAAAAGCTTATAACTTTGTCTAAGAAAAGGTTATCAGCAGCCCACAACTCCACCGATGTTTGTTTTCCTACCCTGAGCATATTGTGATAGTTTGGGAGTTCTTCTGACTCACACGTGTGTGTCACTGTCACCCACAGATCCCAACAACAGATACTGACAGTCTAAAATGACAGAGACTTGCTGACAGTGACTTAAAAATGATCATTTTCATGCCAGCTCTTGCAGTTGCTCAGAACCTGATTGAAACCAGCTTTTGGAGATCAAAACAGAATCTCCACTGAGTTGTCTCTACCGATAACCTTAATTGCAATGATTAAGTGTGGGTAACGGGTTTTAATTTTTTTCAAGTTTGGACTTGAAAACACCACCAGCCCTACGTGGCCTGCCATGCTCAGGAGCAGGATGAATGAAAAGAACCAATCCTGCTAAACTCTGCTTCTCAGGCAGGCATAAGCTCTCAAAAGCTTTAATGTTTTGTGGGGTTTTTTTCTGGTCTGTGGTTTTCGGTTTGATTTGTTGTTCTTTTCTCTGTTTGTTTCTATTTTGCAAAACAAAGAGCTCCCTAAATCAGAAAGAGGAAAACACTGAGCTCTTCAAACTTTACTGATGCTCTCCTCCAGTATCCCAATGCACACATGGACACCAAACACAAGATCTTCCCGGCAATCCCTCCTCTGGAACCCTTGTTAGTAAAGTTACTTCAAGTATTTTCCTATGTATAACCCACACTCTTTAAAGGCATTGTTCCTTGTCAATCTGTGCATCAGATAACCCACATCCTTTCATAAGTTATGGTTTTCATCTCCTTTGCTCCTTCCTCCTCTGTTCTGGCTGCAGTTGCACTAAGCTCTCTAGCTTTTCACAGAATTACACTGCTACAAGAGAAGAGCAAAGGGAGATGAGGAAGCTACTGGGGTGAAAAGACAGGTTGTGGAGGACCTTGTCTTGCACTCATGTGCACACTGCAAACACAGATGCTGAATCCCAGACTTCCGGTGGGTCACATGGACTTTGCATTCATCTTACTTCCCTGAAGGTTTCTCCCCATCAAAAACAAAGTACCTAAAAAGCACCATCATACCTAAAGAAACAGAATATCCTGAGTTGGAAGGAACCTACTCTTGGCCAGTGTATACTTCTTCATCGTCCTGATGCCATCTGTAAAACCCCTCCATGCATTCACAGGGACTTAGCTCCACCTTAGCAGGGCTGCCACAGAGCACACCAGAGCCTGGACAATCAGTTAAAGGTGAAAACCAGCATCTGGGGCCAGCCAGAGCAGAGTGTGCAAGTGTTTCTCAGAGCCACGTCAAGGAGAGAAGAGCTCAGTAGGAGAAAGGCAGAGCTGTGGGGGTCAGGCTTTCAGAAGCTTGAGGAGCAACAAAATGCCACCGAGGATATATTGTTCACACAACCATGATGGGCAGAGCAATAGAGAAACCACTGCGGACACCCTGAGGGTATTTGTTTCCACAGACACACGGAAACTCTGTTCTTGGAACAATGTGTCATCCACCCAAGCCACTGCTTCTCTCTATCTGTGTCTACCTAGTGTCAGTCAGAGATGCTTCATGGAAACCTACATGAAACTGTTTCTTCTTTCCAATTAGATGTTTATGATACAATGGGCACCACCACTCTGAATGTACCTGACACTCATACAGCCATCCTATCCTCTTTTCAGACTTGGTTAAACTCTTGCTCTCAGCAACATTCTGCATGATAAAAGCCACCACTGGTTACACTGAAAAGCACTTAACTTTCTTCGTTTTGAATCCACCACTTTCACCTTCGTTTTCATTTGTACAAAGGAATAGATATCCCTTTTCCACAGCACTCACTGTTTCTTTGACACATTTCTAACATGTGTCCTTTTAATAGGAGTGATCCCATACTGCTGATAAAACTCCCTCAGGTTTTCCAGCTCCCAACCATTCTTAGTATCCCGCTCCAAACCTGCATACACGAAGTTTGACTGATCACAAGGCTATTGTTTAAGTCAGACAGGTGGACACAAGCAGCAATTTTAGCAAACAAGGCAACAGCCAGGCTTCAAAACTGAATGGTGTCTCCACTCTGAGCACAAACCCACACACCATAATTCTTACTAGGAGTTATCATTAAAAATACATACTGATGATAATATATGTAAAAGCCCTCCAGTTCCACTGAGAGTGCAGCCAATACTATTAGGTACCTTGCAAAACTCACTAATCCAGCTCTGGAGCTCCATCCCTGAACAGCCCAGAGAAACAAGTGCTTTAGCAGGGATACACACCTGAATCTGCCATTACACTGCTTGAAAGCTTGAATTACACTGCATCAGTTCCTCATTGTGCCTATTACCTCATTAACACAGCACAGCTGAAGGTGTGAATGCAACTTGGAAATACAATGCGCTCTGCAAATTTCCAGGAGACAAGACAGGTAAACTAACCACAATTCCCAAGATCTGAAAATCACTTCTGACCTGCCAGTTTAAAGCCAGGCTTTTGCCAGTTT
The DNA here is from genome assembly GCA_013400775.1 of Chaetops frenatus. Taxonomy (NCBI): domain Eukaryota; kingdom Metazoa; phylum Chordata; class Aves; order Passeriformes; family Picathartidae; genus Chaetops; species Chaetops frenatus. Next base: position 1,607,129 of record VZTR01031777.1, read on the forward strand.
TTCCTGGTTTCACAACAGCACATCACAGATAACATCATTCAATACTTTTATCCCATGAAGCTGGGTGACTCCCCACCAAACAGGAACAAGAGAAAGGATTCATAGAGCTGGAACCCACCCTGAGATGGGCATGCTCACCAGCATCCTGCCCTGACATCCAGGCTGATCTCCAAACACGTTCCAAAGGTAAAAATCTCACCTCTGTGTGACAGGAATTGGAATTTCTCTCCCAACTCAGGACCAGCATCTCTGCCCTGCCAGTACCAGCCATAGCAGGCAATCAGGACTGGCAAGACAGAGACAGCTGTACAGCAAGAAAAGCAGTAATTCTCACTGACCCAGGCACCACGGAGACTGAACATCAGCAACTCAGAGCAGCTTGGGGCTGCACCTACAGCAGCTTTAATGAGACAGTTTTAGCCTAATCCTTCTGGACATGTCCTTCATTTCCACGCCACAAGCAGCATACAAGGGCTGCACACCACCAAACAGGACTGCTGGCAACATGGGACACACACAGCCAACATGCCCACGGCCACGCAACACACGGGCTGGGAGTGACTCTTTGGGAAACAGGTCTCCCACCCACCATTACTGATGGCAACTTACAGCTGCTGCTATGCTGGACCCAGGTGTCCCTGACCCGGCAGTTCTTCCCAGCCTACACAAGCTGAGCCAGGTGGAAAAAGACCTGAATAAAACAATTAAAGGAAAACCATCTATGAAACAATGGGCAACAGGCCTGAAGGGCCCATTAGCAGCACCTGCATGGTAACAAAGTTAAAAGATTTGACAGGGAGGGAAGGGGCTTGCTGACAGGTGGCTCTGTGGCCACCACCCACACCATCAGCTGCCGATGGCCCATCCCGCAGGGAAAAACCTTCCAACAAAGGCTAAACAATTAAAGTAGGGGAATAACACCGCTAGTAAATTTAGGAGCAATAGGCTGTAAGGTCATGGGGTAGGTAAGGGGAGACAGACCAAGCCAAGAGGCAGAGAGAAGTCTTCAACAATAAATCTTTATCCATGGACACACATACTTCCCAAGGGAAATCCCAGGGTATTATTTAGCCTTGTGTGGGCCAGTCCTGCTTCAGCAAGGGTGGGTATAATTAGAAAGTCCCTCACATCCCTAAACTGTGCCACTGCACAGCAAGCTGAGCTACACACAGGAGAGCAGCCAACATTTTTCAGCAAGAACACAGCTACATTATTAACACAGAGATGAAACGCTGTGACCTCTTCTCCAGCTCTGCATGTTCCCATACTTTCCTAATATCCCATTTCTCCAATCACTTGGTGAGCCAGCACCTGCTGTATAACCCAGTTCTCAAGGACTCCCCAACTCTCTCAGATCTTGCCCTAGAAATCATTCCTGGAATGTTCAAACACAAACTCTACAGGTAAATAAGTCCATGGAAGCAAAGAAGTCCTGAAATATGTCAAAAAACATTTGTGGCTTCTAAGTGAGACCTTTCTTTTTCGCATGGCTCAAAAACCCTTTGTGCAGAGGAACCAAGGTGTTGTAGATGTGGAGGGAGACACATTAGCAGGTCTGATGACTCCTGCAAGCTCCTTTAACTTTTGTGTACCAATTGCCTAGCAAAACGGAAAGAGATAGGAAACTAACTAAAGAACAACACAACTGGGCTAAAAAGTCAATTCCTACACGTGTAGGAAAAAAGAAACAAACAAAAAATAACCAAAACAAAGCAGGGGAATCCAACTCTCGTTTTGTTAGACCGGCAGGGCCAAGCTGCACCTCGAGCTACAGGCGGCAGAGCAATTAGGCAGGAGTTGCTTCACCAACGCCTCCTCGGGAGCACTGCCGGCTTCCCAGCACAGCCCCGGGGCGCGGGGAGTGCTCCCGAGCAACGGCAGGGGTAAGGTTTGCCTGTTCAAAAGAGGAGAGCAAGAAAGGGGGAGGGCAAAANAAGAAAAAAAAAAAAAAAAATAATAATAAGAAAAAAAAAAAAAATCCGTGGGTGACGTCAAGGTGTGGGAAACTTTTCCGTCCTTACCTGGTGGGGAAGGCAGGGCCTCCCCCGGCATATAAAAAGCTGCCGGAGCTTTACTCAACTTATTATTTACTACGAGCCGCGGCCGGGGGTCGGCGGGCGGCGGGGCGGGGCGGGGCTGCGGCAGCCCCCG
>VZTR01031777.1:1610070-1705233 GCA_013400775.1 Chaetops frenatus
GGGGCGGGCGGCAGCGGCTCCCGGTACCTGGGCGGGGGGAAAACGGGGCTGGAGGCGGCCCCGACCCTCTGAGCATCACCTTCCTGCTCTGCATCCCGGAGCCAGGGGAGCCTTAGGCCCAGAAATGCACCCTGTGCCTTACGGGATCCGACTTTTCACAGAGAAGTTCTGTCCGGGGCTCCTTTTGATTCTTTGGGTGTTTCTCCAACCAACTTTTAATGTGTTGTTCCCCAGCTGGGGCGAAGAACAAGGTGAGGGGAGGTAAAAGGTGCTGGGAGTTCCAAAGGAGCTGCCTGTTCACAGATTCAAAACGAGGCTTGTTGCGAATACTAAGGAGAAGGGAGAGGGAAACTTTTCTGATTGCTTTCTGTTTGATTGTTTTGTGGCTATTCCTAAAGACTCCAATTAAAATAAATTGGGATGTTGAGTGTGATTGTTTTTATAATGGAATGTTACCCTTTAAGTAGCTGTTCGGTATCTGCATCTGCCCTGAAGAAAACGGGAAGGCAGAAGGGTTACACTGTGTTCAGGCTGTGGAGGGGAGCATTGCCAAGCCTTACTCATTTGAAAAGAGATTTCTGGGTGAGTTTTTAGGCACTTCAAATGCATTTCATTTTTTAAGTAAAGGGCTCTGGTGTGTGCTTTCTGAAGATGTTTACATCTTATCCCATTACCAGCTTTAATGTCCACAGTCAGTGCTTGACAGCCCCAGGAGGGCAAGATTGCTCATTTGGACACAAAAAAAGGACAGTAAGTGCCTAAAAGACTTAAGAAGCTGTATCAGAGAATTGTGATTCAGTCTCTCTCCACCTTCCCTGGCTGCCAAAACCAGTGTACTTCCCAATCAGAGACCCCAAGAGATTTCATCCCACCCTCACAGACCCCTCGGACGGGAAAGCGTGCCATTTCCCAAATTTAGTCCTCAGTGCAAACCCTCCCATCTGGGGTTGATTTGGTGTCCCACACTGGCCCTGTTTACCAGGGGTGCTAAATTCCCCCCAGGAACAGAGAGGCCTGCCAGGGCCAAGTTCTCTCCGTAGAAGCACTGCAGCTAAATCTGTGTGAGCAGTCACGGCCATAGATGTTTCCTAAGCATTAGGACTATGACTGGAAATACCCCAGCCTTGTCCTCGCCACCTACCTGCTGTTTAAACCCCGCTGAGATCCTAAACCAAAGCTGAAGGGTACATGAGTCACCAGGGCCCCGTGCCATAGGTGTTACCTGGAGAGCCAGCAGTGCTCTGTGATCGTGGCCCCTTGGGAAACACATGGGCACGGCTGATTTCCACATGGAAGAGACTGGAGCACCAGCTCAAGCTGAGCAGCCAAAGCCTTCGCCTGAGGCCCTGTACACCCAGGCTGAGTTCCCTCCTGTAGGACCTACAGTTCACCTGTCTCCTTCCAGCTGAGTCCTTTGACCCCCAGGCTGCAAGGTCATGCTCCTGCATTGTGCTCCGAGGACAGCTCACAATGGGATTTTCTTCCACCAGAGGCAGGTGGTCATCACCAGGGGCTTCCTGGCACCCATGTCTGTCAACCTCAGCGTGGTGGAGCTCTCAATGGCAAACATAGACAGGAACTGTTGCCTGTTTTGGTTTTTTTTTCCTTCAAGTTTGCTTGCAGAGCTGCAACAAGCCCTTGGGTTGTGTCAGCTGGTATCTAGGGGAAGTATATGAACACTAAAAAAATCCCTTTGGCCCAAGATGAGAGACAAGTGTTCTCCATTTAGTATTTCAGAGAAAACCAGTGGTCAAATATTTTCCTGGTCTCATATCCAGCAATTATTGCTTCTTTATCCATCAAGCTTATGAAATTTTCCAGTGCTGTTAACAGAAGATAGAATACTGTGCCCATCCATAGCAGCCTCCTTTAAATGATCCCAAAAGTCTTAAGCTTTGAGCCTCTAGAGTTTGAGATAGTAACTACTACTACCTCCATTTTGCTGGTAGATGAACTGTGACTAATCCACTGCAGCACAGCAGCAAAAGTTTGTTTTGCAGCCCATTACCCTTGTAACATGCTGCCCAGAATGGTCACTCTCTTGTCAAACACAGCATGAATTTTCTGGGTTTTTTTCAGTTTCCTATCATGACCAATATCATACACCTTGGAAATGAAAGTAGAAAATTCAAGGTGTTGAGCCTGGCTGTGAAAATCTGCTCTTTGCCTGGAAAGAATCAAAAATACTGGCAAACATACAATCATTCCTTTGGTAATATCTACCACACCCTGCACCATAGCAGCAAAATGAATTAAACAGCAAAAGACTGAAATGCCTGACATTGCACAGGCCAGTCAGGAGGCAGAAATACAGGAGTCAGCCTGGGCCAGTATTAATTCAAGGAAATTAAGTTTTTTAGTGTTTAGGGTGCGTGTCTAGGAGATGGGAAACTTGGCTTCTGCTACTACTTTCCCTGTATTGTGTGGCTTTAGACCAGTCAGTTCACCTTCCCATGTCTGAAGGAGCCCTTAGAAACCCACAGCACAAGGTTTACAGGGAATGACACACCATGACCTCCTATCAGACCCCATTCTGTGTGAAGTTTCCAGAAGTCAGCAAGTGAAACCTTGCTTTTCAGAGTTTGAGTCTCTCCTTTTCAGTGAGATTTCATATGCAAAAAACCACAAAACAAAAAATTCAGGATGGGAAGAGCCCTTAGGAAGCCACAGGAATTCCATCTCTCAGGCCATAAAGCAGGAGCAGCACTGCCTAAAACTGTACCTGACAGGGATTCACCTACTCTGCTCATAATACCTAGAGGATCCATTCCAGAGCTTCAGAGTTGGATACGTTTGCTTTATCTCTAACCCAAGTCACATTTTTACTGCAATTCAGCTCTTAATCAGATGAAGTTGTGGGGAACTGACATATTGCCTCACGAGCAACAATTCCAGGTCAACAGGAAAGTCACCCACCTGGTGAACTAATTCTTCTGTGGGTAAAAGCCAAAGAGGCTGGAAAACACACTAAGCATGTGTTTTTGGGAGAGCTGCCATCTAATTTACAGACAAAGATCAGATGCAATTAGTGTTAGATCAGCTGGAGACTCCTCTGCCCCAAACCACAGCACTTTTCACCCTCCTAGCCAGGAGAACGCCAGTTTCCACCAAGACATGCAGTGTCACACTTGACCCCTCAGTCTCCAAAGGGTATTCTTGGAAGCACATGCAAAACCTGAGCTCAAAGACTCATCTTGCAAGTCTGAATTAATTTCCAAACAGGGTGCTTGTTTCTGCTTGAGAGATACACATGTGTGCTGCCTGGTGGAAGGAATCTAGAAACAGCAGTGGGCCAAGCTTTGTCATTCCCCACTTTGCAGGTCTGTTTGCACCCAGTTAGGAATGCAACACAGCAGCCTCTAGTGAGTCACAGATCTCTGACAGCAATTGAGACTGGGCCAAAACCCCAAGGGAATCTTCACTGATGAGAAATACAATTGCCAACAAACTCCCCAATTTTCTGTGAGTGTACCAGAGATAGTGACCATCACCAAACCCTCCATCTCTGTGCACATCTTGGAGTTGCAAGATGCTCAGTTTTACCTGGCCATCAATCCTGACTAATTCCATATCATTTCACTGTTGGTCATGGTGAGTTTGGGGTAGCTCAGGAAAGTATAAACCTTCCTGCAAACATTTCAGGCTCTGCTCCCTGCTCTGCTCCATCTATAGTCTAGGCCATAGTTGCCTGTGCCTCAGGAATGGTAAAGTTTTGTAAAACTGCAATATTCTGTTGCTGAGAAGTACAGTTAAGCAATGTGCTCGTGTAGCATACTTCGTTTTAAGGACATGGTTAAATCCAATTTGAGCCCAGAGAGATTTCAGCTTAGATTTAAGCATTCCATTAAACAGGGTGGATTTAAGGATTGAAGTGTTTTGCTAGACTGGATCTTTGGTTAATGAGGAAGGAGACTTGCTAGTGCCTAGAAGAAGGAACTGCCTGAAGCATTTTGGCACATCCAAACCATTACTAGCACTACTCCTTTTTTCTAATGAATTTCGATGAAATTAACATGAAGAATTGGTAAAGAAGTTGATAATTTTATTAATCCTCATTCTCTGGGTCTCAGTTTAGTGGGGGGAAAAAAGCAAACTTCTAGTATCTCATCACAATGATGTGTTATAATTAGAGCAGAAGCCACTAGACTTTGTATTTTACACCATCTGGTATCTTGCACAGTATCTCACTAATGGTGAATATCTCATGTCCAGATTTTAGCACTGAAATCAAAAGTGCTTTGCTTTACTGGGAGAGAATCAGTTAAATACTTTATGGAACCTACATTGAATAAACAAAGTACTCCAGTCTTAAAAGAAATGTTTGTGGTAACAAAATATTTTGGGGGACATTTTTGCATGGGTTCTGACCTCCCTGTTGAGAATCAAAGTGAAAATATTGAAAGTACAAAGCAGATGTCTTCTCCTAGTGACAGCAAGATGAGCAAAGACAGCTGGTTAGAAGAACAACAACAACAAAAACACATCATCATTCCTCCTTTGGCTCCAAAAAATCTTGGACTTGTTGTCATGGAAGAAAGCTATATATGTAAGATGCCAAGAAAGAGACAAATATTATTGAATCTGGTAGCATTTTAGTGAATGTGCTGGAAATAACTTAAGTAGGAAGAAAAACTGGATGCACTCCATTGTTTATTAAAAGAATGCCTCTTCTTATTTCCACAGGGACCTATAGCCTATATAGACATTAACACAATTGTAAGATACATATTTTAAATGTGTTTCTTCATTCGTCAATCTTAAGGGCTCTTCTGCTAAAGTAAATAGAATTATAGTATATAGAAATGTATACAGCCTCAAAAATATTATCTCTGCAAGCTAAAAATGCCAACAGTGTATTTTGCCTGTAACTCCTTCCATCAGGGAACATGGGTGTATTATGGAGATACCTAGAGAGATCTGAAATATTAGGAAGGGAGAAGATGAGAAAATTAGACTCCCTTGTTGAAACACAGGATAAATAATTCACAATGAAAAAAACAAGCAAGAAAAAGGAAACCAAAATTAAAATATGAAGAGCTATTCTGGGTGAAAATCAGTCTGAGCTGCATTGAACAACAGATCTAAGAGGAGTTTTTTGGCAAGACTGCTAAATAAGCCAGTGACCCTCTGGCCTCCCTGCTCAGAGGTAGCACATTCTCTCTTGATAGTTTTCATCTGAACAAAACTTGATTTCCGTGCTTGACCCCTGGACATTTCCATTTCCCTTTCTTGAGCCTTTGGGCAGATTTGAGCAAAGAACAGGATTGATGAGAAGAGTTTAAGAAATCCAAAGCAATCAGTAATGGCAAAGACAAGTAACTTGAGTTGGATGTTCCCAGAGGACAAGGCAGCCTGAATCCCATGGTGCCATCAGACAGTGCCCTATGCAACAGCAAAGCTCTGGATTTGCTGGCTCATGAGGTGTCCTCCATGGAGTGCTTCAAAACACCTATCTGTCTCCTACAAAGGTCCTAAATGATTTAAAGCCTTGAAGAAGCAAGATGTTAATTTGCTTTATACTAAAGATGTATACAAAGACAATTGTGTGAAGAAAAGTATTTGCTTTGGAAAACAACTGCCTTGAGAATTGAGAGCTGTGACTAATCTGACATACCAGCTTGTAAACAGAGAACAGTGAAGTCAAAAGGAGGGGACATGGCTCTGGGTCTCCAGTTTCTGGCTGCCAGCTTTGCCCTTTCTCCACTAGGTGATTAGACAGAAATCGTTTTCAAAAGCAAATAGTTTTATTTACATAGTTTTCTATGCAGAAAACCAGGGTTAAGTATGTGGCTCTGCAACAGAACAGATGTGGGACTTGGGGAAAGTTGCAGCTTGAACTGAGCTAGAAAAGCTTCCACCATTTGCCAATATCTTGGAGAGTCTGGAATCTTTCCCATCTCTACTGTGACAAAAACGGGACTTCTCAACATTTTGGAGGACTTTCTCCTTGCAATAAAGGACAAAAAGCATGCAATGAAAAACAAATCACAGTGCCAGAAGTGACTGAGAATCAGTTTTGCCTGTTTTAATTCCCCATCTTGCCAGTCTCAGCTCCAAGACCTGACCTACAGACTCCCAGCCAGCCTAGGAATGACCATGCCACAATGAAGGATCGTTTCAGCCAGAAATTCCATGCTGACTCCAAGGAAATATTTCCTAGAGTATCTTGCTAAAATGGATACACTCCCACACACACTACATGAAAGGAATCATGTCTGACAAATAAACATTTCTTAACGAGAAACATTTGTCCAACATGTTTCTGCCCAGTACTCTGGAGCTTTGTGCCTCAGTGCACCATCTATAAAACGAGACAACAGCCCTTCCTTGCCTCTGAGAGATCACACTGGGCTATGAAAGTGATGGACTCCCTACCTCCACTAATTGCCCTCAGAACTCCATATACCTTACAGCACATAAGTATGGACTGACTCAAGAATTTTTATAGACCCATTTCAACCCATGTGTTTGACCTTGACCAAGAGCATCTCTGCCCACAGGCTGCTCCGTTTGGTACGTCCCACTTTGGGACACAGACAATGCAGGGCACCTCAGTATCCCTGGGCTCAGCCATCCCTGAACGCGCATTTCCTCACACCATCAAAAATTTGGAGCGCCACGGAGACAGATGAGCCCCGCTGCCAGTGAGGTGACAGATCCCTGGCACCAGAGCTGGACTCAAACTGCTCATGAGCTGCTTGTGGCTGGAGAGGAATATCTGCAGAGAGCTAAACCAGATTGCTCATAGATCTCTTCCAAATTGTCTCTAATCTAGTGGACAATTTGAGAGTAAATGTGGGCTGGAAGCACCATCTTCCCTTCCAAGTAATAACCTGAGAACACTGAGTTTGTGGCTGCACTGGAGAAATCTTAGGATCTCACTGGTGCCTTGGCAAATCCTTAAGATGTCAGAGCCACCTATGTTTATTCTGTCCCTTCTCTCAGAATACTTCAAGTATGTGTTTGATGCTGCAGGCACACCACAGCTCCAGGAATGGCGTAACGTTCCTAGCATGGGCTGGCTGAGGTTGTGAGCCTGCAGCAATACACTTAAAAATACCTGATCTTCACAGAGCTTTTAGAAATAGTCAAATGGCTTCAAAGCTTCAGGAAAGCTGACATTTTGGTGTCACCTTTGTTTCTTAGTCCCACAATTTCTGCAGGGAAAAGAGGAAAAAAAATTTCAGTTGGTATTTGCATTATCCTGCCTACATTTCAGCCACAAAGTTCCAGCATCTGCAGAATTTCTGGAGGCCCATGTCACCTGTTCAACATCTCACCCCTCCTAAGCATAGACGGAAAAATGGCACTTTTCTCCACTATTAAATCAAAAGTTGGCTACACCCATGTAGCAGCTATTTACCACCCTCTGTTTCCTCCCTTTGGGCAGCTGATGATGGATAATGACCTATATCCGTGAAGCATTTGTTTTATTTAGCATTACAGAGAAGGAGGGTTTAAGGCAACAAGCAACCTACTTATATAATCTTTCCCACCCTATCTTATTACAGAGAGTTCAGCTTGCATCTTCACCTGTGGAAACACAGCAGCTCAACTCTTTGAAAGACCATGACTTCATCAGGGCTCTTTCCTCCTGTGCTTTTGTCCTAAAAGGAATGGTTCAAATGTCTGTCAGTTAAGATCTTTCACTCGTTCTTTACATTTGGGTAGGAACAACAACCTACTCGGCCTTGCTTTAGCCACATCAGCTTTGCTCCAGAGATTCCCAGACCAGAGGTGGCCACGCTGCTCACATGGAAGGAAGGGACTGATGGAGAAGCTGAATATCACCAGGCACCCAGGCTCTGTCCCCAGCACCCAGAGCATTGCACAGGTTGATGCTGTTGGTGTTGAGCACCAGCTGCAGGCTCTGCACAGGGATCTGGGACTGGTACACACCCTGCATCAAGCCTTGCCCCACGATGAGACAGGCAGGCAAACGAGAAAATTGGGCCCTGGCCTCTTCCAGTGATTAGGTCATTAGAATGGCTAAATATTTTCCTAGATAGAGAGGTGAGATAAAGGACTCCTGATGTCTGAAATGGAGATTGAATAGGACTTGGAAGGACCATCCCACCTTGTAGCTCTTTATAAGGTGCTTTTACCAAATAAATGCCTTTTTCCCCAAAGTACCCAGGAAATTAAAGGGAACTTGTCTCAGCTAACAAGGAAAATATCACAAAATAAATTTTCATTGAATAGTAAGAACCATATCTAGTCTACAGCCGAACTGTTCACCAGCAAATATATAGAATGAATTTAGTGACAGGTACCAAGGGGTATTCCAAGAAGACCTTACAGCTCTACACCATTCAGTCTAAATATTTACTGAGGAGGACATAAAAGTGAATGGTAGAGGCAGAGTCCCAGAGACTGGCTTAGAGGAATCTATTTAATAAGACCCTCTTTCTGCAGAGAAAAATGATTGTGATTGGTTTTTAATGAAAATCAGTGTTTTCGTGCTGTAGCAAATCGTGATTATTCATTCTCTATCCCTTCACTCTGCATTATTCACGATTTTGTGACCTCTGCTCTATCCTCTCCCTTGGTGTTCCAATCTCGCCCTGAGTTTTCTCAGGGTTTGGGAGCTTTTGTATCAGATAAACTGGTTTATAAGGTAGTCTTTGAGGAACAAGTCCCACTTAAATCTCACATAATATCTAAGAATGTTCTCTGGTATTTGACCTCTTTTTGGATGAAACAATACTCTTCAGACACAATAACCTTGGTGTTTCAAAGTTGTAACCAGCACCTGTGGAGTTTTCAAACAAACAGGCTCAGCGTTCCTTGGTGCAGTCTTCCTCACTGCTCCCACATTTAATTGCTTTGTAATTACACTTGTAAAACCTGCAATGTGATTACACATGGGGGAAAGAAAAATAATTTTAAAAATCACATTTCAGAATAGGAGGGGATTTGTGAGAGCTGCAAGACAAAGAAAAACCCACCTTTCTTTCTTTCTTTCTTTCCTTCTTCTGTTGTCTTTGGAAGGCAGCCACTGAAGTTTCCTTGTCAGTAATACAGGGATTTGTAAATAGAACAAAGAGCTTCCTCACACCAAGACACATTATATAACCCAGCACCGTCACCGTGTGTCTTCACAGGCAGTTCCCTTGAACTTTGCATCTTGCTCCTCCTGAGAACAGTCCTCCATGCCAGCTTGAACAGATGTGGTTTCCTTTAGGAAAGGTTTTCTGTTGGGGTCATCCTGACTTCCCTTTCAGAGTTTTCCAGCCTCACATGCTCTTTGCTCAAGGGATTACTGTGGTGAACACTAACTCCATGTGCCACTGTTGAGCTTCTCCTCACCTGCTGGCTGAGCTGAATGAGTGCCGAAATCTCTGTTCCACAGAAAAATCTGACATTTCATGTTTTCCTGAATCAGACCGGAAAGCTGCAATTTCCTGTGAACCCAAATTCTGAGAAACATTTCAGAAAGTGCAAAATGGCCTCAGTGCAACCTTTTGTTTGGGTGTTACCTACAGGTTTTTATGAGACTTAAACACACCATGTTCCAAGTGATACAACCAGGCAGAACCCACTGTTCCCAAAGTCACTCAGGGAGCTGCGGCATCTGCCAGGGGTGCTTTGTCACTGAGAGGGGTGACACAGAGCCAGATGTGGTTTTCTCTCACCCCCTGTATTATTCTAGTATTTTTGCTGCTTCAATTCCACTAGTGCACTCACAGACTTCAAACTTACAGCATTTTAATTCTTATTTTCCAGGCTCATTGAAAAAAAGGGCTTTTATAGTATATCGCTGAGGCTATAACTCAATAGCTTGTACAGCCCTGCCATGGTATCTCCAACATTTTGAGTGCATATTCAATGGCACTATTTTGAAAGAGTGCAGCTTTGAGAAGTTTCAACTAAATCAGGGCACAAGGCTGTGCAGACCCTCTTATTTTAGTATCAACCGAGCAGTTTTTTCATCTCTGGTTGGTTAGAAGAGCCTTGCAAATGAACAAGGATAAGACATTCCACAGCTGATGTAGATCACCAAATACAAAAGTTCACACTGTTAAACTAGGGTGGTATAAGCTTGTGTGAAGGCAGCTTTGAAGCTGCAACAGCATAGTGGGAAAAGCAGCCCTGCTCTGTGAATAAATGAGAAAAAACAAACAAAATAGTGGAGAAAAAGCTGCTGCTAACTGGTCTTCATGGAAAATTAAGTTAAAAAAAATAAATGAAAGAAAAAAAAGAGGTGGAGGAAAGAACAGAAGCATACTTCAAGACCAAAATCTCATCAGACTAAGAATCAGTGTAACTCCCACATTGCAACACTTTGCAGGTCTAATAGACACAAAGCTGTTCCTTCACCCGAAAGCCAAACATAAAAGTCACGGAAACCCATCATGCCAATTCTGTGGCTGCTTTCCGGAGCAGAATCTCTTTAAATGTCAATGTTCTCTTTGTTCTGTGTACCCTTTATAACGAGTCTATCATCTGCTTGGTAAAAGATCCAGTGAAATATGTAATAAGGTTATCTCTCCATCTCTCTCTATTGTAAAGCCATATCTCCTCTTCCACGCATTAATTATTGTCTTCCATTTCCTGTGTCAGATGTGAATCAGAAAATAGGGACTCAGGGTTTACAAGCTTAGCAACTTACCATATATTAGCTGAGCAGTGGTAACTCTCCATGTGCTCCCTCTTAGCCCGGAATAAACAAAGGCAGTGTGACTTCGCTGTACACAGGCCTGCAGTCGATGAAGTTTGGATTAACCTCCTTTTATTGTCAGCTAAGCTGACAGTGATAGTGGCCATGGCTCAGCTGATGTTCAGCCCTCATATTGTAAGATTTTGCCTTTAAATCCTGGGAGCAGAGCTCTACCAATATAACTATCCGGAAACCTACAATGATTTATGTGCTGTCAACATACGCTAAAAAAAAAAAAAAAGGACAAAAAAGCAGCACAATTACATGATTATCAGCCAATGCCCCTTGGTTTGCAGTTTTTCAAGCATGAACTGCTCAAACTTTGGATCAAGAAGTGAAGCAATCTGTGTCTCAAGTGCAAACAGGGAAAAGTTATATGAGTCTTCTAGCAATTTCAGGCAAATATATCACAGAAGCAGCATGCTTAGCCTTTTTACTGTGCATCTGTCTGAGGTTTCCAGTAAGATTTCCCTGATATATAGTAAGAGTCAAAACTCTAATCTCTTTTAGCTCTTTTTTATTGTCTCTGCAGCACTAACTTTGAAAAATGGCCTTGTCCCCAAAGAACTGCACACAGTCCATGTAGGGAAGCTGTTAAAATAAATGCTTTACGTAAAAAATATTGCAGGCGAACTCGGCTCTGAGGGTTTTAGAGCTACAGCATATAGATATAAACCAGAGCAGCTAAGTATGAATGGAGGTCATACTCCAGTAGAGAAGGGCAGGCTCCTGTCTGACAGTTGTTGCACATGATCTCTGATATCAACAACTCCTGCTCTTCTTTCTCAGGGCTGCAGCATTTTAATAAATGACTATTTTCATGTTAACGTCCTTCTGCCTTCCTCCTCACTGACCTCAATATACTCTGTGCTGATTCATTAAGTTTCTTCTTTCACTGGATTTGAGTGCTTTCTGGAGACCTTATTTCTGCTGTTCTGTGTGTGAGACATCTGGCTGATTTACAGAGACCAAGGCACAGACAAGCACAGTGTTGGCCGCCCTACCTGAATTTTGCGTTTCCTACACATTGTGTCCCTATCTCTGCCCGTGCTGTGGTCTGATTTTTGATAGTCTGTGTGTTGAAGACAGCAAACTTTCTGCCTCTCAGAAAAGCTTCTGAGATCCTCAGGAATCAAAATATGCTTTTCCACCTGTATTTCTCACAAAGCAACGATATCTGTCTAGACACTGATTGGGGAAATTCAGGCAAGGGATAATGTGCAAATGAGAACATGATTCAGTGGTGGGAAAAAAACAGGCAAATACTAGGTGCCTCAAAGGCTGAATCACAAACAAGATGGTGAAAAAATCTAAGAATGCAAGAGATGATGGAGGAGCTTGACTTAGCATTTATCTGTTTATTCCAGCAGGCTATGCAGATTCCACCCTTATGACATCACTGCCTCATCTCGCCTCATCAGTGCCTCATGACACAACCCCTCTCTACGGCACTGAGTCAGCACCACTGTGTGATCTCCTCTTGGCCATGCAAGATGGGGTGAAAGTCTGCCCATAATGGTGAAAGCAATGAGGGTCCTCTCTAAACAGGTCCCCAAAGGGATTAAAAAACTCATGGTCATCTTATAAGCACCCCTCCCAGGAAATAACATGGGCTCAGACAAATTTACTGTGCAGTAACACAGCAGTGATCTATGGGAGTGCTCCCACAGCAGATGGAACAATAATTTATATTGTGTGTTCAAACAAAGGAGCAAGGAACACTTGCACTTTACTCCTGGAGCTCCAAAAGAAGCTGCAAATTTTCTCCTGTAACTAACAGGTACAGGCTGACTCTGCCTGCTGTGCTTTTCTAGAGGTCTGGACTGAGGGGATATTTTTTAAAGCATCCCTGGAAGTGTCCAAGGCCAGGTTGGATGGGCCCCTGTGCAGCCTGGCCTAGTGGGTGATACCCTTGCACATGAAGAGGGGTTTGGAACTAGATGATCTTTAAGGTCCCTTCCAACCCAAACTATTCTATGCTTCTGTGAAAGCATCACACACATGGAGTGCCAACCCTCCTCTCCCCCAAGCAAACAAAAGCTGTTTCCTATTTTGGAAAAAAACCCAGAACAAAACAATCAAATGGAAAGAATCTGAAATATTCATACAATGGTTGATTTACAAGAGGCAATGTAAAGAGGAGCTTTATGTTACAAGTAACTCAGCCATATGGAAACTAAAATATTGGGCCACTACCCCCAAGTCTGATCTTTCACAGTCCCCGAGTCTCGAAACACAACCCTAAAAACATCCTGTGCTGCACCTCAGTGTGTCATTCTTCCTGGAAAACCAGGTCCAGAGGCCAGGAGGCTCTTGTCGTATTTGCACATACTAGTCCCTTTTGTTGGGGGATTTAGGTCACAAGAGCGCAGGAAAGGCAGCTCTGAATCACCTGGCTCTTGCACGTGTTGCTTGCACGTTGTGCAAAGGTTTCTGAACTCAACCTCCTTTCAAGACACACCCTTTGTTTGTTACTTTCTCTTAGGGCTTTTTCGCAACCCCATCCAGTGCCAACACAAACAAGGTTGCAACATCTCCCTCCAGTCTGTCTTCCTCTGCTCTGCTCCGAATGTCAACCAGCCACATAGCACTGCTCACTTGCTTAACTGGGCGAAATACCTGCCGTGGCAGCCCTGTGCCTTGGCTGCCTCCGGGAGAAAGTTTCTTGGGAATGGTAAGTGAGGGAACCTGCAGGGCGGTCTGAGTCACCTTGTGATACCAGATACCAAGAGTCTTGCGCAGGTAGGACACGCGGTTGGCTTTGCTGAGCAGCCATCAAGCATCTGCAAAGCACCAGGCGAGCTTAAGAGGAGTAATTATCAGGGATCGCTGTGGCTACTAGAAGTTGTTTCTGCAATTGCGGCGCTTTCTACTTCACTGCCGTTGTGTACCCTGTGCATGGAGAGCAGGGGAGAGAAGTTGCTGCCATTTAAATGGCATTTATCCACGTGAAACCAATTGTGGGACCTAGTTCCACTCCTAATATTTGGGATAACTACAGTAGATCCCTTCTAACTAAAAGTACACCACAACAAACACTCTGTGAGTAGTCTGTAAGCAGGTAGTAAACACAGGCACCACCCTGGAGACCCCCTTAACTCCCAAATCTTGTCCTCCACTAGAAAGTAGATATATAATGCACCGAACAGAGGATATCTAGCAAGCCCAGGAAAATGGAGAGTGCATGGTGCCTACACTCAGCCCCTCCACAAGCCATTACCGCTGAGAGATCAGCACAGCTGCCCCAGATCTCCCCACAGACAGTGGGATACAGGTCTCCCTCTGCCCGTGTTTTTGGCACGGCCTCCTGCTGGCTCAGATAGAGCTGTTCTGGGCCTGGGAGGGACAACATCCTGTTCTGCTCCTGCCTGGTGGGCGCACTCGGTGCCGGACTGTCATTACCCACCCGGGCCCCTGCCCAGCGCCGCACGGCAGGAGCCGGGCTGTGGGCGGTGCTGCTCACCGGCCGGAGGCGGCTGCTTCTATCGGCAACCCTCATCAGGGGGATTTTCTCTTATTTCATTCTCAAGCTTCCTTCAGCCTTGGATTTGCATAAGATCCTGGGTTAGGACTAATCTGATCTCAGGTTGGGAACACAGCATCAGGCCCAGAGAACGCTCCCCGCCAAACTGTCCCGGGTCGGGCTGTGTTGGCACTGGAAAACAGAACCGTGCAGGGACAAATGGCAGCTTGAATTTTCCTTTGTAATAGGAGGTGCCAGGCTTTGTATCTCATTTAAACTCCTGTGCTATGTGGCAACTCCCAGTCGAGTCTCTGTTTGTTTACAGCCCTTGTAGCCAGGTGCTTTCCATGTTCACTGCAGGTTGCTGAAACAAGAAGCATGTCCAGCCTCCAGGGCTCGCCAGCAGCTATTGACTAATAAGAGCACGTTGTCCTTGGTGGCAGGAGGGAGCACCTTGCTTTATCTCTGCATTCCCTGGCAAGGAGCAGTGGTGGAGAAACAGACATGTCTCACTGCAGGGCTAAGGGTATGAATTCAGGTCTCAGAATGTAAATAAATACGTGGCCATTCAGTTGGAGGAGTTAGAGGTGGCAGGTTGAGAGTGTAGCCATGAGATCTCCTGAAGGGTTGTTTGCTGTGGGCTGATAGGCTTTTCCAGGTCTCACTGCATTAAATTCATGAACATACTTGGGAAAGTGGGGGTTTCCTTTAAGGTTTTCACAGGGTGAAATGACAGAGAAGAGTTGAGCATTAGCAGTGCCAAGTGTCTGATATAGCAATCACCATCTGTCTTGCTCACCTTTCCATCACCACTTTATGGCCAGGAAGATGGCCTGAGCTCTTTCTTTGCTGCCAGATTCACTTGCTTCAAGAACAATTTGGCATCCTGACCGGGAGCTGTGTTTTTATAAAATATGGACCCAGGCATGTCCTACTGCAGGAGGTACTATGAACATGGGGTTGGGATTGACACTGGGGTACAGACTGCCTATGGCCCCAAATCCCTCCAGACAGTGCTGACCTACTGTAACACATTGATTATCTCACTGCAATATTTAAAAATATATACTTCCTGCTAACAATTGTGTGCTCCACTTGCCAAGCTAGACCCAATTCTAGATCCATCTCTGTCATTTCAGTGTCCAGTCCCTGGCAAGCCAAATTATTCTACAAGCTCTGAAACTGAAGACAGAAAATCAGCAATGGAATAGTGCTGATTGGGTCAGAGGTGCAAAGAAATCCGCTCTCCACTCCATGAGCCATCCTTCAGCTCACAGCTGGTACAAATGGGTACATCCGTGGCAGTTCAATCACTACTGTCCCGTTGGCTGGAAATGTTGTTTTTTCTGACATTAGAGTATACACAGGGTCAGCCCAGATGCCAATCATGAAACTAAATGTGCAGTTGTAATGATGGGCCAAAATTCCAGTGCTTTGTTTTATTTGAGTAATGCTCAAAAGCCAAGATATCCTGCTTATAGCATTAAAAATTACCCTGTAATTTTTCTACTTACAAGCTACACAGTGGCTCTGCCTCATACCAGAATGTCCATTCTCTAACACCATACATATTTGAATAATAGGAAAAGAAAAACAGTTGCAGGGTTTGGGTTGTTTTCGGGAAGGGAGTGTTTAAAGTTTACGTTTTACTCTTAAGTCCAGAAATCTTTTGTTTCTGGTAGGAGCTGGTAGGTGCCACCTTTTTACTGAAATCTGCTTACTGTACAGGCCTTCAGTAGGGATTTTACTCCATTGAGAAGTTTTCTGTTTTGTCTGGGGATGTTTTTGTCCTGGTGACAATTTTGGATCATGCCAAAGCTCCACGTGAGCATCTCAGTTACACAGGTGCAGCCCCACCTTTCTCCAAAGAAACACTGAGAGCACTCCTCCCCCTCACAGACAAAGAGAGCAAGCTCCTTGCCCAGAACAACAGAGGCTTTCCTGGTAGCAAATACCTATTCCTGTAGCCACTCAAAGAAGACATGTTGGCAACAAGTCTTTTCCTTTTTTTTTTTTTGTTCTTTCCATAGGGAAGAATATGATTCCTACCCAAATTCTTTTTGAGGCTTTATATGGTCGGGGTTTTTTTGTTTGTTTCTGGGGTTTGGGGTTTTCAATTTTGGGTTTTTTTGTCTTATGAAAAAGGCATCACCATGTAAAGGGTGTTAAACTGCTGCTGAACCCAGATGATGGTGGGAGGATGGCATTTTGCTGTTCCCTTTCCTGCAAAGCTGGCTCATGAAGCTGTGTCCCAAATTGTTGGCAGTGTGGCTTTGCAGTGTTGTGAACACTGAGCTGGCCCAGGTAGCTGCCCCATACCACACACCCTTGTACCACTGGGCAAGTGAAGTCAATGAAGAGTTTGACAGTTCGTTTGACAGCTGTAGGAAAATGACTGTATATGATGATTAATAAATAGAGAATATTTATGAGTGCCTTCCTTCTGAGAATCAGGCTAATAGTAATTATGCTTTTCTAAATCACATTTATCAAGTCATCTACATTTAGGTAAACAGAGTCATAGAGATTTTGCTGTTGGCATAAATACAAGGCAGAGTCCCAGGTCTCAATCTTTACTTCAGACTCCTGGATGCCAATCTTCTTTCTCCATGAGGACAAAAAGAGAAACTGGCTCCAGAAAATATAGTCAGTGTTTACATTTTATTGAACCACTAGACATTGCTGTTGGCCACATCATGAAAACAGTGCAGCAAAGAGAGCCTTTCATTTGCCTGTGCTTGGCAGAAAGTGTCGTTCTTTGGTTACTCAGCTGAAGTTGACAAGTTGCCCAGTATTTTTATTATCAGGTTGTCAGCTCAATCTCACTACTGCCCTCTTAATTTATTATTTTGCATTTCAAAATCACAGGTGTGACTCATTGCACAGCCAGAGGTTATAATGAAGTATCCCACTCATCCTTTAGCTCACCCTTTGTTCAAGACAATGCAGATTGCGGAAGGTTTCTGAGGAGGTAAGAGGATTGCAAAAGAGGCAAAGACTCCTCTTTTATCTAACCTATGTGTGGGCAGTGAAACTGCCTGATATGAAACCTGATGGGTGCAAAGGTGGGCATGGAGGTTCATTTGTCATTGTGTTGAGGGTTGAAACTCAGAAGATACAGCAGCTGTCATTGAAGATAGGCACCCAAACTTAAACCACCTCACCCCGAGGGTGAGTCCAGAGAGACAATCCTAGGATAACACACTTCTCACAAGATTTCCTCTATGCTTTAGCTTCCAACAGGACTGAAGATGAAAACCAAGCAGGAATTTTTCAGTTAAAAAAAAAATCTTATTATCTGCATTTTATGATTTAAATCTGGAAGTGACTCTAAGTGCAAGATTTTGCCAGCATTGTGCAAATAAGAATCCTGTGGCATTAGAGTTTCTGAAATATAAATATATGTTTCTTACCATAAAGTGATGTATCATCCATGTTTCTCCTAGGAGTATCTGGGATAAGTTGCTGGGAAGAAGGAAGAAGGAGCACAATTCTATTGGAAACAATGTCTTGCTGCTGATTATGAAAATGACGTGGAAGTCATGGGCTGAATTAAATATTTTTCCATATTGGAAAATTGATGGGAAAACTTCCTGTATCAACAGCTCATGTGAAGCAGAGGACAAGATCATTTTATCACAGAAGAAGAGTGTCAGAATCCAGAGCTATTCTGAATCTATTTGCTCTTTTAATTGCCTTGTACACACGTCTGTCTCTGCTGCAGAAATGCTGAGCTCATGTTACATGAAAACAAACCACATAAACTTGAGGAGATACAAACACAACTTTTTCCTAACAGAAGACACTTACAAAGCCACACACCCCAGTGTCCTGGCAACTCATCTCCCTCCCCAGGGGGAAAGATGCATGTCCTATGTCCAGTCTGAGTACCCTGGAGCAGTGACAGGCAGGGGCAGAACTGTTGGGGTATTTGGCTTTTTTAACGCTGCAACATGGAGCTGTGGCAATGCCAAAAGTGTCCCTGGTCTGCTCTGTCTCACTGCTGGGGGGGAAGAACTGTGACTCAAAGGCTGTCCACTGGCAACACAGAAAACTACACCAAGAGCAGTGGTTCAGCTCTGCCATATCCAATTTCTGTCAAGTATAGAATAATAGCTATCCAGCAAGCTGGGACGTGCTTCACCAGCATCAATAGAGTTGTGCTTCAGAGCATCCCTCGAGGTAGCAAAGAATTATCCCCATTTTATAAATGAGGTAACTCAGGCACAGGGATTAAAGCCAGAATGTTCCAAACTGGCTGCCTACTGCTAGGTACCTACACCCATATTTACGCAACTCGTGGCCTGATTTTCACAAGGGCAGGGCAATGAAAATTTTGGCCTGAGGGATTTGTTCACACACAGTTTACTGGTAACTACGCCCAGGATGGAAGCCTGGTCTCTGCTGCCTGTCTTACACCTTAACCACTGAAAACATCCTTTCTGCCACTAGCCAAGAGTTGGTGAAGGCTCCTGAGTGTCCCCATTTGCCATGCAGAGGTTCAGAGTGAGCAGTGCAGGCTGGCTGCCTACGTGCTCTCAGCCAGAGGCTTTTAAAGAGCAACAGCAGGAGTCAAACTGGTGAGAATTCTTTGCTTTCCTCTCAGCTCTTCAGAGCCCAGGCAGCTTTGCTTGACTTGCAGTGCTTTGCTAAAACAGCACATCTGGTGTGTAAACCTCTGTTCTGCCTCACACATGGCATCATCTTTCCCCTCTGTCCCTTCAGCATGTCCTGCTCAGGACACCTCAGCCTGGCAGAGCACCGATCCAATGCAGAACCAGTCACAGACCAGTAAGAGGAGGGAGAAAACTGGACAGATGGATATCTGAACTGCTCAAAAGCACAAGCACCAAGAGGAGCAAGTTAATCCCAGTGCCCTCTCACCTCTCTCCTGCACTCCCTGGTCTTTAACAGAGCTTCAGAAAGAGACCTGATTTATTGGAAACTCTTAAGAAGCAAGAAAATATAGTAGAAAACCTACTCCCATACTAACAACTAGCAAAACCCAGGAGGCAGAGGACTTGCCGGCTGGCTACAATAGAGCTTTGCAAGTGTCCCTGCTAAAATCATCCCTGCTAGGGGCTAATGTGATGCTTGTCTTAGCTTGTTAGAGAGCCTTGCTGTCTTTAGACACGTACTTGAAAAACAACACTGGTGGTTGGTTGCTACCTGAGGGAAGAGGGACAAAGGATCTCGGCTGTCTCTGTGGAATGGTCACTGCTCAGGTCACCTCAAGCCTGACCTGCAATACCAAGTGCAGGCTGCAAATCCATTGCTGTCAGCCCTTGTGCTTTGTCTCATCTACGGAGTCCCAGCCACCTCTGACCTCTTCTTTCCCTTCCTTCAGGCCATGTCCTGCTCACAAGGCTCCTGCTCAGCTGCGCTGTAGCTTCCCCCCACCCGGAGGGACAACAGGCGAGAGGAGGTGACAACCTTCAGCAAAGGTTAAGGCTGGAAAAGAAGGAAGTGTCAGCTCAATCAGGTCAGCTCAGCCAAGCAACTGCTGCTGTAATCCCTCTGCCTCAGGTCCCTGCACTGCTCTGCTCATGCTCTGGATGCTACTGTTTGAGCAGCAACCCTTACCCTGTCCCCATGGTCCTGTCAGCCTGCAGACAGGGAGGTGGGGAGAAGGGGTAAAGAGGAAGCAGCTGATCATGAGAATCTCCCAGAATGGTTTCCAGATCCTCCTTTTGCAGTGCGTTTTGGGAACATGGACTTTGAGATGAACTTCACTCCTACTGAAGTTCAGAAGTCCAGACTTGGCACCCTCTGATCTCTCCAGGACAAGGCTGAGAGCTAGATCTGAATCAATCCTTATGCTGCAGCTCATCTCCATATTCACAGCAAACCCCGTAGCTTTGAGAAGCTGGCAGTGACATGGCCCCAGTTCCTTCTGCCCAGGCCTGAGGTGCCTCTTTTGGGATGGGAGCAATTGAATCTCACCAATCTGTCAGCAACCAGGAGGAAGCCAGGGAACAAATGCCTCCTATTCAACAAAAGTTGGTGCTGCACTTGATACAGCAGCCAGTGCATTATTCTGTGGTGAAAACAAACCCTATTCTTCTCTGCCAGATAAACACACTTTATCCTATAAAGAGCAGCATTTCTGACTGTTCAGCAGCAGCCAAACTCACGATGGGAAAAATAACAGGTGTTTGTAAGACACTCCCTGTTTATTCACAGTGCTTAAAATAATTGCTTAAAAAACTCCAACAGAGATTTAATTTTCTATGCTCCCACATTTAAAAAAACAAAAACAAAAAAACCACCCCTAAGCTTGGCTCATGGTAGTTGAAGGCAATTCATTATGAAAGGGGTGTTCTCTCTGTTGTGGTAGCAAAGAAACCTACTTATGAAAGCTCCTGAGGAGCAGAATAGTAAAGCAAATTCCTGCCTAGAACCAACACTTCCCTGTGCTTTTCATCAAGCTCTCCAGGTAGAAGCTTTTATCATCAAAACATATGATTTTATTGTCAAAATAGGATGAGCAGGGATTAAGCTCCCTCAGTTGGTGCCCATCACTGACCATCTCCAACACTGCCTTTTCTAAGGCAATGACAGCCTTGGGCTGGCTTATGCCCTTCCCTCTTGTTCTGGTGGTGGAACAGGAGATAAGTGCACTGCTCCAGGGGGAAAAGCATGTCTCAGAGGCACAAACCTTTCTTCAATCACTGCTTGCTTCTCCGGGAAATAACTGGCAATGGATCTTGATCAATAGACCACTTTCCAGCACAATGGGCTGACACACAGTGCTGGAGGAAGAGGACAGAGACTCCCTGTCTCCATCCACTCTCCCCATGCTTGCTTACAGCACAGGGATGGGGGACATCCCTGAGCCACCCAGAGAGTGAGGGGACACTCAGTGCGTGGCTGCTGCCGGGGTTTGGTTCTATGAGACCTCGTGGTGGTGAATGGGCCATGGATAAGGTCCCTGTAGGAGCCACTCAAGAGAATACAGAGTCATTCCTGAGGGCTACAAGCTTCATCAGACAATGACTGTGGTGCTCCTCTGTCTTCAGGACTTGCCCTTCCTACAGGGTATGGTTCTCTTTGAGTCTGGCCCCCTGCAAGATGTTGGGATAAGTCACAGATGCTCAATAGCTCCCTGGGAACCTGGGGAGAACCTGGAGCAATAGGAGCCCACCTAGCAGCATCCCAGTGCTGTCCCAGCCCCCAGCTGCTGCTCCTGGTGACTCCAGGACGGTGTCCAGGTCACAGGTGGATATAGGCACAGCCTACCCTTTGGCTCCAACATGGGACTGAGACATCCCTATGGCTGGGAGTAAAACACAGCCACATTTCAGTCTTTACTGCTCCCACAAAGGTGCAGGAAACGTTATACAACCCAAACCATCTCCCTGGGAGGGCTCACTGGTGTCTAAGCAGTGGGCATGAGAGACAGGCAGAGGGGGGTTGTGCAGAGGAGGGACAGAGCAGGGCTTACAGCGGGCACAGGGCTCCCAGCGCTGTGGTCATTGTGTTACAGCAGCGTTCCCAGCTGAGACCAGGCTGCCACGGCACCATCGGGCTTGTCACACACAGCGGCCCCTGGCCTGAGCAAAAGAGGCAGATGAAAGCCAGAAAGAGAAACAGAGGCACAGAGGAGAGCAGCAATTTCCCGGGGGTCAGGCAAGAGAGCAGCAGTGGCTGGGTGGGTCAGTGTGGGGCTCGGCAAGGTGCCACTCACGCACGGGATGCAGCAGCAGCAGCAGCGTCCCCACTGCACAGGGGCTCCTCCAAGAGCGGCTGGGACGAGGCAGAGTGCAGCCTCCGAAAGGGCATTCCCACAGGCAGAGAGGAGCAGATGAAAGAAGGCGGCTGCAGGGCGTAGCGGGGCGGGATGAAAGGGTTCAGAGGCCGGAGGAGCAGGGCCGGCAGTGACTCAAAGAGCAGAGCCAGAGGCAGCCGCAGCTGCCGCGCACAGAGCGGCGCCGGCCTTGGGCACAAAGGAGAGCTGCAGCAAAGCACGGGGTCTGAGAGAGCAGCCCCGAGATCAAACCCATCCTGAGCCCAGCGAGACTGATACTGTCTGAGCAATAAAGAATCTCACACCGCTCCAGCGCCGGCAGCTCGAGGCCTGCGGGGCAAGGCAGGGCTTTATTATGCACACAAAGGAGGTAGAACCGAGTCCTCTGCAGCGGCTGCACTGTTCTGAGCAAAAAGCACAGAGATGGGAAGAATAGAATAGAATAGAATAGCCTAGAATAGAATAGAATAGAATAGCCTAGAATAGAATAGAATAGAATAGCCTAGAATAGAATAGAATAGAATAGCCTAGAATAGAATAGAATAGAATAGCCTAGAATAGAATAGAATAGACCTCTAAGACCACTGAGTCCAACCATTTACCTGACACAACCAGATCTGCCACCAAACCATGTCCCTAAGCACTACACCTATACATTTTCTAATCACTTTGAGGGACAGTGATTCCACCACTTTCCTGGGCAGCCTGTTTCAATGTTTGACAAACCTTTCAGTGAAGAAATTTTTCTTGCTATCTAATCTAAACCTCCCCTGGTGCAACTTGAAGCCATTTCCTCTTGACCTATAATTTGTTACCTGGGAGAAAAGACTGACCCCCACCTGTCTACAACATCCAATAGTTGTAGGGAGCAATAAGGTCCCCTNCTGAGTCCAACCATTTACCTGACACAACCAGATCTGCCACCAAACCATGTCCCTAAGCACCACACCTATACATTTTCTAATCACTTTGAGGGACAGTGATTCCACCACTTTCCTGGGCAGCCTGTTTCAATGTTTGACAAACCTTTCAGTGAAGAAATTTTTCTTGCTATCTAATCTAAACCTCCCCTGGTGCAACTTGAAGCCATTTCCTCTTGACCTATAATTTGTTACCTGGGAGAAAAGACTGACCCCCACCTGTCTACAACATCCAATAGTTGTAGGGAGCAATAAGGTCCCCTCAAACTTCCTTTCCTTCAGACTAAACAACCCCAGCTCCATCAGCTGCTCCTGCTAAGATTTGAGCTCCAGTGAGATAAGTGCTTCGCCAAACAACAAGCAGCAGCAAATGCCCTTTCTTAGGCAGGGTCTTAGAGAAAAAATCAAGAAGCAAATCTTGTACCTTTGCTTTGGTGCCTATCAGGCACCAAAACCCACGAAACCTTATTCAAGATGGTAAAACCCACACAAAGAAGTGGCATTTCCAAGGCGCTCAGAGCCTTTCAGCCTGGGATCTATCTGTCAGCGTGCCCCTGGGGCAGATCTACGTGCCTGAATCTCCTCTGCCAGGCAGGCAGTCCCCAGCCCTGTGCAGCATTTCATCTCCACTGGAGCAGTACTGGTGACTCAGCGCTTCCCCTGCAAGGCACTGCGAGGGCCCTGCTCCACTGAGGGGATTACAGCAGCAACTCAAGTATGATAATGGTGTGGCTGAGCAGTGGGGATTTATGAGCAGGCAAAGAAAATGAGAATTATAGGTGTCCAGTCCCTATGACAGAACCACCATATATTTCCTCCAACAAAGCGTGTGACAACAGCTCCATAAATTCACATAGTAACAGAAGCGAGAGCCAGCTCATCATTGCAGCTATTTAAGGAGCCAAGTAGCACTCTGTGCTTATTGCAGAAGTTCACAGTTAGTTAAAAATAAGCATTAAAAAAGTCACTTTTGGGCCCTGGCTGAATAAGGCTTTTTATTCATGATGCCCAGCATTGCGTTCTGCCTCTTCTCCTTTTATGCCTACACAGACTCTCGTTGGCAGAATTTCGTGTTCGGCACTGTCAGCTTCCTTCTGAAGGAGCTTAACTTAGGATGTGCCATAATCAATTGTAAAACTTAGCAGTGACTATGAAATACTTGATCCTTTTCAATACCAGCAGATCTGAAATGTGCTTTAAAAATTCTTTAGCTACAGCACATTAAATATCTTAGGAGAGCTTCCCTGAGATGTAATTGCTGAAGAGAATAACCCCGATATCCACAACATGCTGAATAGTTTTTTTTAATGCTGTCTCATGATCAGATTATTTGCAGTACCTGTCAGCTAATGTGCTGTTTTCATTGCTAAATTAACACTTCTTCCTAAAGGGAGAAGGGGGAGAGGGTGAAAACAACTCTTCACAGTGAACTGAAAATCAAAAAATAGCTGTGTGTTTTGTTGTCACTTCTGCTACTCTCTTTTCTGACGTATAAAGAGAAGCTCACTTTAATATGACTAACTCCCCTTTAAACATGAGAAATATCAAGTTTCTCTGAATCCCATGGCTTTTATTCTTTCTCCTTGAAGCTTTGGGCAAAATTTGAAAGAGACATCTCAGCTGGAAAGAAAAGTTGGAACTTTCTTAGGTTACGGCTTAACTTCAGCAGTGATTAGAATGTAATTTTCCTATAAGAAAAAAAAAATTGGCATCTCAGTGAGAAACTGAAAGATAGGAAATGGAAATTAAGGCTTGCTGTCTGTAAAGCTGAAGCTCTATGGCCTCGTTCTCCCCCAGAGCCTGCTGTCCTGCTCAGACTCGGTTTCCCATTCAGCACTGGCACTCCTGCCCATTAATCCCCTTTTCCTGGGAGCCTTTCCTGGAGTCAGGACAGCAGGTTGGAAGCCTGTCCTTGGAGTCTGATGAGGACTTGGTGTGTGTGAACTAAAAATTTGCCGAGGCATATCCCATGACATTTTCCCAGGGTCAGAATTATTCAGATTAGCAAAGAGAGAGGAGATTCTTGTTTGGTTGGTTTAGTAAGAAGGTGATGTTTTGTGCAGAAATGACATAACTTTGAAGGAAAAAAAAAAAAAGAAAAGAAAAGAAAAGAAAAGAGATTACTCAAGAGCCGAGTTAAAAGAAAAGTGTTGAATGGAAAATTTTCAGCCAGCCCCACGGAGATCCCTCCTTTATCTCCAGGTTTGGAAGAGCTGCTGCCCTGCTCTCTGTGGTGGCCGGCGTCACGTTTCACGCTCCTCCAAGGGCTGCAGATTGCTTATGCATTAGTTCTTTTGCATAATACCAGCAGTTATAGTGGGCTTGGGTGTTTGAGGGGTTTTTTTTTACACACATTGTTTGCTGCTAACAAACTCAGGAAGGAAATTTACAGTCTTGAATGGGGAGTGAGGTCTGCGAGACGTCCCCAGCAGGACTGAGCTGCTAAACCTTGCAGTGACTCAGCCAGCACAGGAAACGTTTGTTCTGAGCTGCCCCATCTCCTGTCCCCCTCTGCTCCAAGTACAAGGTTTATAAACAGGTCATAGTAGTTTCTTTTAATTTTGCTTTTGGGGTTTTTTTTTCATTCTTTTTCTTGGAGTGTTTCATTGCTTTCTGTGTACAAGTTTATTCACTAGAAATAAACAACGTTAAATGGACAACGTGCTTGAGCAGAAAGTCTTGAGAAGGGGATCCTCAGCATTTGTGGTAGAGAATCTACTATTCTTGGTTGGATGCTGTCATACTGGTTATGCAAAATTAAATACCCTTGTTCTTTTCCTCTGTTCACACCTTGGAGACAAAATATTGCACACAAAATTGGAGGGTTCCATATGAGAGAGCAGGGCTCAGACAAGAGGGCGCAGTAAACATGGAGGACAGAGAGAAAAACCATAAATAAAAGATCAGCATGGGGTTTCATGCAGAGATCTCCATCTACATTATTATATTTCTATCTGACAGCAGCTCTTCCTGTTCAGCAAATTCACCCCACCTCATTGTTCCCAAACCTGACATGTAATGAAACCAATTAAAATACTTGTTAACTTAAATAAATAAATAAAGACACACAGAAGATGTGACTGTTCAAAGCCTAGCAGCTTGTACTTGTGCATTTTTGTCTCCTCATTAATCTGTTTATGAAAGGGATTTGATTAGTTCCATATAGTCAGCTTCTAAAGTTAATACCTTAGTGGTCCAAACTGTTTGTACCAAAGCTAACACTGAATTTTCTCTCTGCTGCAATAAACATGTAAATATGAACTGATTCATGCATGCAAACAATTTCCAAGATTGAGTTCAAGAACACTTTTCAAATAATGTTTAAAATGCTATGCTGGGAAACAGCGCAGGGCACCTGTTAGTTTATTCTGGCTAGGGAGACTTCAGACACCCCAGTATTTCTCTATGCATGTTTGTGTCTGGTACAGTGACTCACATATTTTTAATTATTATTCTCTAGAATAATTTAGAAAATGCAGCAGTTCTGTACAGCTATTAACCCAGCCCCTATCTGATCCGAGCCCCATCTGCACTCACCATCCCAATCTGATTTCCGCTACACGCTCCTCTCTACGTGTTGCAGCACAGCTCAACTTTGTCTCAAAGCAGGCTCCCACCCCTATCAACACTTCAGCATGTGCTAAGCCCCATTCCCATGGCCAGGGTGGGTTGGTTTGCACGCAGACAGTTAAGTGCATGTATAAATATTTACAGAGTTTGAGGCATGGTCTGCCTAATTAGGTTTCCATAGCAATTAGCCCAATATCTTGATTAAGACCTGAGGCTGCTTTTATTATAATAAAAAAAAAATAATACAAACCTCATTATACTGAGATGATGAAACCAGAGCACTCTTACGAGAAGAGAGTAAATGTTGGCTCAGCAGCAGGGAATGGACTTAGCAGGGGCACAATGATAAGGCAAATGAAGGTGACGTTCTGCTCTGTGGGGAAATACTCTGCATCCAAAGACATAGGTTTAAGAGCTACTGAGGAACTAGGCATCTTTGCTAAGAGCAGCTATAGCCCTATTTTTCCTGGATTTTAAACCTGTTTTTTGTTGCTGTTTTTTGCTAGCATTCTTAGAAAAAATGTGTTTTCTCACACGATGGAGAAATGCCTATAGCTTTGTCTTTATCTCAGAAATCTTTGAGCAATTTTCAATATTAGTAGAGAACCCACACTGAAAGTGCAAAACACAGGGTCAGCAGAGCAATAACTTCTTTGCTGAGAGAGCATTTTGTGTCTCAACAGTTACTAATATTGTACATATTAATTACTGTGAGCAGCAATCCATGAAGAAATTACATCTACAGAGCAGTTGTGCTTCTGCTGTAGGTCTGCTGCAGCCACAAGCAGAGAGGGCAGTGCTCCTGGCTGGTGGGACAGAGAGATGCACAGAAAAACTCCCCAGCCTTGTCTCTTCATCCCACATCTGCACTGGAGTTGATAGGAGGGGCTGCCACTAACCCTGTAAAGCTCCAGCAACGAATTCCTGCTTTACAGATACTGACACCACTTCCCACTCAGATCAGCCTTAACCCAGCAGCTGACCAATGTTTAATATGCTTTGTCTTGTTTTGTTATTTGGACATCATTATTTTTCTCCCTGCTTCATCAGTTTTCATTTTTTCACATATGAAGCTTCAATACAAACTAAGACAGAGCTATATCCTTTTATTAAGTTTTTTAAAAAGGGAAGATGCTGCAGAGTACTGTTAGATCCACAGCAAATCTAGATTAAGCAAAATGGCAGCTCATTAGCTTTCATGGACAGGCATTTAAAGTACTTAAGAGGGGACATAGAGCACTGCCCTTTACATTTACTTTGGCACTAATATCAGATTAGAAAGAGAAAGGTTATTAAGTAAAGGTAATTGTCTGCTTTGTAGAGGGAATCTTTCTGAGGTACAGCCCGAGGCACTAAAATTTAAGAAGGTTAATTGTCTCATGGTGGAAGTCAAGCTATTACTGTTATTATGGACAGTTAGGAAAAATTCAGCCTGACATCCAAAGTTCAATAACGAGTCTCAAAGATGGAGACGATAGGCTGATAGCCACAGGCCTATAATTAGAAAAAACTGGCATTAGGAAAATGGGACAAGGCAGTGGTGAGCCCTGTCTGTGCAGATGTGGTACAGCAGCTGGAGCCAGAAAGCAGTACAGGGATGCTCCAACAGCCAGCCAGGAGCTGAGCCTAGGAATAGCCCCCGAGCTGGGTGAGTGGAGGATGGCCTCAGGAGAGATTTCTGAGGAGGACGTGATGCTGACCCCAAGGGAAGCCAGCCTGTTATTGCTCATTCTCATATAGGACAAAACAAAGCACTGGCCCTAGGAGCTGTAGAGGTTTGGCTGGGAGTTGGCACTTGCAGCTGATTCCACCCTCTCAAAGAAGTTGACATTCTGTCCAAAGTGCCCAGGAGATGGTTAAAGGTTTTAATCCTCCTGTCTCTGCTCATACCCATCCTTCACACCTTTTTCTAGCCCCTTCAGTGCCTCTACATTCCCGTTTCCCAAATGTCTTAACAGAAACAGCAGGAGCAAGAAGCTCGATTGTGCCAGGATACAACTATGAAAAGCATGCTGGGGGACAAGTCAAGGCTTCTTCTGCACCTCTCCTGGGCACAGGTGGGGAAGACCGAATATTTGGATGTACAAAAATACCAAAATGTTCATACATGTGATTCTGGCTCAGACTTACAAGCTGCTAGCAGAAACCTCAGCAGGAAGCCCACTGCAAACATCCCCAGGAATAATGTTTCCCTCCATTTGCAAATATTTGATTTTGGTGGGGAGGCTTGAATAACAAAACTCCATCTCCTAGACAGCAAAGTTCTGGCTCAGAAGCTTTCTGTCCCCTCCCCCAGGAGAGACAATCACATCCAGACCCAAAGGAGAGATTCACTTTCCAGCTCCCAATATATCCATTGTATTTTTATCCCTAGACTAGAGATTTCTCTTCAGGTGCAGGAAAGCCTTTTCAGCCACAAATCCAAAACCTCTGTGCCACTCCAAGTATTGTCTTACTTGGGTTTCAGCTCTCTGGGTCTGTGCAGGCAGGAGATAAGGATTTTCCATCCCCATAGTTTTCATGTGCTGTACCAGGGAGGGACAGCTGTGACCTACACAGTGCTGGCAAAGAGCTCTGGGGTGTTTTACACCATAAAACCCTCACCTGTTCCAGAAGAAGACAGCTATTTCTTCTGTGTTTGCATCAATATTTGAACACCTCAGCACATCCTGCTGACAGCTTAATGGTAAAAGTCAGCTTGGGCATTTTCCTACCCTGATTTTTGTTTTCCAAAGCCCCCAACAAACTGCGTCTGCTGGTGCTCTCGGGAGAAGGAGCTGTCACCAACCACACTGCACAGATGGGAACAACCAGGGGACGCAAATGCAAGGAGCTTGTCCCCAAATTCTGTGACACAGCACAGATACTGGATGTTGAGGTACACTGCAACCCGAGGGTCCCAGGGCAGCCTTCTCTACCAAAGGGGACCGCAGCTCCAAAGCCAGGGTGTGCGGGATTACAAGCAACTCTGGGATTTTTCATGATAACCTCACAAAAAAGAACAGGCTAAAGGGAAAATATTAGTCACACAGGTTAGACAGGAGGAGCAGTGAGGCAGGGACTGATTTAGGAGAATCTCTTGTTCCTCAGTCAAGCACTCCAGGGTGCTGCTGCAAGTGCTTGCCCTCAAGACCCTGATTTTGAGCTGTCTGCCGATGGCTGGCTAAGGACAAGAGGAAGGTGTGGGAATGTGCTTCATTGACATGACTTGATTCATCCAGAGAGACATATTTCAAGTAATCCCCTTGGTCAGAACAGGCCAGGTCAGTGGGATGGCTGTGCTCAGGAACGAAGCTCTGCAGTCCAGACTGGACAAAGTGTCTGGGACCCAAAACAGTGCTCTCCCTCAGAAAGACTTTTGGGTTGAAACAAAAAAAAACAAGGGAAAAGAAGAGCAGAGGCTGACATGATCATATAGTCTAAGCAGGGAAAGGAGCTGTCCTGTGCTCCTTCAAAGCCTAACATGAAGATGACCCCTGAGCTACACACTTCAGCTGTGAGGTGACTGATGGCAGGATAGAGAGAGGCTGCCCCTGCCAGAACTGTCTCAGAGCACTTGCAAAGGTACCACTTGGCAACAGCAACAGGGAAAGAAACTGCGGAGGACCTTGGGAAAGTCTCTTTCCTTGAGTAAATGAACTCTTTGGAGATCAGTCCTGGTTTGCTTGTTCCTTACTCAAGGCTTCTGTTTGCTGATCTTGGCCCTGTGCTGGGGAATAACCTCTCCCATCATCTCCATTGTACTGCCACTGAGGAGAGTACCAGAACCCAACCACTGCAGTTACACATTTTTGATAGCAGCTGCTAAGACATGGGTAAACCAGAAAAGCTTCAAGATACCAACTGATTGTAGCATTCCCTGAGTAGGAAAGCACAGCCTCAGACAGAATTAGGCAGCTTGTATGTTGAATCAGAGTTGCCCTTCACCTTTGGTCTTGGTGACTGTCCTGCAGCAGGGTCCCCAGTGGGTGAGTGCTTAGGTGACCTGCAGTGTTACCCCTGCTCAGGCTTGAGAAGACATTTAGTAACTAATGGAGCTGAGGCCTGCCTCACTTGTTCTCCTCTGTATTCTTTGTAAGGACAATTAAGCCATCTCAAATGAAGAGCATATGGTCAGGGAAAAAAAAAAACCTGCACATGAGTTCCAGGGGTAAATATTCCACACTGAGCTGTGCTGATTCATACCAGTGGAGAGTCTGCCTCAGGAATGCTACCTGGAAAAGACAGCACAATTAATCTCTGCCACTTCAGCCCCTGAAAATTGCCTTTCATTGTAGGACCACAGTATAGCAGGGTATTATTTTGCTGCTGAAGACACCAAGGTGTGAGTTGATACAGTGATTTCCTGGAGCACTGCAGCTTTCTCATGTTACTCACAAGGAATAAGGGCCAGTGCATTCATTGCATGAGTTGATCACTGCAGTCTCCTTTGTCCTCGTAATCCAAGTTGATGAAAGCCCAGGTGCCTGGACTTCCAGTTTAACATCATGTCCAGTAGACCATGCTACCCTTCCCATTGCTCCTTCTCAGGTGATGGATCTTCTCCCTGTGCCTACAACTGCTCTTCCAAGCCTGCTTCCCCTGCTCCCTACAGCTGCACAGCCAGGACCTTCTATCCAGCTCAGGAGAATAAGGGCAGGATGATGACATGAGTTGTAGGCAGCAGTTTCCTTGCAGCATTTTTCTGCTGCCAAGGAGGGAGAAAAGATGGCCCACAAGCCATGGAAGTTGGCAGAGTCCCCGTGAGGCCATTCTCTGCTGGCCAGCCTTGCTGATGTGCTGTAGAACAAGAACTGGCCAGCACCCACAAGGCAAACCTGCTGCTGACTGCAGGAGAGCTCTAGAAAGGTTAAAATACTCTCCCCTTTTCACTCTGATGTCTCTGCAGCCCCTTCCTCCAGCCAGAGCTCCACTTAATAATTAATTGGAGAAATATGCCCCTTACCAAGCAGCAACCAGGACATTTAGATCCTCCTGAGAAAAGCTGTCTCTATTTCTGTAATGACTGGCAGCAGGAGATAGGAGGCATTTACAGAAGGAGGGTGGAGTGCTGTCGCCGCTGAATCAGGCTATCAACCTGTTCTTGCCAACCACTCCAGGGCTCAGTGCAGGGAATTTTTCATCCCTTCAGCATCTCCTGAGCTGAGCTGGTCACAAGGTGCAGGTTATACCACAGAGGCATGGAAACATCAGGAAGCAATACTTTCCCAGAGAAAGACCAGAGGAAGACATGGGAGGCCCAAGCAGAAGTGTATCTCAGGTCAAGGCTCCACTGCTGACATTGTGCTTCTTGCTCCAGAAAGACCAGAACACCAAGGTTCATGAGGTTTTAGCTCAGAGAAAATCAACAAATTTGCCTTCCAGACCATTCCCTTACCAGGAAAGCCATCAAAAGGGGCTTCTTCTCTCTCCTTAGTGCTTTCACATGCCATCCAGCCAGGCAGTTCTGGTGCTGGCTGAGGTATCTGGGATGTTTCTATTCTGCTTTGAAGCTGTCTGTGCTTACAGGTGTGCCTATAACCCCACCCAGTTGTGTACCATGGTCCAGTGAGGAGGACATCACACTGGAAGTACAGGGAGATAAGGTTTGTTCTGCTCCATATCATAAGGGGGCCTAGGAAAGAGCTGCAGAGGGGCTTTCTACAAGGGTGTGTAGCAATAGGGCAAGGGGTGGTGACTTTAAACTGACTGAGGGCAGGTTTAGGTTAGATAGAAGAAAGGGTTTTTTATAATGAGAGTGATATAACACTGGAACAAGTTGCCCAGAGAATTGTTGAAAGACCCATCCCTGGAAGTGTTCAAGACAAGGTTGGAGGAAGTTTGAGTAACCTGGTATAATGGAAGGTGCCTCTGCTCTTGGCAGGAGGGTTAGGCTAGGTGACTTCAAAAGGTCTCTTCCAACCCAAATTATTCTATGTTTCTACAATAGGCAATGGTTTGTTCAAGTCTCAAATGTTCACTTTATCCCCCAGATATGAATTTTTACTGTCAGTATAACGTGAACAAGAATTCCTTACTGAGTGACCTGAGGTCCCCGATCAAGAGCATTAAGTGTTATTGTCATAGTCAACTGAAGTAGAGTTAATAGCTGTAAGATTAGTTATATTTATGGCACAGTCCTTATCATCACTCATTTTATGTGTGCTCTGCTCACCAATCCATATTTATTGCTTGGAACACTTTGGGCCCTTATATAGCCTCATAAATCCCAGTTAATTTTGATTCAAGATAGGCAACACTACATCCTAAGCTAGTAGCTAAGCAAAGACCTAGCAAAAAAACCTACAAGAGGTTACATCTGATGGAGAGCATACAATTCACATGCTACCCAATGTCTCCTGTGAAAAGATGCAGTATTTGGTAAACAACTTAAAAAGCTGGAGCTAAAACTACATGGAAGATTTAACTGACCAGTTCATCAGTTACAATAATTCAAAATATCCCAACCATGGTGCTAGGAGTTGCCTTTTATAATTTGTATCAGACTTTGTACTCAACAAGGACAGATAATAAAGATTTTCAATGTTATTTTAAAACTATTGTGCATATATATTCCTACCCTCCTTTTTCCATTTGCAGGTGTTGGGCTTGGGGTAACTAAGGATCCTGAATTCACAGACAATAGGATAAATTCATAACTAAATGTTGCAGTGAAAGCTTCCAGAAACAATATGATTTTTCTGGCAGTTACAAGCTATTAAAAATACATTAAGACATAGTGGAAGAGACTATTGATACTCTCTGGAGGTGATCTCATGGGTATAATGGAGGTCATGCCAAGTCATGACAAGATATTGCACAACACTGTCTAGTTTAATTTCTCCAGTACAAACTGTGCTGAATGCTCACTGTTCTCCACCTGTCCTCAAATGTCTCGTTTTGCCATAAAACAAGAGATATCTTGTCATTTGCCACCAAGTAGTCATGAGATCTCATGAAAGAGACTTTCTCTACTTACAGGTTTAGAGGCTTTTCATGGTGGAGAGATCAGAGAAGGAACAGAGCTGACCTCTGAAGCCTCATTTCCTCTCCAGAGAGATGGACATGCTACCCAGGAGTGCCTCCACACTGCTCTCCAACAGAGCCTCTGATCACTCTGGAATGGCACTAGACCCATATTCCTTCTTTCAGTCCCCTCTGCCTACACAGGTGGCATATTCATGAGCCAAAAAATCCAAGTAAAGGGTAGATCCCCACACTCTGAATGTGGATGCAGGCACCCCAGTCCTGCAGGCTGGGATTTCTGCTAGAGCAAAGAAGCCTTGCCTCCCCCCAGTTTCTTGTGATAAAAAGGCACTTTCCCCTGAGACTGACTCTTGCTGGGGCAAAGAAAGAAACAGTTGATCCTTTCAGACAAATGTCTTCTCATCCAGTAGTTTTTGCCTGTGAACATCTCCTGCTTTAGACACACACTGAATACTTCCACCACTGTTTTTTCTGTTCCTGGTTGGAGTCACTTTGATATCTGCCCTCCTGTAAATGATCCAGCTGTTCTCCATGGCCACTCAGCTCATCCAAGCAGTCTTCCCTCTATGTTCTGTGCCTGCCCATTTATTCTCCTGCTCCAAGCACTGTCTGCTACACTGACCACATCCTACAGTCCCACCACACTCCTAAACCCAAGCTCCTGAGCAGAAGCTGCCACTTATGCCCAGCTGTAATAATTTTGCAATAAAGAGAAACCCAGGAACTGGCCAGCATTGCTGAAAACTATTTTAATTTGGGTCAGGCCAAATTTGTGAGTCTGTGTTTGTGATAAATGGCTCACAAGCCAACTCAGACTTGCAGAGTGTATTTTGAAAACCCTCATGAGCTCTATTTCAAAACAGAGTGAAAAAGAGAGTATCTTTCATTATAAACCCCAAAACTTCACATTGGCTGCTCTCTCATTAAAGGATTTAAGATGCCATTGTTTTGGAGCTCTGAGGTTCTGACTTCTGATAGCAGCAACTGGGACATTCCTGAATACACTTCAGCGTTGGATACATTTGGTTCCTTCCTTTCTTGGATGCCTTTGCTTTTTCCCTGATAACAAAAGCTTTCCATCTAGGGCACCTTATGCAATTTATCCTTTTGTCTCTTCCACAACAAAAAGGACCAAAAAATGACTAAGAGAACATCATGACTGGGCTACAGTCCCAGGCTGGCAGTCCCTTGCTCTGATGTTTCAGGCAACAAGAACATTTTTCAGGAAGTAATTTCCAGGGGAGATCCTCAATCTGCAGTCCCTAGCACACATATATTTTCTCTGGTGCTTACAGGTGCCACAAGTGCCTTTATTAAAGAAAATGCAGCAAGGTTGGGGATCAGGGGTCCTGGTTCCACAAGCAGCATTGTCCCATGTCCTTGTAGCACATTGGATTTAGAGAGCTGGTGATGCAGATGAAGGAGCACCAGCAGCTCTGGCAGGCCCCTCTGGGCTACCTTTAGGACCAGGGGCAGCAGCAGAGACCTTGGTGCAGGCAGAAAACCTGCCTAGGAACCCAGGCAAGCATTAGGGTAGCTGTGAGTGCTGTTGCCAGGACTACACTGATACCGACCCAGCCAGTCCAGCACCAAGCATTTTGTTGCTAAAATCTCTGGTTATGCCACACTGCAGAAAGAACCCCCCAGCCAAGGGCTGCTCCACAGGGAACAGATCACCGTGTGCTCATGCTTTAGCTGAAGTCAGGTCACAGCGTGCAGATGGCAAGGAAGAGCAAAAGAAAAGAAAAGCCTGTGTTTTACAATAAGGGAACTGAGACACAGATGGAATAGGCAGCTAGTGTACAACCCTATGGGAATGCTGAGATAAAGCCAGGGACTGAGCGAGTTCTCCAGAGCCCAAAGTCAGGGTGCCAGTCGTGATGTCAGCACTACACACATGCACACACACAGCCTCTCTGGCATCTGCCCTGTGGGAAACAAGGAATTTAATATTTATCTCTTGGAGCCTTTCCTGACAAATAAAGTCATGAATATCTGTACAGCCCTTTAAGAGCCTTGAACAGAAGGCTCCATCAAAGCAATGTATTAATAGTTTGTTTGTTTTTGAAAAGGAGAACAGATGGACAAAATCTTGGAAAAAGGAAGAGAGAAGCAAGATGTGATTCTATGTTGTAAAATTCCTTTCCCACTTCCAGAAGTGACTAATACTCTCCACTTGGTGCTATTTTACAGCAGAGACAAAAGGTAATGTATTTGTGAAATTTTTTTAGGGGTATGTTTAGAAATCTCTTTATCAAGCAAAGCTTCAGACTCCTGGCCCCACTCTCCACTGTTTTAATGAAAACCTGACATAGAGTTGCCAGTTGATAAAGCCATTTCTGGTGTTCTTTTATTTTCTTATCTCCCTTGTTCTTAGAGAAGTGATGAGGCATTGTCAGGCACAGAATGCCTGAGTGCTGGGTTGCAGGGGCCACCTCACAGCTCTATAAAGACAGATTTCCACTGACAGATCACTCTGCACCTCTCTAGACAGACTCAAGCTGACATGCTTCTTCCTGTGCTTCTCAAGGTCTTACTTATTTCAGAGCCACTTCAGCATAGTCTCCTTGTGAATGTTTCCAGAATGAAAACCCAGTTTGTCCTGGGCTCATCATTAATTTGCTTTTAGAACTGCAAAGAACCTCAAGCATCAAACTCTGGTCATGCCCTCACCTACAAATTCTTTAACAAAACAGCAATGGCCACTTGAAAGCTCACAACAGGAGTAGGAACAGACCTGAGTTTTCCTGCTTCCCAGTGCCTGTACTTGAGCTGAAGCAGTCTGCACTTTGTGTTTGCACCAAGTATAGACAGGAAAGCCCTTTCAGTTCAACAGAACACAGTAGGGTCCAACAGCAAGCACACATCTTCACAGCTATTGAGGTGGCTGCCAGTAACACCCACATAGCTCCTAAGAGTGTTACAGCATGGCATGGGTTCCAGGCAGAAAGGGAAATATCACACTGAAATATCTTTCAGAAAATAAAATTCCAACCACCTGTATTGTTTAATTATCAATAGGTCACATATGTACATGCCTGTGTTTTCACACATATTTATATGCAAGATCACTGCAATCAAAATTGAAAGGTTTCATTAAAAAATACCAGTAGACAAGTGTTGTGAGAACCTTTTCCTGTATCATAGTAAAACTCAAATCTCAGTAACAATAGGACTTGTATAAATTTTCAATTCTTTCCAACAGGAGGCTCAACTGAAAATGCAAAAAGCCAGTATAACTCCCCAAGATGGAAGGCAGCAGGAGTCACACAAAGGCTCCTTCTCTAGCAGAGTGCCACAGAGCTCCTGATGGCCATGAATATCCTGGACTCCTCTTAGGACACCAGTTTAACACCCTCCTGCCCTGCCAGGAGCTGGAGCACAGTGCTGACTGACTGGCTGACAGTCAACCATCACTTCCATCTCTTTACAAGGCATGGAATTTCTGGGAATCAGCAAGTTCTTGCTGCTGATTCAGATTTGATCAGATGTGGCTTGAGATGGTGCAGCTGGGTCTGAATGTCTTTGCTGTTGAATGTACAAGCTGGAGCACAGAACTAGATTTCCAGCCTTCACTGAAGCACGTTAATTACCTTGGCACAAGGTTTATGCACCACATCATCACAGGCAGAATTTGCCTGGCAGTGCCCAGCTACTCCAGGGGTTAAAAAAAAAGGAGGGAGAGATGGAGGATTTGTTCAGGAACACCAGAACCACAGAGAATACTGTAATTAGTGATAATCAGGGTATCTTCACATGTCTCAACCCATTAAGATTGCTGGCACTGGGAAGAGGTGTGCTTTGCTGTGTGCCCCATTCCTTCCAACCTTTCCTGCCATCCACACAGTCACACACTGGAAAATACCTGTGTGAGGAGCACCCCTGAACTCCACTGACTCCTGTGTGCACATGATGAAGAGCTTGGCATTGCCAGAGAGAATCCCATGGGAGAGGCAACAGCAGGATCATCACAGCACTGCTGGGCACTTGGGGAGGAACAAAGCGACCCTGAGGAGCACAAGATCCCCACAGCAGCGTGCCTTTACTCTGAGTTTGCTGACAGGGGATGAACCGTGGTCCCCTGCTTCCTCCTGCCTCCCTGCATTGCAAAGCATCGCGGTCAGGGGCAGCACTCCCTTTCCACACTAGGGCGATTCCCTAGGCTCCAGCCAAGGAGCTATCCTGGGCAAGCAGAGCTGAGGCCGGGCCTTCAGCACCAGCGGGAAGGGGAAAGCTCAGCCTGGACTCAGCCCCAGAAACCACCAGGCATGGTTAGGGCAGAGACCTGGTCACCAGCCCTCAGGGGGACAAACAGGGGACAGAGGGGAGACTCAGGTTGGGGTTTCCAGTCTCCTGCTCCTGGGAGAAAGCACATCTTAGGACTTTACCAGGTTCATCTTTAAACTGCTTCAGGTTGTTGGGTTTTGGTCTCACTTTGTACTCCCAGCAGTTCTGCTGGGAAGCGCTTTCCAGCCCTTTTTCTGGAGTGGGGCAGCCGGGGCCAGTGCAGGGCAGTGCTGCCGTGATGTCACGCTGTGTTTTAACACAGAGAAACAGCGTTGATACAGAATACAGCTCAAACTGCATGTGTGTAGGGAAGCAAAGCCCAGGTTCTTTTCTGTCAAGGCAATGGAGCAAGGAAATGCCCAATGGGCTGCATGTGTGGCAAGGGTGGAACCAGTGTTTCATGTACAGCTACTCACAGATGCACTTCTGTGCACACCAGGGTCAAAGACTTGTTACAAAAAAGAGGTTATAAAACACAGAGATGTGAGTCCTGCTCCAGAGTGCTTGTGCTCTGTGTGCAGGTCCCCAGAGATCCTCAGCTGTGAAGCCAATTTTGCTGTGCAGGCTGGAGTAAGCCACTCATCATCTGTGTCAGCAAAGTGGGGACTGACGTGTTCCGAGATCCCTGGATGAAGATCATCCCTCAATACCAAATTCTTTGCAGTTCTATTTCACCATCTGACTTCTACAGCAGCCAGTGCTCTATATAGGAATGTCATTTGCTTCATCTCACAAATCCACTGATGAGCTGTTACAGGCCCAGATGTCAAGATTTACAACAGGAAAAAAAAATTAAGGTATTTGTGGTAGTTTTGTATTTTGCTTAATTGAAAAACAAATTAGGCACTTCTCTGTTAGAAATGCAAAGACAGCACGGAGCTAGTGGATGGATCTTCTCTAAACAGATTAAAAGGACTATCCATAGCAGCAGAAGATACAATGTTTTGGTTCTTCTAATCCACAGTAGGAAGGAGGGATGGGGAGAGTGCCTATTGGTATTGGAATACCTGAAGGAAAGGGTGGACACAGCTGCTGCAGTGTCAGAGTTGCAGCACTGTCAGCCTCAGCCTCACAAAAATCAGGGATTAAGGCACTAGAAGAATTTAAAGAAAAGGAAAATAAAAATACTTCTACATGGAAGGTGTGCACTTTAACCTGTGCTTTTTCCCTCAGCCAAAATAAGCATTAGAAAAGATACTTTAATAAAGAGATTTAGCTGTGATATTCCAGGGGCAGGGTCCCTACAGGAGATAGAAGGATGATAAAAATGGCTCAAGCTGTGTGTGCTGGGAGATAATCTTACTTCACTTGCTGTAACAACTGCCAAGGGACAAGAAAAGCAGCAATTAATTATGATCATATTTTTTTA
Organism: Chaetops frenatus; assembly: GCA_013400775.1. NCBI lineage: Eukaryota > Metazoa > Chordata > Aves > Passeriformes > Picathartidae > Chaetops > Chaetops frenatus. Next base: position 1,649,053 of record VZTR01031777.1, read on the forward strand.
AAACTTCTTTTGCTTTGAGAGTTCACTGTTAGTAAAGGAGCCAAAAGGTTTTATTTTTAGAGTATGGCTTTTGTTTTGACATTGCCCAGTCATGAACACACGAAATCTCCCTGTAACAGGGGATGTGCACAGGGGTCTCTGGAGTAGCTCCAGCCCGTCCTCCCCAGGTGTCATCCAAACCTCTGAGCAGACATTTTCATTTTCCCTGCACAGTCCAAGCATATGCAAAAGGGTGGGAAACAACCTCCTGCTTCTTCTACAACTGAGCGCAGCGATATAAAAACCTCATTCTCTCTCCTTTTATGTTGCCCATAAAGCTCCAAATGTTGCTCTTAAATGGAGTCCCCCTCATGCATATAATTGAGTGAGTGATTTCTCAGCCACCTGCATTATGATTTTACTGGGCCAAATGTTGCCCATTTCCTCTGTTAAAGCACTTTTTGCTGAGTTTTCAGCTGCTGCTATACATGAATTTTCCAGAGCAAGCGTAGACAGCAAGCAGTGTAGAACAATTAACACTTCCAGCTAACCTCATTAACTTCCATTGTGCATCAACAACAATATAAGATTCAGATTGATGTCATTTGCTGCTTTCTTAGCAACCCTGAAAATCCTGTGCACTTTCCTTTCCTGAGAGCCTACATGCAGAAATAAAAAGCCCAACAGTTCCAGAGATAATTCATTACGACCACACTGGAGTGAAGGCAATAGCTCCCTGACAGTGATGCATAGGAAGGCTGGCTTCCTCTTGCCTCTGCCAGGTTGGATTTTCTGATGTCTAATAAAGCAGCTGAGCTCAATTTGCAACCTGAGCTGCAGAAGGATTTCCCCTTCCTTTGTAAGACAGGTTACAAAAGCTAGAAAGTAAAAATCTCCTTTACTTTGTGTTTAGCTTATTTTATTTCATCTATACATTATTTTCATGAATTGCTTACTAAATCATCATATGGGCATCACTGTCCAGCTTTCAAAGGTGTTTGGAAAACAGAAGAAAGCCATAACAATTTCTGTGATACAAATGGGGAAACTAAGGCATCAAATGTCATGAGACATCCCAACACTTGCACAGATCACCAAGCAGCTACGTTTTTTCCAGTTCAGTATTCTAATGGACCAACACCTGCATTGTCTGATACCTGGGAAAAATGCAATAAAATGTTGACAGTCTCAGATTTGTGATAAAGACTATCTTTTTCTATCCCCTGTTGAACATTATACTTTGAGAAACTTCAAGGTACAAGTACTGAAAGTCAGAAATTCTCCTAGATCATTAAAAACAAAAGTTGCATAAAAAACATTTTTAGCAGCATAAAGACTTGATTTAAGTTCAAAGCCTGCTGTTCCCTACCAAATTGTTTCTAGGGGAGAACCAACCAAATATAAAGAACAATGGAAGCAAGACAGACTCTTCTCTTCCCTACCTGGTCATGCTACCTTCATCAAGATAGGCAACTCAGGGCAACAAATCAGACCAACAGCACCCACAAAAATAAATAATCCTGAAGTCTCTGTGCAACAGTGCACACATTGCTTTCACCCCATGCTGACCACTCAGTCCTCCTCTGCCCCTCAAAAACCTTTGACTTGCATCAACACTGGAGATTAGGGGGTGTCTCTTCCCCTGGCCTCGATTTCCCACCAGAATTTTAGCTCAAGGATGAATTTCAGCCTCCTTCTCCCCTGGGGAATAGGCCAGAGAGTTTCAGGAAAGGCTGGGATTCACCCATAAGCCTGTCTCAAAGGAGGTTGCAACAGCCAACCTTGGATAATCCCCAAACCTCTACTGCTTTTTCAGAGGGAAAATATTTTTAACCTGAAATGTTCCAGTTTAATTTCTACCAACAAGCAGCTTATGGAGAAAATAAATTTTTTCTATTTTTTTGTTTGTTTTTGGGGTTTTTTGTTTTGTTTTTTGTTTTTTTGGTGGGGGTTTTTTGTGGGTTTTTTTGTTTGTTTGTTTTGTTCATTTTGTTGATTTTTTTTTTTTCTGAGGGGGAAAGGGGGGGTTATTTTTATGTTTTTATTTTAAAATTTTTTTTTATTCTTCTATGTCTACATGCATTTTTATAGTTCATCAGCCTTTGAAATGCCACCCTCAGTACATCATAACCATGCCTGAGATAATGATCTAGCTGTACTCATATTTTGCTATCTTCCAGGCTAGTTAAAATGGATGTTTTGATTCCTGGCAAATTCACAAATTAGGTGGCAAGGGGTAAATATGCAGTACTTAACATGCAAAGCTAAATCAAGGACATGTTGATCTTGGTTTGGCTTTGCATTCAGTGTAAACAAAGTCCTGCTACTTCCATAAAGAAAAACTAAAAATTAAAGAGCATGACTTTTCTTTTTTTTTTTTTTNGCATCCCTGTTCTAGGGTTTAACTCCTTCGTGTTGCTGTGTAGGCAATTTCTTCCAGGTTGAGTAAGGTTTATGAAAAGAGCTATCACCCTTCCAGCCTGACCTACTCACCTTCTTTCTGGAGAAATAGGTCACAGGTTATGGTAAGTGAAAAAGATCCAGTAATCCTGCCTTGTCCTCTTCCTGGTGGTGCAGAATTACATCCTATAATCTCTTTTCCAGGGCAGAGCCTATTATTTTAAGAGATGGGAGGCAGACCAGATGCTACAAGTTTTACTGACCCAGCACATTGTCCCAGGTGTCATGAATTAATTGGCTGCTAGGGATAGTTGATTCCTTTCTCTCCTGGAAGTTGCCACCCAAGACCTGCATGGTCAAATCCTGCTGCTTCTGAAGATGGTGCAAATTGTCTGTTAATGAAGCACCTGGGTGCACAGAGTACCCACAGGTGACACTGGTAAGGGGGCAGCTGATTCCTGTCCTGGAGCACCCATTCTCCACGTGTTTTTATCCTGTCCAATGTAACTAAGGAAACTCAACAAAACCTTTGGCAGTTTTTGACCTCAAGTTGGGATAGTGTTAACTGCAGGCTAATATACACCCCTCCACTAACACGTGGAATTTGTTCTGTATTGATTTTTAGGTAGAAATACAGTAGAGAAATGGCCCTTCCACGAATGAAACTAATTTGCTCGGGTTTCTTTTTCTGGAGATTACCAAAGCGCAACACTGCTGTAACTCTTCAGCTACAGCTCTAATCCATCTGGAAAGTTCCACCTTTGGCAGAAGTGGCCAAGGAAGGCAGCTACTGGTTCACCCTCAGCAAAGCTGAGTCAGAAAGAGACTCTGGACAGCCTGTACCTGGCAGGGGTAGGAAGCAGAAGAGACAAGTAGTTAGATCCTTGAGGGCTAGAGTGCTATTTGGAGATGAGATCCTGTTAGGTGACTAACAGAAAAGAGGCAAAAAGAGATGTAGTTTTTGTTCTGTGATGACATCTGCAACTTTAAAAACCAGAAATTATTTCTTCAGCTTGAAAATTCAATAGGGACAAGTGTAACCAGAGGAAGGCAAAAGGAGTAAGACTGAGGAGGGCATGGGAATTATCATGCGTATCATAGCACCCAGGGTGTGAATACCAAGCACATCTGAAGAAGAAGAGCTAGTTCTTGTTGTCCTTTCTCACCACAACAAGGGTCAGGACCAAGCAGGAGCACGTGACATGGCTCACGTTCATGGCACAGGAGCAGAAAGTTGCAAGCGTACGTGAGGGCAGTCAGGACTTGGCATCAGGAGCCATCACCAGATAAGGAAATGCAACCAGCAAGTGAAGGCAGGACCTGGCAGCCAGTGCTGCCTGTTGAACTCAGCTTCCCAGCCCTCAGAGGGGGTTTGCAGAAAGCACAGACACTCCTGCAGCCTCCCTGCCTCTTTCCTTGGGCACCTGGGAGAGGGCACAGGTAAAGCAGCCATTTACTGGTGCTGTTGTTTGCTCCATGATTTGGTACCCAACTGGTCTGGGAAAACAGGCACCAAGGACCCAAGATGGTGGTTTGGATTTTTTTAAGTTAGAAAAAAATGCCAAAAACCAAACAAGACTGTGTGCATGACAGCTTCTGAGCAAAGGAACCATGAGCACTTGCTCCAGCCCTGCCCTCCCTTCTCCTACCACACTGGCTGAGACTGTGCCTTTTCACAGGCATCTGGTGGACCTGGCACCTCATGTTTTAGAGAATAAAGCTAAGTAAAGGAAAGAAAATTAAAGGAATTCTTTTTTTCAAGCTGGGGATGGGGGCACAGCCCCATGTGTTACTCTACTCTGTTTTGCAGCAACCTGTTTAGCTTCTAAAGTGATACTTGTACCAAGGCCTGATTTTTTTTTCTGAGAAATAAGCTTTATAGTTACTGAGCTTTGCTCTTTACTCACACAAGAGATCCCCAGAGAAAACAGCAAGCTGGTCTAGATCTAGACCTGGCTCCTGTGCATGCTCTGCTCCCTAGACTGGTCCCCTTTCCCTAGGGCATCAACCATGCAGGGCCTAACAGAACTAAAACACCAAATCACCAGACATAACCTAAGCCCTAGAGCACTGAAATGCACTATACTGCTAAAACCATTCAATCCCACAGCTCCCATCCCGTAGATGGGAGCCTCAGGCTTGGTCCCACAGCGTGGCAAAGCTATGCAGGCAGCCAGTCCTGCAGCTGCACTGTGCAGGCTCCTGCTGAGCTGCCTCTGCTTCTGCAGGGCCACAAACCCCCTGGGACCTGCACAGCAGACAGCAGGGACCGTACGAAGGGGAGAGCTCTAGCCCACACACTGGCAGCCCATTTCACACACAACCCTAAACTCTGATTTGGTTTGGCTGCCAAACTACCAGATTTCTGCCTTAACCACAACCACCAGAGGCACCTCAGGTGAAACCCAGACCTTCACACAGTTTCCCTGAACTTCCTTCCAGCTGAGACACTGCCTCACTCGGCGAGTCTCGGGTCACCTGCTAGAGGTGCCATGAAATGGCAGTTATTGCATTTCCCCTGTTCTTTCCTGTCCATCTATTCTGTGAGGCAGCCTGCTCCTCTGGCAGCGTTACCAGAAAAGCACCCAAGGGTAAATGAGTGCAAGCACCAAGGTGCAAGTAGCAAGATATACGGAGTATCTAACATATATTTGTGGGTAAAGCTAGTTTTCTTCCCAACACACAGATCCATCTCCTACTAGAAGGAGGAACTAGGAGACATCCAGGTTTTCTTTTTTTTCATCTTACTTTACCTCACTGACGGATCCAGCTGATTTGTGTCGCTTGCCCTTGCTTGTGGGGGTGGGTGAACACCAACCCTTAGCAGAGGGCTGAGAAAAGCACAATTACTCCCTCCTCCCCCAGCACCTTATCCTCTGACTTCCCCGTTGGGACACACTGTGATATTGTGTCCTGCCCTGGCACGGCTGCATGCAGATGCCACGGCCATCCAGATAATCAGCGGTTATTGCTGTGACAGTCTCTGGACACCACTACTCAGAGGAAAATTTTGGGGGTTTATTAGGCCATGGTGGTTTCTGAGAACACAACTGGGATTGGAACCCCTCATCCCCACAGCCCAGACATGAGAATGTAAGTGCCTTGCATCAGTCAGCGAGCCTTACTGCCAGCAGAGAGGAGATGTATTTGATTCTTCTTTTTCAAACAGCTCAGTAGATCATGTCAGCAGACAACAATGTGCTCACTCCACAAGACACAGAATTTGACAGGCAAAACAACCTGCCAGTTACTTATCATTAGTGCAAATGACTGATTTTTCGGTTCACCGGCAGTTCAGAATAATCTGAAGGTTTTATTTTGAGTCAAACTGAAGAATTTTTATTTTCCAGAACTTTCAGCTCACCTTGATATTTCACATTTTTACTCCAATCTCTTTTAAATAAAACTTTCATTATCTTTTAAAAAGTGCAAAAAAATGAAAGAGAAAAAAGGAATGCTTCATTTGATCCAAAACTATTTCTATTATTTTAACTTCCAGCTAAAAAAAGAAGTGGGGGGGGGGGGGAAGGAATTCAAGAACAGGTATTTCTCCCAGTAAGAGAAAATTATGGTCAGTTGAAACCCCAATTTTTTCTTGAAAAAAACCTTGTAATGAAAATTTTGGGACAGCCTTAGGCTGCTTCTCCCCCACTTCCCCCACCCTTCCCAGTCTGGCTGCAAAGGCCATCATCCACATCTATTTGTTGTAGGCTTAGAGATCACAAGTCAAAAGGGAAAGAGCTGCTCATTTCCCATCAGTCTTCTCTCCTCCCAACAGTGTCCAAGGTCTTTTGCACATCAGTGAATCCCATTCTGCCTCATCCCTGACTATTTCAGCCATCCAGATCCAGCCTTATGCCATCCACTGGCTTGGAAATAAAAACGCATTTAAGAGTCAACCAAGGGAAAAAAAAACCCCAAACCAGTAGGTGTGCAGGCCAACCCTGCAGGTGCTTCTGCAATTGAGTCTTGGCTCAGGGCAGTAAGCGTTAGTGACTTTTAATTTCCTCTGTCCCCAGGCATCCTGGATAATATCACTCAGATAGCTCTGATTCAACTCCTGACCTGGCAGACAGTGCTGGGTGTCCCACCGTGCTCCATTGAGTACACTAAGCCTCACATAAGCCCTCTAAGCCACTGGGCTACTTTGGTGAGTCATTTAATAACACTGAACATGCTTTTCCCTACAACTTTGCAAGAAGAGGAGGAATCTACGCCAGGGAATTAAAGACCCCCAAACAAATTTTAAATACAAATTGAATTTTTTAATTGGACTGGAGTGCTGAAACATATTCACATCTTGACCTCAAACAAGATCAGGAAGGAGAAGTAGGCAGGCAGTTGGCTCTGGAGGTTTGTAGGGGGTCACAGGTGCCTTTAATAACCAATACTGCAAGTTAATAGCTTGGTTAGGGATGGGAATAGACAAAAGATGATACCAAGAAGTTGAGTTTTAGTCCAGTTTGCTTTGCAACAAAAGCTAATATTACAGGATGATCACAACTAGAACAAGAGGTTGGAAGGAGTTAGAGATTACTGCATTTAAGATTTTGATATTGCAAACCTTTTCTTCTTACTACTGCGACAATTTCTTTGGAGTTTGTCAAGCCACATCCTTGTGCAGGACATTCTTACATTGGTTACTCCTACTGGGAAGAAATTTCAAACTTTGCTAGAAACTTCCTCCTAATTATCAGCCCAGGACTCTGGTTAGCAAATAACGTTCTCTTTTAGTTTAGTAGCTGTTCTTTTCATTCCTTTTGGAGAAACCCACTAAGAGGGTCCTGACCTGAATGGCAACAGGATCGTGGAGTCTTGAGAGGAGACTCAATCAACAGCTTGATCATGACCACAGTTTTAATTGATCCTATTGATCAGCTGTTGGTTACCCTGGAATAAAAAATGTTGAATGATTATTTGGGAGTTGCAGTGCTGCTTTGCACTGCCTCTCATTTCATCCCTGTTCTCTGCCTCAGCTGCACATTTCCAGAGGTGTCACAGGGAGCTGAACCAAGTTAAAAGTTTGCACATCACTTCCTGGAGTTGCTTTGAGAGTCACAGGCTCCAGGCAGGAGTTCAGATCTAAGTCTCCAGTTCAGCACTTGCTGAAGGATCAACAGGAGTATCTTTGTGAGTGTCTGAGAGCCACTGGGTTGCACAGTGCTCAGGCATTTGGCTGCTGCCGAGAATCCTACTCTGATGTTTATTCAACTCATGACCCGAGCACCAGCACTTCAGTTTGCAGACAACAGGAACCAGGAGCAGTCGGCATTTTTGAGCATCTTCGATCTGTTAACTGACATTTTCTGAAGATGAAATGCCTTTGGCTTGACTGCCCACGAGAGAAAGCCCCCTGCCCCCAGATAGTTCCTGCGTGGGCCTTGGCAGTGGGCCCAGACAACGTCAACAAGCTTTGAGCATGACTTATAGCACTATCTGAGAGAGTGAAGAAACCAGAAACTCCCATGACAGCATTCACACTCAGGTCTTGTTGATGAAACTACCAGTCACTAATGCCAAAAACAGCAGAGATTATTTTTTACCATGTGGGCTTCAAAATTCACATCAACAGGCAGAGTAGCATCTTTCACATAGTTCCTTAAAACACCTCTCTGCCACAAGCCTACCCCTCACACCCATCTGGCAGCGGGCTCGCCCATGGCGAGGCACAGCTTCCTCCTCATTTCATCCTCCTCCAGCACTCCCATTTGCGTTTTGTCCACTTGTTGCATCCTGTCTAATTCCTGTTCAGGCGTTCGTCAGGGAGGGGAAGGTTGTTTTTGCTACTTGCCTATGCTGCACCCAAACTAACGAGCCCAGATCCTTTATGTGATCTCCTACCTGATACTCTGATTTAAGGTGGGACTACAAGGAAGACTTTCCTTTCTTCGCCCTTGACAACCAAGTGGAAAACAGACCATTTCAGAAAAACAAGGGTAATTGGGAAACCTACTTCAAGGTCTGTTCAAAACATTTAATTTGACAAGCAGCATTCTGGATTTGGAGTTTGCCCTCCATCTTTCCACACTTTCAAAGTTCTGCACATAAAAATATCCTTTTGAAAGAGAAGTCAAAATGCTGTCTGCAAGCCATGGGAAAACATTTGATGCTAGCATCCCTGTTCTTTCCTTGACCAAAACTGAAACCATATTTGACACTAAGGAGCAAATAGGCTTGGCCTTTGAGAAGCAGTTTTGAGCCAAATTTACAGCTCATTCACAAACTCTAACCAGTTCTTCATGCAAAGCAACACAACCACAACTTCAGGTAGTTTGTGACCTTGGCCTTTTTCAAAACAAATGAAAGCATAATGCTTACAGATTTTAAGTCCTAATCCACAAACATCCCAACCCTCACTTTGTTTGCTCAGTATTAAAAAAATATGGGTTTTACTTTCTTTTTTTCCCTGCATCTCTTTTCAAACAAATCCTTCCTGCCTGTGGACAAGCTGACATTGTGTGTGTGTCCTTGAGTGTGTTCAAACTCAAGGCAGAGCGTTCCTTTCTCATTACATGGCTTGGCTTATCAGCCCAGCAAAGGTTTGGGTTTCAGGTGTGGCTCTGTGCCAGGTGTGAGTGGCCACACAGCACTCACACAGCACCAGAGGCAGGGGCACAGAGCATGGACACGATTAGGGCCTGTCCTTTAGCAGCACAGGAAACTCTGCTCTCACCTGCTGATCCTCACTGACAAACAAACAGCCTCCAGCCTCAGAAGATGGATGGGGAGGAATTAAATTATATTTAGCAGGTTGACTGAGAGATATGATATGATTTGCCCACTGAAAGCAGGAATGGGTTCTCAGCTGTATTTCAATTTTACTGCTCTATGGCCAAAATCCGTAGTAAGAAAGGCCGGTAAAACTGAGGCAAGATATTTGTCTCTTCTAATGCATTATCAAGAGCATTAATGCAGAGATTTTACCTCCTAAAGTGAACTGGAAATTATACACAAGAGATAGGCCACCTAGGAGATAATTCCCAGACAATGTGATGGGCTGGTGTGCTAGACAATGCCACTGCAGAGAGGCTGCATCCCAGGATACCCATAAAAACAGGACTTCCTTGACTCCGCTGAGGTGTCCTGTTACTGCACACTAGTAACAACAAACTGGTAACTCAGCTTTCACCCATGAATTTTGAAACTGCATACTGTATTAACATATAAATGTAAAGTACTCTACATGTGAACAGTTTTTATTTGTGTCTCATAATGAAAATGGACTCCATGTGCTGTCTGGGTGTTCAAGCTCCCCCACCCTGACCTACCATTCTTTGTTGTGCCACTTTGCATTTACCTAATACCTTATGAAGTTACTCAGAGGTTGCTACTAGAATCATGTAGAACATGCAACTCCAGGAGGGCTTGTAATGAACAGTCCACATCTTATCAACCAGTGAATCATTAAAAGCAGTGCCCTGGTGTTCTTCAATTGCCCAAACAGGTGTCCCTTTGGCTGGCTGAAATTGCCAAACCAGCTTTTGCCCATGGTAGATTGACAAGTGGTGCCATTGGTCAAGGAAGTATTTCTCCAGCAGACCAACTCTTTCAGAAAGGAGAGAGGGGTGGAGGTGGTAGGAACGAGGAAAAGCTCTTCTGGAGATGTGATGTGTGTGAGGAGATCGCAGGCTTTGAGAGGGCAGTGCAGCCACTGGTAACTTCTCCAAGTTCCTAGCAACCTTTGCATTCACTCAAGTGCCCTCTGTACTCCAGAAAAGCTGAAAATATTTACAGGCTGTGGGTAATTCCTGAGCAGCTAGTTTTGGCTAGTTAATTATGCCCTGCAGCTCTTTGTTACTCACTGAATGAATCCATAGCCTTGAATCCACAGACTAAATTAATTTCCCTGATTCGTGGCCTGGACAGAGCTTTTACAACAGAGGAACCTCAGGTACCTGGTGCTTCTGCAAATTTTCAGCTGGCGTGCCAATTTGGCAACACCTTCAGGATTTGCCAATGTTCTTACAGGAGAAGGTCCTGAGCACCCAGATGGTTACCTAGTCCCTTCCCACACCTTGGGTCAAGTTTAGCACTCCCAAAACCTTTCTTCAAATCAAACCATTCCCTGAAGCGTGTGGCAGATACAAGAGCTCAAGTCAGCTTTTATACAGTTGCTGCTATGGCTGTCCTGATCACAGTGTCCTGCAGTCTTAGAGGTATTTACCCTCACAATAGTCCCACAAGTTGGGGCACTGTTGCTATTCCCATTGTACTCCTACTGAGTCACAGCACTGATGTAATTTTCCTGGGACAGAAGATGAAGTCTGGGGCAGAACAGGGAACCGAGCACAAGTCCCTCAAATCCCTGGCAGGCACTCCAAGCCTAGGCCATCCCAATGGCCTGTCATATTGCTGAAAACATCTGGCCGGGCTTTAGGTGGAGTGTGTAAGGTTTTCACTTGCTTGAGCATGCACGGAAGTGCCAGCCATACCTCTGTGAGTGAATCTGCTGCAGCAGGACGGATGGGATGCCATTGCATCACAGCCCAATAAAATTCTGCAAAGCCCTCAGGAAGAGAAGCTGGTGCCAGGCACGGGATCAGCAGGCGAGCTGTGGGCAGCCAGGGAAGCTCTTGACAAGCAGCATCACGCAGCACCTGATCCCAAGCCCAGAGCAGCCACCGTCTCCAGCACGCTTTGAACACACTTGTTCAAGTGATCACTCAACACCAGAGGTATTTGTGAGAGATCTGCTTTGTGTGTGGCAATGTCCAGCTGGCAAGAAATGACTACTAGACTTCTGCAGTGCCCTGCACACACTCCAAATTAAGCCAACTCTGTGTTTAAAGTTATTAATCAGATCACAGCACTTCCTCTTCCAAGATGAAGATTTTAAAATCCAACAAAATGCTGAATTAAAGGTGCAGAAGACACTTAACAACTGAACTGACTAGCAAAGCTCCTTGAGGCTTTGAGATGCCCCCTTCATTCAGAGAGCAGACAAAAGATGATGATACTCTGACTCTCTGTATGGGGTCTTTGTTTCCTGAGGATGATGGTGAGCATGGGATGAAAATCCTGTTGAAACTGATGGAAAGCATTGAAGTGCATTTGGGCTCAGCTCTCCAGCAGCAGGGCACTAAGCACCAGGGTGGGCTTTTACTTTATATTTCACAAAGATAAAAATCCTGTCTGGAGTTTGTACAGCTGGAAGATAAATGGAGTCAATGCACAAAAACCACCCACCACTGGCAGCAGCAGAGAGATAAAAGTTGCTAGAATTTGATTGCACCCATTATTAAAACTTATCTTCAACCATCTCTCTGTCTATTGATTTCTAGCCAACTATTAACTAGCAATGACCTTAGAGGCTTGAAAATAACTTGGGAAGTCAAGTAAACAAAGGGGAACTCAGCTGCATACAAAGAACTAAGATATTTGTAGAGACCCTCTTTACTTTTGCTCATTGCAGTAAACTTGTACTAAGTATTTTTCCATTTAAACATCTGAGTCAATGATCCAAGAAGCTGAGGGTGTGGACAAGCAATTGAGTGTACAGAGGAGCAGAAGAAAGGAATAGGAGTTAATTTTAATTGTGTCTAGAGCCTTGAATTAATGTAATCTCTACCAAAGTCAGAAGACAAAGGTTCACATTTTAAGAGCTTAGCTCCACTGGCTGCAAGCCTTCATGTATATTAAAAAGAAACATTAATTATACACAGGTCAATTTGACTTTTTCAGGACATGGTATTATATTGTACCTAGTGCCAAAGAAAGCCATTTTTGTTGTTTAAAAATCTCATGAAAATGGGCAATAGGAGTTCTTTTAGAACGTGAAACAAAGTATTTCATCATCCACTTTTGTTTATCTTCCAAGCTTTTTCAGGCCTCGAGATTCTTCTTTGCATGATCTGAGAATTTTCACCGTGTCCTTTCCCTCCACCAGCCCATGTACTCTAGTGTCCCCCACATTTCTTTTCATTCAGTGCTTCAAGATTCCCTCTACAGTCACCACAACCTACACCTCATCCAGCCCTGGACCCACAGCATCCTCAAAACTCTGCCCCTTCCCAACACACTCAGCTCCTTCCCCTGTCCTATAAAGATCACCTGGGGAAGAAGTGGTGTTTATTGTGGTTTGTTTTAGGTTATTTGTGCTCTAGCTGAACAGTCACCCACCTGGCCAAACAGCACCTATAAGTTTTGAAAACTCTCTGAGTCCCTTATACAGAGCACACAATTGCCTGGCAACTGATTTTCAAGATGCTTTTGTGACAGGGATTATTGGGGTTGCCCTGTTTAGGCTGGCTTATCAACAATTCTACAATTTCTGAAAGAACACAATAAAGGCACCAGTTTTACTATTTTGACAGTAATTAATATTCTTATGCACCACTTTCTAAACTGCTTTGGTTTTGGCCTTGCTTAGTATTGTGGCCAGGGCAGTAGCTCCTAAGAAAATCTCTCAAAATTTTGAAAGTATTGTCAACATGTAAGCCTCTGGATTTAAATCCCATCCTGGATCCAGTAGCTGATCTGTGTGTGAGAGTAAAATGAATTGTGCCAAATAGAGCCAAATGTGGTGACTGTACAGACCAAACTGGGAAATTTTAGAGAGAAATATGGGAAACACTAGGTTTCGAAAATCAAATGTGTGATTGTTTCTCCTTAAAGGAGAAGAGAGCTGGGGACATCCACGCATCCAAGTTCCCACAGGGCATAGTCAGACATAGTGGAGCAAGGAAAGCCAATGTCTCTTTAGTCATAGTCCCACACTACAGAAAAAGATCTTGCAAAATTCTGGTGTTTCTGGTTTGTGGGGAAATCCTTTAGAAGGGCTTTATGTGCTTTCTCATTCTCACCATAGGCAAACCAGGCCTGGAGGGGTAGCATAAATAAAGTAATTTGAGGCTAGAAGAGGACTATATCCAAATTCTTCTTAATTTGAAACCAAAATAGAACTCTAAATATTTTGGCAGTCCAGCCATCAACACAAAGGATTCTTTTTAGACTGACACTCAGATAATCCACCATCCACCCTTTTCAAAGAACTTTTGAAAGTTTTGACTCAGTTGGGTCAGATTCGAAAGAGTGGTAGAAATTTCGGCAACAAGAGGTGCCTACAGGATTTGGCAGAACCCACAGAGGAGAGGAGGTAGAGATCCAGAGGAGTTTCCAGTGTGGAAGGGCACGTGGTAACAGCCCTTAGGGAACAGCTGCCTGGCCAAACAGCACGTGTGTCCTGCCTGGCCAACCAGAGCTTGCTCAGCTCTGTCCCAGCTCCAGCATGACGTTATCTTCTGTGCCACGGAGCCGCAGGAAGAGCAGTGGGAAAAGAGCTGGGCTTATTATGATGGAAACAGAAGTAGGATGAAAAGGCCAAAGGACAATAATCCACAGGAGACTTCAGTGACTCTGGTGTTCAGGAAACAACAAGGCTCTTTCCCATCCCTTCATCTTCTTCCTGTGAAGGGTGAGATTACCCACCCCAAAGGCAGGAAGACACATACACCTCCCTCACCAGAAGAGGCATGGCATTATAATAGCAGGGCTATTTTTTCCCCAGGAAAAGGAATGAAATCAGCTATTTACACTGGACAAATTACAAGCTCTGGAAAGCACATGAGGCACAAAAAGAGAGCAGTTGTATCACAAATAAATATGTGGTGGGGGGAACTTATTGATTAGCTTTGTAAACGCAGTTGCCCAATCAATAGCAATTTCTGGAAATGCCTGGTACTTATTTGGTGCAGCTTGTACAATGAGGATAAATAATAAGAGTACTTAAGGGGCATGTCTCCTGACACCAGTGCTGAGCCCTGTACAACACAAAGCCAGAACGTGGTACAACAATTGCACAAGCCAGGACTAATCCACTCTGCTTCTAAAAAAAGAAAAATCACAAGCACAAATCCAAACACAGCCACACTATCAAAATAAACACCTGGATCCCAAAGGTATCCAGACAAGTTCCTGCTGTTCTTACTGTAGATGCTGGCACTGGATCCAGGATGGTATGAAACTCACCCATTCCCAGCTATGCCCAGCTGGGAAGCCATGGGTCTCCCAGGATCCCTGCTGCATGGGAATACACAGACCCTTTTTTCTTCCCTGAATGACCAGGATGCCCCTAAGCACAATAAAAGCCCCAGATTTTGGACTAGGAAAAAAATAAAGGCACAAAGCAGCTTTCCAGAACTGTTTGCCTGATGCAGCCCCTCCATGCCAGCACCAGCCCCCTGCATCTCAGAGGTTCTGTTTGGACATGCTGACCTCTTCCCATGCCTCGCTCTTCAGGGAGCCCAGCCATGCTGGGGCAGGGCAGGGCAGGGTCCCAGAGCAGGCAGGACCCCAGAGAGGCCACACCACATGCTGCTGACACAACAGCAACTCAGCAACAGGCATGGAGGGTCAGCATCTCACCAGCAGGGTGCAAGGAGCACCTGACTAACCCTGACCCAGGCTCCTGGTTATACCACAGCCCTGTGCTAAAAGTAGCACCTGATGGGAAGAAGGGAAAATCCACCTCAGCTCCCCAGAGGCTTCTCTACTTCCCTTCTTTACAGATAGGAAGTTTGCTCACATTGTAAGATGAGATCATAGCACAGGAAAGACTGAGGAACCAGAGGCTCGTTTAAGCTGCAGCTTTTTCACTGCAGCTGCCAGGGATAACGATGTTTGCATGAAACCTGTTTACAGATACTGCTCACAGCCCTCCCGTGGGGTGCCTGTGCAAAAGCCCATGACCACCTCATCATAACAAAGACCTTCACCCACCCAACTTACTTTAACCAGCTGCACCACTCCAAACAGGATGGGGCAGGCAGTTCTCACATTGCAGCACCCAACACTGCCTGTGCAACTGAGGGCTGGGAAGAGAAGGAAAGGTGTTTGTAACATAATCCCTTATGTAGGTTTTTGGTGCAGACTGATGCCAATCTGGGTGGTGAGATTGGGTGGTGAGAGAACAGGGAACTGCTCTTCTGACTGGACAGGGCCCAAAGGTGTTTCACATTTTTCCTTAGGGCCCCAATGGCTCTTCCCATCAGCAGGTGTCTCAGGACACAGGGGTCTGGGGCAAATGCTGAAACCCTGTCTTCCCTACAGGAGAGGTCATTTGCTCTATCCCATGGTGAGAGACTCCATGGGACTAGACTTGTTCTTGAATCATGGCAGGATGAGAGGAGTTTGTGTGGAGTGGGAGTGACTCATTTTTCTGTTCCTAAAATGTTGGTATTACTCACCAGAAAAATCCCCACATATTCTGAGGGATTTCAGTGCTTTTTTGTCTTCCATTAACAGCTCATCTTGTTTGCTTCCTCGTCACAGCGTCCTCCTCCTAAGAACTTCCTGCGTCCTTTGTCACCACCTCACAACATCATCACAGCAGCCAAACAGCTCCTGGAAGCTGGAAAAGACATTAGGCAGCAAATGATCCCGTTGTCACTTAAGGAAGGCCCCGTTAGCCTCTGTGGCTCCATGTTCAGCAGCACAGTTGGACATGCAGGTTGGGGGTTGCATGGATTTTCCTTGTGACTCAAAGCAATTTTCATTTACAGTCCAGAGGTGCGCACTCATTACCAAAGGGTGCATGAATGGAAGCCTCCAGTTACCTTGCACAAACAGGACTG
The DNA here is from genome assembly GCA_013400775.1 of Chaetops frenatus. NCBI lineage: Eukaryota > Metazoa > Chordata > Aves > Passeriformes > Picathartidae > Chaetops > Chaetops frenatus. The sequence continues at coordinate 1,665,003 of VZTR01031777.1, forward strand.
GTGTCCTTACATGAATTCCTGTGTCTCCTAGGAGGGAGTGCACACATGCTGCTTTTGGATCTTAGCATAGCTGGTATAGGGAATTAAAGACATAGCCAAATTATTTCAGCTCTCTGTGCCTAGTTTCCCTAACTGTAAAACATGTTTGCTTTGCATTAGCCTTGAGGCTAAACATAAATGGAGGCCTGGAGTTGCTACACACAGAAGAATGTACAAAGATAAAGAAAATTTCTTGGGGACCTGCAATGTAGTGAAAAAGAATACATTTAACTTAGCAGTGGTGTGGGCTATGTCTCCACTTTCCCTCCATCCTACCAAACCTTAAGATTGCTTTTCTTGCTTTTTGTTGTAAATAATTGATGTGTGAAGTGCTGACTCATAAGTCTGGGGTTACAGGAAAGGAAACTTCGTTTCTTGGTTAAAAAATTCATTTCACAGCATAGGCAGCTTCCTCTGGGGGTGGCTGGCAAGCCCTGGACCACACGGTGTGTGCCCTGCAGACATAGACCATCCACCAGGGGAGGATTTCACAGGCACTGTTGCTCTGCCCATCATTCTGCAACAGGGGAACACAAGCATTGCCCCACCAGGTGTGTGGCAGTCCTGTTTGCATGGAGGGGAGCACAGCAGGGCTCCTTTGCCTTGGTGCTAAAGCAGAGGTAGGACCATTGAGTGTGCCAGGTTATGTTTCTCTGTGCATCACCTGGACCCACGTGGGCTTTTACCCACTCTGCCTGAGCAGGAAGAGGTTGTGCTGGGGCTGCAAGGTCCACAAGCTGTTCCCTCTCTACAAACACCAGACCAAATTTTGGACTTTCCCGGTTATTGCTGTACCAAAGCAGCAGTGAAGAGTGTCCCCAAGGCTCAAGACTTGAAGCTGTAGTCTTGAGCATAAATGACTTAATTCCTCAAAGACCTTGCCATACAAAGGAATAGAGGAAGTATTATCTGTACGTCACAGGGGAGAAGACACTCAGATCCTTAAATTTTTCTCAGCACCTGACCTGCACTGATTTCCACAGCAGCCAGGCACTTGCACTCCTGCAGTGAGCCACACGTCAGTGACTCACTCAGCGTCAGACAGAAAGTCTGCAGCGCTGCAGCGGAGACAACTTCACTCTTCTGGAGCTCACAGAGGCACTTCTGACACCTGGGGTGCCGTGCCACTTCCCCTCACTCCCATCAAGCAGCATTATTTCATCGTGTCTGCCAGGCACAATTTGCTGCTGGAATTCAGTACTTTTATCTCTGCTCTTTGATGGACACCCTTGTGGCATATTTGACTCATCTCCTTTCTAATATTGTCGTGATAGAATTCAACACCCCCTCCATTCTCCTCAGACATTGCAGAAAAGGTGAATTTGGAAACTCCTTTCTCAGAGCAATTGATGATAACAGCTCCATTGTGCCTGACAAAGCCAGTCACAGTCTGTGCCTTCCAAAGCCAGAATAGGAATGTTGTTGCTGTAGCTGTGCCTTGTGTTGGCTATGGCCATGCAAGGTGCAAAACAGGGAACCAGCCTCTGCCCTGCAGAGCTTGCAATCCTAACAACCATCCATACATTGAATGTTTACTGTATAAATATTTAACTAAAGAAAACATCCAAGTCACATAAAAGCTCAATGGATCCTAAAGGTCAATGGAGAAGCAAGTTTTTCAGATTGGGTTTATCCATAGAATAGCAATTTGCAGAGCTTCCGTGTTGTATTCAGAGAGAAGCAAAAGCTCACAGAGAGTGAAAAAACCTTAAAATGAAAACCCTTCCTTGTACAAAACTTTCCTGAGTAAAGTCTCTTCCCCTTGGAAAAGGAGAGGAATAGAAGAGCTCCCTAAGCAGAGCAGCATCTGCCTGTGCAGGGCTGACAGCTCTGGGAAGTGCTCATTTCCTGTGGTATGGACACATATCTGAGAGGTGGGACAGAAGCAGAGTCATGGTGGCTTGAATTTCACATATCAGGACAAATTAGTTCATTGAGGATACACCAACAAGTACAGGTGCTGCTGTGGATGTGTACATGAGACAGAAAGGCACTTCAAAGGCAGCATTAGGGGAAAGCCCCAGGTCTTGCTCTTCTTTTGTGAGAAAGATTTCCTTGAGCTCTTGAAGCTAATGGGAGTAAGGAAAAGTAGTTTCTCCTTAATCCTGATGAATGGTTTCCTATTTAAATGAGAACCAACTCTAGAGTGAACTGGGATGCCCCTATGCAGAGCCTACACGATAGCAAGCTGTTTGTTTGTTTGTTTTTTTAACAAGCAAAATTCAAATCACTAGAAAGTGCTTATGCACTCCTGCTACACTAAGACAAACAAGGACTCTTACAAACATGGGAACAGGACAGGTTCACAAACCTACACCTATGTTAAGAGCTCTTAAGGACCATGGAGGAACCTGCATCTGAGTGCTGTGAGACCACACTGTGGCTGGACTGGAATTCCTGCTGTTCCTCTGTGCTGTCTAAGCACTGTCCTCCATGGCTGCTTCAGGGGGTAGTGGGAGGCACAACCACAGGATCCAGCAACCACATCTCCTCTGTGGTGAAGGGCAAGAGAGACAGATGCATGATTGCATAAAAGAAAAAAATGAAAGAGGAAGAGCTTCATTTCCTCTTGGTCAGGCCATCTTTGTTAACCAAAATGCTTGGGGAAACTTTGGGCTACAAGCTGTGGGCATGGCAGTGGTGTGGGAGACTCTGAGCAAGGGTACCAGGTCCTGGGGAGCAGCCAAAACAACAAATCTTTTTTGTTGGCTATCCCAGGGATGGGCCCTGACTCTGCCCTTCAGCTTTGGAGGACCAGGGATCTTGGAGCATGAGAGCTGGCCAGACTGCCTTGGGGGGACATTCTTTGTCCAAGTGGCAGCTGGGTCCTGTTTGGAGACCTTTGCTCCCTGAGCCAAGGTAGAATGGCTGGGGTCTCCAAAATGTGTGCACATGACAAGTGTCTCTGTGTGTGTATAAGCACAGACATAAAGATATGTACATATGTGTTTATATCTATATCTATCTATCTATATATATATATATGTAAAGGTACTCCACCTTAGCTGGGGCACACAGACTTTCTGAAAGAGATAGCCCACAAGGAGGGATGAATCCAAGAACAAGTGACTTCAGAGCAATCTAACTCCTGTTAATTTTTGCAGCTGGAGGAGAGAACCCTTGATATGGTTGAACACTCTGTGTATCACTAATGCAGCACTGTGGCAATGTGTTTCAGCAAGGCTCAGGTCCTTTTTCCCCTGTCCAGCTGCAGCATGGCCAGGCAGAGCTCTGTGTTATGTAAGATGGGAATCAGATGACTGATACAGCTCTTGCTTCAGTGCAGGACAGATGCTGCCAGCTGGACATGTGAGCAGCCCTGCCTGTTGAGTTTGAAAAAAGAGTATTTCAGAAGAGAACATAAGTATAATATTTAAACATCAATATTTCGGGGTTTAATGCTGTTGGTTTGGGGGTTTATTTAAATTTATTTATTCTCGCTGAGAAAAGCTTGTGGTTAGTGGGCTTTTACTCTGCACTTCCTGTCTTATGCCCTGTCTTGTTCCTACTGTAAAATACTGAATGCAAGATAATTCAAAACAAATTGTTTATTGTCATGCTCTCAATGGCTGTCGAGGCACTGCAGCCTTTATTTCTAGCTGTCACTCGCTCCTGTGAAGCCTGAACACATGAGACTTGTCTTAGGGAAATCCCAGTCTTTCTGGTTTTTACTGCATCTGGGACTACCTTTGTTTGTAACACACTGTAGTTTTGATTTCATCTGTGTTATGCAAGATTTTTTGAAAAGAATTCTGGACAGCATCAGACACAATGTCTCTTGATAGGTTATAAATTGTTCTGTACAGCAAAGGAGAAAAACTGATTGTTCAGGGAGGGAAAAGACTGGGATGCAGCTTCCTTGGCATGTGTTTCCCAGCTGAGCAATTTACTGTCTGTGTTGGTGCCTTGCACAGGCCACTTACACAAAAAGTCAGGCACCCCCCAACAGCCCCTCATCCTGTGGTAACTCAAAAGCACAAACATCATGCTATTAAGGTTTACTCTATGGAGTTTCCCATGCATCACATCACAAAACCCTGAGGCTGCTAAAGCCACATACTCTTCACTGGCTGAAGCTCAAGAAAGCAAGCAGCACCTAAGAGGTTGATCCCAGCAATTGCCCTTTGCTGCTCTCTAATTAATGCTGCTGCTCCCCATTCCAGCAGCTCCCAGGGACCACACGGTTTAATGGTCCTGGACACCTTAGCAGTGCCCAGGGACCTCCCAGGCTCTCCTGCCAGTCTGGCCTTTCTGTGGCAGCTGAACACACTGGGTGACACTGTAGGTGTGGTCCAAAGGGCAGGGGCTGCAGATGGAGGGGAAAACACAAGGAAATGCACAGGAGACGCTGCTCAGGGTGATATTAAGTTTTTGAGTGAATTTTTGGGCTCTATTTTCCAAAGAGAGGGCTCCATGGAGGTTAGCAAGATGCCACTCAGGAATTTCGGGGTGCTCCCTCCAAACATGTGTGGCTGCATGCCCAGGCCCCCCCTGGGGGAGGTTCTGTGTCCCAGGGAAGATCTTGGCCAGCAGCACCTACAGCGTGTGCAAATATTCCCCCTCTGGGAAACACACTGAGCTACTGAACATGCCTCCAGTGACTATAATGGAATTATAATGATGGGTAATTCTCCGACTGCAGCCTGGAAACAATGCTGGAAATCTCACTTGGAGACTGAAAAGCACGCAGAGGTCTCCCTTTGCTCTGTCAGTACCATTTAAGTCCCACTGAGACCCCACCCAGCTCGGGCAAATCAAACCACATCCATTTCCTCCATCTCTGCGTGGTCTAGCAAGTGTCCTGAAAGGTCTGGTGTGGATTTGCAGCTTGTAAATACTGCATAGCCAGGAACCTCTCCTAAGGAAAGCAAGAATCCTCTGGAAGATGTCAAGAAGACAAGACTGCATATCACAATCACGTAACAAGGAGGTGGTGAAATTGCTGTTGCGTTAGAGCTGGGCAGCTCATGATTGCTTTGTCCTGCAAATGTTTTCAGTGTTTAAACGTTTTTTCCTTACATGCAAATATAGGTGATGATAAGCATTTTTACAAAGAAAGTTGAAAATAAGTTCTATGGGGGCAATCAACACTGGTTCATTTTGATAACTTGGAAGTGTTTTGTATTCAGCCACATTAAAAAAAACCTCATTAGCTTAAATTGTGAAATCAAAAGTAATTTTGAATGAAATGAATTTTTCATTTCGGAAATGATAAAAGGGCAATCTCCAACCTTTAGAATACAATTCAAATTGAAAAATTTGCCCAGTACAACTCTTTCAGGAAAAATGCTTTATTTCTCCTATATTGTCATTTTTGGGTGACAATATGGTTCATCAAAAACCTCTGCACCTCAATAATCTGCATCTAGGCTTCCCTTGATTGCCTGGTGACTGTGCGTTGCCTAATTGTGTGTGACTAATACAATTTCATGTGCATTTCCGTGCACTGGGGATTCATTGTTGCCACATAGTACCATTGGGAAATCTCTAAGCGTGTGTCTATGAAACAATGACAGGGAGACAAGAGTACCTCCTCTGGAGAAAAGACCTGGGAGGAGGCGGATGACTGGGAGCAAAAAATTATCAAGGCAGAAGAGACAGAAAACAGAGCAGCTGTGCCTCTCCCTGGTTTGCAGGGCACAGAACCTCCTCTGTCAGGCAGGACTTGCTGGAACAGTGTTTGAGAGGTCCTATTTGATGAGGAGAACAATGAAACCTAAGCAATGCTTGAGAAAGGAGGGGAGTGAAAGAGAGCTTTCCTTCTTAGGGAGGAGTGTCCTGTGTCCACAGAAGCAGGTGGACCAGAAGTCCTCAGCAGCATGAGAGGGGCAGCTTAAGAGAGACTTGATTCCCCAGGGATGGAAAAAGAAAGGAGGGGTACGAGTGAGCTCCAAGCAAGCTGCTGTCCTCAGTGAGAGGCGACAGCCAATGGTTATAGCAACCCTCCACTCAAAGCTCAGCTTGCATGGCTTCTACAGCAGGTACAGGGGGTATAGAGGCCTCTGACCAGCACTCAGACTCCCAAAATGGTCATCTTTCCAACTCCTTTGTGCAGTAGCACCCAGGCTGCAGAAGAGGAGGGTTGGTGTGTGAACAGATCCTTGTCACATGGGGCTGCTAGTCCCACATCTCCATCCTCTGCTACAAAACCCCTGTGATGGTGGAGGATTTTCAGGGACCAGGTGTACAACGGGGAGGAGATACCTAAATCAGAATGAGTCCTGGAGGCATTTAAGAGATGTGTAGATATGGTGCTTAGGGACGTGATTTAGTGGAGGACTTGGCTGTGTCAGGTTGATTGTTGGACTTGATGATCCTGGATGTTTTTTCCAATCTAAGTGGTTATACCATTCTGTGATTCTATGCAGAGAAGAAATACACCTCATTTGATACTGGAGGGGATGCTCCTGAGCTCCCTAAACCAGGAGGCTGCAGTGAGTCACTGGGAACATCAGGGAGTTATGCCCTGTGGCTTGGCAGTGGGGATGTGTTCCTGCATGGTGGCACATCCTATCAGTGGGTTGGGTGAGTGAGAGGGAACATGCAAACATCCTCCCTAAAAGGGCAGCAACTTGTTTGGTGCAAGTCTTACATGTGTTCAGAGCACATCTTCTAGAAAGTGTCCCTCTGGGAGTTAAGGTATTTCTCCACCTGGTTTCGGGATGTTGGCGGTGTTAAATGGCACCTGAGGCGGCCACCTCTAGATTTATATTTTGGACTTGATTGCCTCAGTTTCAGCGCTGTGTGCCTGCACAAAACTGCACAGGAGGGGTAAATCTAAGTGTAGATCCAATTAAAAACACAAGGCATTCAAAAGCTGCAGAGAGGGGAGCCCTATAAATACTTTTGAGCAAGTGAATGCAAACAGCCATGTCCCAGGGGAAGTATCTGGTTTTTGTAATGTTTATAAAATAAAAATAAATGAAACCAGCAATAGTCCTGAAGAGTCCACCACTCACTGCTGCTGAAGGGGAAGGGCAGGAAAGCCCTTTGATGAAAACTTTAGTGAGAGTGACAGGTTTTCCCCTCCTGGCTGCTGTCCCAACCAATCTGGCTACTTGTGCAGGTGGCCATGGGTCACTGCCCTACCCAGCCTGTCCCCTCTGCTAGCCACAGACCCTGGAGAAGGGCCCCCTTCCTGGCCCTGCCTACAGATTGTAAGCTTTACAGGAATGTAAATAGTGCATATGGCAATAGAGATGCCATTATTTTTATAATAGCTGCTAATGCTGCCTGAAATAAAAAAAAATTTTAAAAAATAGATAAATAATAAAACCTGTTCTGCAAGCAAGATGACAGGAAAAGGCCTTTGTAATCAAACAGGAGAGACCCATCCCTTTTCCTCTTCTACTAGCCTCTGCTTTGTTGCCTACAAAAGTTTCATTGTCTCAATTCAGCATTTTCTTCTTCTTTCTTTTCCTTCCCCAAAGACTTGGTATATTTAGTCCCTTCTCTCTGTTCATCCCAAGTGCCCACAGTCACACTGATTGTTTATCATCCTCTTGAGCCCCAAAGCCTTTCACTAGCTACTTAGCTGGCTTCTTGCTTTTCGGAGGTCAGAGTTGTTGGAGGCAAGGAGTCCCCTCTCTGGAGTGTCTGTGCTGCTCCCAGCACACAGCACCCCTAACCCTGGCACCCATCTGATCATCTCTGGCATCTCACAGAGGGGTTTCAGAATCCAGCACAATAGGCTGGCTAATGAACTTGTTGCTACAGCTGGGCTGGTCTCCTGAGACATCTCTCTGTGGAGGGAGTTCTCTGAGAGAGAGAGAGGATACACAATTTTGGATTGAATACAGGGCTCCAAAAAGGAAGGTGACTCATTGAGCCTAATCATTAGGGTGTGTGATGATATTATCTAATGAGGAAACACTTGATGATGCTTTTAGAGACTGCAGAGAGCAGTGAACTGGCTGTAGAGGAAATCAGAATGTGAGCGCTTTCGACATAAACAGTGTTCAAGAAATGGGATCTGAAATGTCTTTGGGGAGAAGAGCAGAGCAATTTCAACACCCTCAGCCTTGCATCAGGGTGTGTTGCTGCTTCTGTTTAATCTTAGTTGTTCACATAATTCTCTCCTTAAATAACCAGCTCTCTAGAATTCAGGACAAAGGAGTCTTGCCTAAAGAACAGATGTCATCTCATTTTTTTTTTCTGAAGCTTGTGTTTGTTGTCACTGTGTTTGTTTCTAAGCTGAATTGCGGATGAGGTTTTAATTAAAGGAAGCTCTCAAGTTGGTTTAGGTTCCACATCTAGGTCTAGTTAAGCAAGGGTTTTACAGAATCTCCAAGAAAAAGAGAAATGTTTCAGCTGTTGCTGTTTGGTTTTGCTCTGGGTTTTTTCTTCATTTTTTCGGGGTTTGTTGTTTTTTTCAAGAAACCTCCTTGAAATTGTTTTCTTGACTTCCTCTAAAGAATCTTCAGCTTTTTGCTACCTCATAAGAAGAAACCATGGAGAGTGAAACCATGTAGAAACAGCAAGTGGTAGTCCCCATTCTCTTTTTTCTCAGCTGAGAAAAATGAATGAACGAGCTGCCCGACACATTTCTCACTCCTAGCTCTGCTTGTCTAAGGCAGCTGTGATATACCTGGGCAATTTTCAGTAGAGGACCACAGTGGTGAGTGTTGTCATGCCCCAGAAAAATCAGTAGAAGGAGAAGACTCTGAACACATCAGAGAAAAGCCTGTTAAAATGTATTCAGCAGGTGGGAATTTGGCCCTGGTTGTCTTATTTAAGTTTGCAGCATCTGATAAACTAATTTATTCATCTAGAAAGCAATAGTGCAGGGGGAATAAAAATACCACAAATTAAAACTTGTCTCTTCTCTTAAAACAGCAAGAAAGCTCTGCCCTTCCTAAAGCTACAACAGCATCAAATTAGGCTTTCTTTGCACACCAATTTTCAGTCTTGCTTAAAATCCATTACAGATAGTGGTTTAAGCTTGCTCTTCATGTATTCAAATTAAACTAAGCTGACAGAGCACATACAGCCTCCTGGAGCCCTTTGCCTAAATGATGTTAAACTGTTGTAATAGACTTGGATACTTTTCACGAGCGTGGACTCCAACCATCGCAGCTCTGGGTGCACGTGAGATTTCAGCTTTGTTTTAAGTAAGAGAAAATGAAAGGAGAATAGAGCCATGATCAAATGAAGGTTAAGGTCTTGTATGAGCACTGTGGCAGCTGTATCTCTGATGCAAATGTCTGCAGAAATATCAGGAAACCCTGGTGCAGGTGTTTGGGAATCCAGACATAGTTACACCAACCCTTTTTTCTTTCAGTTTTTTTTTTTTTTTTTTTTTTTCCCTTTCTTCTGCTCTAACTAAATACATCTCTGGGCTTAACAGCACTGTGTGGGCTAAGGCCAGGCTGGTCTCACAGCTGCAGCTGTGTGTATGTGCGTGTGTGTGCGTGCATTCCTTCTCACTCTCGTAAATGTGCAGCAAAAGTGTGAAAAAAGAGCAGCTGGCACATCTGAGAGAGAAAATTGCAGTGGAAACATGGCATATTTTTTTAGATCTTGGTTACTGTGACACAAATCATGAGAGCTCCCACCTTCTTAGGAAAGACTTAAAGCTCGAGTTAAACAAAACCTGACCTCCCAGTCCCCCGTAACCCCAAGGCCAGTGACATCTTGGGGTGTTCAGAAGGCATAGGCTGGGGTGTTTCTCTTCCAATTGATTGAATTTGTCCATCCCTAAGGCTTGTTTTATCGTTGATACTCACACAAAGACAGGAAGTGATGAGGATACTCAGCATTTCTGCAGAAGAGGAGGCCATCAGACACTGCATATCTGGGTCTCCTTTCCACGGTGTCTTTGCAAAACCATTTGACGTGGCCATCAGGAAGGAAGGATGTGCTTCAGAGGTGGTAGCCGAAAACTTACCACAGCAGAAGAGCCAGTTTGAACTCTCTTTATAAAATACTCTTCTCTTGAGTGCAGCTGTGCTTGTAATAGAGATCAGCTGAGTCAGGAGTGCACATAAAGAAAAGCAGGAGCTCAGCTCTTCAGCTGCTAACACATCCCACACAGAAGGGGACTGGGTCCTCGCAGGTGCTGCACAATCACAATCTTCCACTGCCTCCTTGCAGTGCACCCTTGTAGCTGGGAAGGAAAACCAACTTCTACAACTCTCACCAGGGAAAATTTGCCAAGCAGGTCGGCTTAGGGCAGTGTTAGAAACCTGTAGGAAGTTCACTCAATCAGTGAGACCTTAGACCCAGAAGTTTCACCTTCCTTTATAGCAGATTAAAGTTAGGCTGGCTCAAGGGACCTGAGCATAGCCATTCTCAGGCAGTTCTGCAGGAAAGACAGCATCCAACACCTGAGAACACCCCTTCTTTTTAGGAGCACAGATCTTTATCACAATGAAGACATGGTATCCCGCTGCTCAGGTACTGGCCTGGAGGAGGGCAGAAGGAGCAGGGAGGAGCAGAGCCCTTTCCCACTCCTCTGTCCTGGAGCCAGTGTTTCAGGCAAGTATGGTTTGGTGGTACATCCCCAAACACAAGTGATGGTCAGCAGAGATGTACCCCTGAAACAGCAGCCACAGTCTTGCCTGTACCTCACAAGAATCAGTTGCTCTGGGCAGTGCTCTCCAATGCAAACCCACTCACCAGTGGGTCACTGCCACCCCCGAGGCTCACCTGAGCCAGGGGACTTTGTGATCCTGGTCAGTGGCTCTGCTGGTTTGTCCTACATCCAAGAGAACAGCAATATAAAGTCAGTTTTCCCAATTAGGTGAGGATAGCAGAAGAATATATAAAATAAGAATAAGAATAATAAGTTTAAGAATAATAAACTTACTAACCTCTCAGCATTCCCTTCTTCTGTGAATGTGATTCAATGTTGTTGTAGAGAAAATAGCACTTAACAAACCTGATTTAGTCCTTTGAGGAGATTACAAAGTTGCCTGATAAAAGTAACTACGCAGATATGCTATACTTAGATTTTCTACGAGGGGATTGAGCTAAAACCATGACATCCTGCTTAAAAAATAGCACAGAATAGTATGAACCAGAGGATATGTGAGACAGATTGAGAGCTGGATAACTGACAGATCTCAAAATGTTGTTGTCAGTGAGGACTCATCACCGAACAACAAATTCCTAGCAGGTTTGGGAGTCAGCCCTGCTTTACCCCACTTTTTTATTGTCAATCTGGAAGACAAAGGGCACTGACAAAGGGCATTGATAGCCATCTTTGGTGCCCAGGTGTTTGAAGAGGCAGCCATGCCAGGGCATGGAGACTGCTGGGCAAGCAGGGCTCACTTGCAATGCATTCCTGCAGTTCAGGAGGGAGGAAGAGGGGAGGTTGTTCATTATCAGCAGGACTGGCTGCAAGTTTAGCAGAGCTCCTGAAGAAGGGCTGGAGGTCGTTATGGATGAGTGGTTCAGTGCAGACACCTCTCCTGGCAAATGGGGGCAAGGGCTGCCTGGGATTAAGCACGCAGGGAAAGTAGTAAGTAGGATCAGGGAGGTTAATTTTCCTCCACATAAAGCACTGAGACTAAAGTGGATAAGATAACACAACCAGGCCTGGGGCTCACATTTTAATATTCAAAAGGTGGTTAAAGTGAGGGCAGGAAAGAGCCACAGAAATGAATTAAGGAGTAGAGAAAATGCCTTAGAGCGAGATACTGAAATTGTTCGATCTGTTTCATGCACCCAAAGGGGGAAGGAGAGGAATATTGAAGAGCGAGTTAAGATCAGCATATAAGTAATTCCATTGGATGAAAACAGAGTGTGCAACCGGGCTTTTCAATGTAGTAGAGAATAGCATAAACACCAACCACCACTGGCGAGAAGCTGAAACCAGACAAATTCAAATTAGCTGCAAGGTGCACGTGTTTAGCAAAGAGGTGATCAACCACTGGAACAAATGACCAAGGGGAGGGGCAGCTTCTCCCTCACTAGGTATTTTCAGATCATGACTAGACAGCTTTCTGCAAGAGATGCTTTGGGAGAGCACAAGTAAGGGATAGATGTTTAAGAGCAAGTTTGTGGGTCAGATTGCAGTCTAATGATTTCCCCCCCACCTAAACTCTTTCAGCCCTGATACCAATCCCTGATACCATCTCACACAGAGATGCCTTGCTCATCTAAACAGCACCCTAGCTCACCATAGTGAGCATCCCTGTTGCTTAGTGAATTTGCATGAGAAGTCTGTGCCAGAGCTTGATTGTAGAATAACCCCTGATTCCCACTTGAATGTCTTGACTTCAGACACTATTTTCCCTGCAAGAACCAAAACGTTGCATTTAGGTCACTCAAACTTTCCCCCAGAAGCAGCCTCTGGGTATAACAGCAGTGTGGCAGATAGAGCATCAGATCATGCATTAGGGTATCTGCTTGTAAAGGTTGTGCCTCAGAGGCATCGGCTTGGGCTGGGAAAGGAAGGTTCACTTCTCTCCCAGCATGGAGAGATTGAGCACTGGAGATTGATGGTCTGACCCTAAAGCTTTTGATCTCTCCCTCATCCTTCATCATTTAGGCAGTTCGTCCTGTACAGCACTATACAAGGTGGTAAAGAACAAAGAGTGAAGGAAACATGCTGTATTTTCATGCCCTTAGCAGGGCTGGAGCATGAAGGGATGGGGAGCATGGGGAGAAGGGACTTTACATTAAAGTTCCCCTTGAGTTACTCACACATGCATGCAGACTGCATTACTGCTGAATCACTTTTTTTAAAAAAAACCAGCACATTATATGTGTGAAAATATAGCACTGCCATGGTCTATAATGTGTCACCAACACATGCAAAGAAGGGGGAACCCATTCGTGTGTGACGACCCACTGGGCCTCTACATCATGTACCCCTGAAAAATGTTTTACCTCCTGTATCCTGTTCAGTTAAATGAAACCCAGAGTGGGTACCAAAGTTAAAAATAGCTATATAGTTTGTATAACAACATCTATATATTTTTAAAAATAAATTCAACCTGTCTCTTCTTTCCAAATCCCACCTCCCTGATGCCCCTCAGCAATGACCCAAGGCCTGACAGTCTCTGCTTTCCTTCTGTGCTATACCAAGGAGAAAACAAAACCCTCCAAACCCAGCAGGCAGAGGTCCTCAAGTTTTGGGTTGTGTTCCCTCAGCCCAGATGTGCTGGCTGGGCCAGTGACCACAAGGCTTTCTTGAAGCCCTCACTGGCTGGTGAGCAGTACGTGGGCTGGCACATGCTCCTTTCTGTGCCTTGGCTCTGTCCCTGAGGACTCCTCAGTTTAGGACTGGGGTGCTGGTGTCTGCATCCGTGATGAGTAAGCTGTAAGTCCCCAGCTCTACTGAGTCTAGAGGCACTATACTGCTCATGGGACCCACTTCAGGAGAGGGGATGGTGTATTCAAGCACCTCTGTGTCCTAAAAAAAGACATATTCTGGTGCTTGTCACCCATGAAATCCCAAATGTGTATGGGACACCTACTACAGACACACTCTACTCAGTTTAGGGCACCTGGTTTAGCTGGAAGTCAGTGAGACCTTTTATATCCCAGCCATTCTGGCTCTTCCAAACCTCCCAGTGGACACAATCACACCACACAAGCTGTGTGTGCCAGTTGTACATCTTCACTATGGGCTTTGCTCAGGGGTCATCAGCACACAATGCCAGCCCTCACAGAGCACATTGCCATGGGATAGCCCTCATTTGGTGGAGGAGGAGTTTGGGGTCTGACACAAATGAGAAGCCACTGAGTTCTGCCTGAGAGGATGGGGAAGGCATCCAAGGCATGGCCCGGGATGGAGATGGAGAAACAGAACTGCTGCTGGTGTACAGCAGAGTCTGGGTTTCCATAGGACATTCAGCTCCCTGCTCAGCCCCCTTGTGCTCAGGACCAGGGTACCTGGCAAGGCAGGATGTGTTGCTCCACAGGGTAATTTTCCTCCAATGCAGTCAGGCAGGATCTGGGCCCTTCGTCCCACCTGTGCTTGTGCCAAGGGCCAGAGCACAGCACAGCACTAATCCAAGGCTGGTTTCTGGGACAGATTGTTCAGCCAGCCCCTAGTGCTTAATGCATGATCTCACCCAATGGCCTAGTTTTTCTAGTGATAGTGCTTTTCAGGAGCTTTGCAAAGCCTTCCATGCAATCTAAGGGGTATCAAGGTGTGAATCCATCTCTCCATGGTAAAATCAAGCCCCACAAAAACATCTTAGCCAGGAGTAAGTGACAGTAGCTGATCTGACCTGCATGGAAACTCTGACAGAATAATACCAACAGTTCAGCACTTGAGCTCATTATTCAAAATCTGACTTGCTAAGGTTGGGCAAATATCATCCTCGTTTGATACAAGCACTGCTGTGGGAAGGCACATGGCAAAAGTGCCACAGGCTGCTGGATGGAGATGAGAGGGGGGAGGAGGGCTGGGGACCGTGCCTGGAATCTCTCAGGCTGCTGCCCCAACAGAGGGAAGATGGGCATGTGGCATTTTCCGCTGGCATGCAAACAGCTGAGCCTATCTGATATCTGGCACACAAGTGTTTGGCCAGCTATTTACCAGCTCACAAACAGATAAATATGCAGAGGAGGGTGCTCACAGCTTTCCCACAAAAGGGAAGAGTGAGAAAGAAAGAGACATGGCAGGGGAAAATAAAAAAAAATAAAATAAAATAAAAAAAAGAGAGAAAAACAACTCTAAAAAAGAGAACAGGAGTGAGAGTTGTCAGTGCCCGCAAGCACTCGCAGGAATAATAGCAATAATCACTGTCATCCGTAAGAGGCTCTTGCGCCAGGTTCAGCCTCTCCCCCTCCCTCCCTCCCCTCGCCTTGCTGTCTGAGTCACTGGATCTGAGTCACACTCCTGTTCTATTCCTGTACCCTTCCCTTCAGCTGGGGATGTAGATTTGTTTTGGCTGGAACGATCTGGGCACAGGAGGGACCATCTGCTGCTAGTTCTTGCTTGCTTTGCTCTTGTTTCTTTCCCAGAGAAGGGAAGTGAGTGCTGCCATTGCAATAATTCAGAGGGAGCATGCTGGGAACATACACCCCTTACTGTACAGCCAAGGACTGCCATTTGTCATCTGAAGGCTTGTTATCCGTGGCTGACCCTGAGCAGTTGTCTCCACGTGCTTAAGCAAGCAGCTCTGGCAGAACCACTTCCCTGCATAGCAGCTCTTTCCCAAGGAGCGTGTTTTACCTTCGGTCAAACCCCAAACTGTTTTTGAGGGAGCTGGGGTGGTTAGTACAGCCTGCACTTTGCTGTGGTGAAGGAGAGGTACATGAAACAAGCTGACAGCATGCAGGGACTCGCAGGCAGCGTGCACAGCGAATGTTATGATGGAAGGAGTGCTCCCTTCTGGTTTTCCCATCAGGAGCAGCAGCCACAGTCGGTGTGTGCACTCTGTCTTCTGCTGCAATAGTAGTAATTGGCAGTGGTGAGGAAATGCAAATGACTTAATGCCTAATCCACCACAACCAGTGTCTTGGCTGATTCCTCCATCCACATCCTGGATAGGAAAGTCAGCAGAGCAAAGGTGTGTGAGAGAATTCACCAAAGAGCTGAACTAAGGATGGACTGGAGGATGGGCTGAACAAGCAAGAGCAAAGGTCTGGGAGAGAGCAAAGTCACACCACAGGCATATCAGGGCTTTCAGGAGTGACCAGACCTTTTAGAGGGTCTGTGTCTGAGGCATCTCTCTGGAGGGATCTTTGAAGGATGCAGCAGTTGGAGACCTCCAAAGGAGAGGCTGCTCCTGCAAGCTGTGCTCAAGCATCCCAGAAATGAAGGGCCCATGGTGAAGACTTGCCTTTGGTAACCTTAATCCCAAGGCTCTGCAGCAAAAGAGAGTGTTTGCCAGACCTTTTTATAGGAGAGATAACAGGCTTCATGCCTGAAAGAGAATATAGCTATCCATTCAGTAACAAAGCCTGAATCCTGGACCCTCTGGAAAAACCAAAAAATATCAAATCAGCATCCTACTTTTCATTTACCATCCATAGTGCTTGTCAACTTAACCTAAGCTCACAAAGCCCTGAAGCACTGCTCTGCAGTGAGCAGTCCTGCAAGCCCTGAAGACGCATTCATCTCCAGTGATACCTTTCAGTCTCATTCTTCACGATGCCTCCTGAAAAATTTAGACTGTATTTCCTAAAATCTGAGAGTTTTAAAATGCTTTAAGCAGCCCATTCCAGGGTGGAGAGTACTCAAATGCCTGCAGATCAGGGAGCCCTCAGCATCAGACTGACTGATGATAGCCACCATGTTAATGTCATATCCCTGAGGATCAGGGTTGTCAGGCAAATTGATTCTCTGAAGAGTGATCTGGGCTCTAATTCCAGCACAGTGGCAGCTCTTTTTGGGGCAAAGATGCTCCAAAAGCAGTTTGGGACGTTGCTCAGAGGGGCTGAATGTCAGCACATGCAAAACCACCACCATCTCCACTGGTCCATGTGTCACATCAGCTTCTAAGGCAATTAAAATGTTGATGCCTTTAATGCAGAGGGAAATCAAATTACCACAAGGATCTGACTAGAAAGGTCTGGGCCAAATTCTCTGTGGGTGGAGAATGCCTGCATCATTCCTAATGGAGCTGTTATGATGTGACTGACCCTCCCCACAAGTGGTGGCTAGACAGACACTCACATCACACTTGCACCCAAGCTATCTCTAATTTGCTCTGGGTCTGAGTCATCTGCCCAGCCAGAGACAAGATGCTTCACCTCCAGTGGCTGAGGTGGGCACCTGGTTGTTAAGGTTTGCCTTGCAGGTGTGCCCCAGCCAGGACCTCTGGCTCTGAAGGCTGCCAGCACAAGCCACCAAGGGATGGTCCCTGCCTCAAAAACCTTGCAGTGCATGCAAATACCAATGCAGGTGTTTCCTGACCTCTTTAGGGGCTGGACACCGGTTACAACGAAGAGGGAGCCTGGCACGAGAGAGACAGGTTAATCACCCAGCTCTTTCTGGGGTGCTGGTTTATTATTTTCAGTGCTCTTATTTAATTCCTGATTATGCATAACCACCTGGTCTCCAAAGAGGCTCCTGTCCCACCTCACAACTGACTCCTCCTCCCATTCCTGCTCCCAGCATAACCCTGTCCCAACAGAGAAACCCTGACCCCACGGGATTTCTGGGACTGATTGTGCCAAGTTGCCCCTCAAGACCTGCCAGTTTCTCACAGCTGGGATTTAACTCAGATGAATGTTACTGTTTTCCACAGCCTTTTCTGAGGCAATTCTCTGAAAGGGATGATTTGGTGTACAACACTTGATCACTTGCTTTGCCCGTATCCATTTGAGATGGCCACCCACTTCAGCTTTGTTCACTCCAAGAGACATGGAGGGGGAGTTTTGATCTATACCAATTTAAAAAGCACATTAATTGTTATTCTAGTTGAGTTCCTCACATTTGTGCATGAGATGTTTCTTGTATGCTCTCCACTATGCATTATTTAGCAGGAAGGACACCCAATTCCTCCCAAAGGTACAGGAGAAACCAAAGACCAGTCTGGGGTCTTCAGTGACATTGCTTTCCCCTGAATGCTCCTTTCTTCCTTTTTGCATCCTCTTTCTTCTGATCACCAGATTTTATCCCTTCCAAACCTCCAAAACATGAAGTTGATCACAATCAGTCCAAGGCAAAGCGTGAGCAGAGAGTGCTGATCTTTGACAGTCTGCATTTTTGATCCCAAGGACTCTAAGGATGATGTCCTCCCCATGTCTCCTTTTCCTAGGCACACTTCAGGACACCCTGGAATTGCTGTACATGCCAGTCACTGAGATTTACAGCTCAGCAAGTTTAACTTTAAATTCTCTGAATAACCAGCACACGTCTTACTAAAACTGGTTAATTCAGTGAAGGCTTGACACAGTATTTTATGCAGTTGTATTAAAAACATCCTGCCCCTTCAGCCATAATAGCCCAGGCACACATTATAGCTCTAACCACATGTCATAGCCCAGTGCTGTCCCTTAACTGCAAACCTCTCATCTGCAGATCTGCCACGTCTCCAGAGCTGGGTTTGTTTCTGACTAAGAGATCTTGAACAGCAAATGTAGGATAGGAGGGGAATGCACGGATTGCAGACCAAGAGAAGTACAGGCATTTAGTAACAGCCCATCTGCCCTGTGTTTGCTTCAGAATTTGCCAGATAAGACACATGTGGTGACTAGAAAATGTTTATTGTTACTGCTGGCCCTAACAGACCAAGTGTAAAATGCACACCCTGCTTTCCCCTTCGCTGAGCCCTGACAGCCTCCTTGGAGAGGGCTCCTCCTGTGCCAGGATTTTACCTGCCTATAAACAGGCCTGATATTTTGGTCTCCCAAATGATGGGGACCCTCTGAGAACTAGTCACCTTCATTGCTGCTGCACTGTCCAAAACCCAGCCCTGCCTTAGAAAGGCTGGACTCACCAGAGAGTCCAGTGTCACAAGGCATTAGCAAAATGTATGTGAATCATCCAGTTTGCACAAGCATTTGCACATCAAGAGTGATAACATGCAGGATCAGCCTGATCCCTGAGAGCAAACACGGAGATCTGTGTCCCACACAGCCAAGGCTAAGGCTTTTCCCCAGAATGGCACACCACTCTGCTCCTGGACACTTGTGTGCACCTCTCCTCTGAACCTTGTCAGAACCTGGGGAGCAACATGAGTTTGAGACTCTGTGAAGCCCAGAGAGAGGTTCAGACACGGCAACATGGGAGGCAGTCCCAAGGCAACTCTGGCTCCTGCCATTTCCAAACTCCTCCTTGAAAGCAAAGAAGAGTTTATCCTGATCTTTACCATCTGATGCACATTAAGAGGAGGAATTCGATACCAGTGTTCCCCTGGACTTGAACAGGATGTTCAGGATTTTGTGGTACAGCACTTATAATTTCATCCTTCCAAAGAACAGCTGACAAAGTGACTGAAATTTATTACAAGAAGATTAAACAATAATGAGAAGTTTTTAGAACACCCAGGATGAAGATGAACACACTTGGAAATCTTCAACACTGTGAGTTGTATCCATAGCCCTGAAACAGCAGGAATCAGGAGGAATTCCTCCAATGAAACATAGTGATAACAACCTGATGCAATCCACCTCTAAGGCAGGACCAGTGCTTGAGAATCAGCAAAACCAGACCCTTTGTTTCTGAGCGATGACAGCTTCAAAGTTTTAATGTTTGTAGAGAGATGTTTTCACCAAATATGATACACAGTGATTAAAATAATGAGCTGGAACAAGCTGAAGTTATAATTGCTCCTTTTCCTCCCCTCCCCTGAGTTGGTCTGAGTGCTTCGTTAACTACCTTGATGAACCAATCAAGAGTTGGCTAAATCAAGGAAGGAGCAAACAAACCCTGGGAGACATCTCTACAAGGAAAGACATAATCTGGACACTGAGCTTTGAAGGCAAGCCATATAATGAGAGCTGACTATATCTCAAAATCCATGTTAGCTTGAATGAACTTATGTAATAAACATTTATCACAGAACATATGTCACCGAGCACCTGCCAGACTTCAGGAATAGAGCCAACGCAGCTTGAATCGTATATGTATTAAAAAAAACCCAACTTGGCGGCAGGAGGCTGGCAGACGCTTTTACTAGAAAAATCAGAAGTGATTTTGAGAGGAGCAGAAATTTCCTGAAACCTCTCTCACTCCATGTGGGAATATAGCACTTGGAAAAAGCAAGAGGCTGATCAAGCTGTGCTGAGCAGAGGGAGCGGGACGAGCTCCTCTGCTCATCCCCTCTGGAATTTGTCCCTGCATCCCCACTGCTCCCCTGCATGTGCTGCTGCCCGTGCAGGAGTGTTCTACTGGGGGCTTGTGCCTGGCTCTGCTCAAGCCAAGAGGCAGAACTGGACAGTGCAGGGCAGCTGCTGGAAGAACAGCAAGATGAGCAGGGCTGAGAGGTGAATTTATGGTGAGATGAGTAAAGCTACCCAGCTCAGGGGGGAAGTTAGCACCCAAATCAAGCAGAATGAGGTGGTTGAGGAATGAACTGAGACTGTGGGTGGGAAGGGGGTTCAGAGCAGCAGTGCTCAGTAGAAATCACAACAGCAGAAAGACAGGGCAGGATAATGCATGAGCTTGGGCAGGGTAGTATGAACCTGGTCTGGGGTTTTCTTCCTGGGCCAGTGCTCCCTGAGGGGCACAACACAGTAAGGAGCCAGGGATAGGAGGTATTCCTGTCTGATACAACAATGAGCATCAGGACAAGCACAAAGCTGTGCCAGGCATGAATCTCTAAACTTTGGACACAGGCTGGGTGTGGGAAACTGGAGAGAGATGTGAAGCAAAGGTGACAGAGCCAGGTGAGGGGAGAGGTAGGGGACGACCTTGCCTTGCATCAGCAGATGGGCATATCTGCACCAACTGGGCTTTGTCCAGAGCTACCTGCTCTCTCAGACAGCCACAGCAGGGCATCCATGACAGCTCCATCCCCACTGGAGGGGTCAGACCTGGTCTCCCCTACAACACAATTAACTCAGGCCATGCAGGTGATGAGTGGGACTGTCCTGCTCACAGGCTGTGTGTCAGCAGTGCTGGAGCAGGTGTGGGTATCTCTGAAGGGCAGTGCCTGTACACTGAACCCAGACCCTGAATTTCCTGTCTGTTTTATCACACTTGCAAACTGACGGTCAAACCCAGCCCTGGGGGAGCAGGTTCTCCGGGAAAGATGAGCAAGATTTGCTTTGCAGCAGATATCTTCATATTTTTTTAAAAAAAACAAAAACTTGTTATAGGCTCTTCCTGGTGTATGGCTTCAAGCCTGATGAACTCTGCAGAGCTACCTCAGGATGATGAACGAAAGTGAGGGTAAAGAGCACAGATAGTAGGGAAGAAGTCTACCCCAGGAAACAGGCATAGGATAGGTCTCCAGAAAGCTGATACTCCTTAAAGACCTGTCTAGGGCTGGAGAGGAGAGAAGAGAGGGGAGAGATCAGCTGGTCAGACTGCATAAACTGGGTAAAGCCAGACCCCCCTTCACTCCTGCTATCTAACTTCAGCACTTCTCTGACTGCCATTATCATTGCATCTGAGCATCGTGGGTTGTTTCAGTGGTTTTAGCATGTCTTTTCCCCGCTGCAGGCGTCCCTGTTTTCCCCTGCAGATAAAATGACAAATAAACCCTTGGGAAAGTTTATCAGATGATTTCCAACTGACATTTTGGACTGCTGACCTAACTGAAGTGACGAGGGACTTGCCACCTGACTATTAACAAATCATCTGCCCTGTGTTTGGGCTAGAACCAAGGGCTTGGAAGCTGCCCAGCACTTGCCGTGGTGGGCTTTGCCTGACCACATTCATTCTGGTGGTCCTACGGTGACTTAGACAAGTGTGAGATCAGACCCAGCAAGTGCAAGAATGAAAAGAAGCAAGAGGAAGGAGAGAGCAGGAATGTGAGGAAGAGTGAGAAAGGGTGTGTTGGCGCTGTCCTTCTGCAGGGAGCTGCTGACTATTCAGAGCAGCCTAAGGCTGAACAGCCTGGCTCAGACACTCAAGGCACGGATGCCACTCATTTGCCTTCCCAAACTGCTGATCCCAGCTGCTCCATGGGAAGACAAGAGTCTGTCTGGAGAGAAAACCCTCACTGACCACCTGATGGTACAATGCTAACGACAAATGATTCATTGTTATTGCAACTCTCCCCATTGCACTGAGTCCACGGGCTTTCATTAGCGCTCATCCAGGCTGGCTCTGCCACAAGTGTGCAGTACTTACCTGGCTCAGGGTTTGCTTGCTGGTCTCCACTGGTGTCCTGGAGTCACACCACTTGGGGTTTTGCCCCTTTTCTGTGGAAATGTGAATGCTGATCCTGTCAGCGTGTCAGATTCTGACCTGTATCTCACCACACGAATTGCTTCAGTAAAGCCCTGCTAAAGCAGAACCGTGATGATTCATGGTTGTGCATGTCTTCTGCAAGTGTGAAATGTAGGGTAAGATTACAACAGGTCTGGCATTGATACCTGCTTAGATTCAAGGTCTTTTTTATTTAAAATTACTCTTTTTTTAAAAAAAAGCCTTATTGAGGATTTGTGAAGAAAAATCATACTTTGAACAGCTACAAAAAATATATGGTGCAGAAAAGGAGGTTTTGCTGAAAAAAAGTTTAAGGCACACCTTTCTCTTTCTCTCACCTCAGCTGCCAAAAACCATTTTTCCCCTCAGCTCCCCTTTTCCCCATTTTTGGATGAAGAATGTCTGTTTTGAGTAGCCAAAACTAAACAGAAGTTGAATTTCCCAGGTAGGAGCCAAGTTTCCTCAGCGGGGAGCTGATGTGGACACCCAATGGCCCCTTCCAGCAGCGCCCTGCTTGTTTTACCATTTCTGGAATTGGGTGACTAAAGGGCAAACCCTTCCTTTCTGTGGTGCTGCACCACTTGGAAGATGTTTTACTCCTCTGCCTAACCATAACCTACATTGTGATGATTAATGAGTCAACACTTCTTTCTGCACGTGGCAGTGGCTGGAAACAGGTAAGGCACTGAGATAGGCAGGAGGGGGATGCACCCACACAGACACCCCCAGTGCTGACTCTGCACTCCCACTGCCCTGAGGAGTCTCCAGTGGGGGTTGCACTCGTGGGATGGACACAGCTCACCCTCCAGCTGTGACAAAAACACCCAACCCATCAGCCCGGAAGGGAAAGAAGGAGGCATGAAAGCAAGAGGAAGTGGAAAAGATCAAGGCGAGAGTGTAAGACAACAAGCTCACCACCGGAAAACAATAAAAATAAAATTGCTCAGAAATAGCATAACTGACATGCAAAGGAGATCAAAACAGGCCCTCAAAATATCTCTTGGCGGGGGGGCAGGGGGTGCCTATGGTGGACACCCTGGGGCAGGCAGAGAATGTGCTGCGGGTGGTGGGCAAGGGTTGGCTGGTTCGTGGCCACATCCACATCCTGCCTGGCTCCCCAGATGCTGACCTGCAGGTCTCTGGAGGCTTTGGTCTCCTGGGAGATGAGCAGTGCTTTGTGCCTTCCCCAGGGCACCAGAGCACATGAGATGCTGCTGATAGCTCTGAGCCAAGGGTGGTGTAGGGGCTCTGTTGGGAAGAGGGGCTGTTCCCATTTGGCTCAGCCCACTCATCCAGCCATCCCTCTGGTGCAAAGAAAAGAACTTGGGTCCTGCCTCACTTGCCCCAGCACAGATTCAGAGCACACACTGCTTACATCAGCAAAGGGACTGGGAAGAAGGGAAGGAAGAACCCAGTTCTTCAGGGTTTGTTTTACTGGAAAGGACAACTGCTCTCCACTTGCCTTCATGAGAGTGCTAAAGTCTTAAGCTGCTGAGGCATTAAGCATGCTTTGACCTTTAAGCGAAGATAAGGCTCTGAAGTCAGCACTGTGTAGGTTGCTCCTCTGGTTGGAGTTGAGCACACTCCAAAGCCTTGCTGTGCAGTGTCCTGGTGTGTTTCAGACAGCTGTGAGCACAGCACTAAGGAGCAGGATTATGTCCCGTGAGCCCATCTCTGCTCTGCTTTTGCCCAGAAGTGTGACCAGCAGCATTCAACCAGCCCTGCTGCCTATCTCTGAGGAAGCTCACTCTCCAGAAGCTCCAAGCACAGCCTAGACATCACAGCTGGGGCACTGTCCCACCACAGGTCCAGAACAGTATGACTTTCACTCCTTACACAATAAAATAAAATAAAATTAAGAATAAAACAAAACAAACAAACAAACAAACACAAAACAAAACCAGAAACCACTCCAAATCATGGGTAGATCTTCAGAGGAATCCTTTGGGCTAATCTGCCCAAACTTGCAAGATCTAGTTGCAGGCTTGTGGCTGTTCTGGCAGCTTTCCAGCTCCCTGTGAATCAGGGAACACTGTGACTGCCACTCAAGGACAGCAACTGTTTAAAACATAATACCATATTCCCATCTGGTGCACTGAAATGCATGGATGCCCACGGACGTGTTGTTCTTCATTCCCTCTATAACAGAGCATGTGACACAGAGTTTTCTCCAAGGAGAAGAAGGGTGAATGAACACAGTCAGAGAATGTCATTGTGTTTCTTGAAAGCGTAAAAGGTAGGGCTAAGTACTAGGATTAATGATTATTGTTGCTTAATGATGTTAGGGATTTTTAATATTATTATTTCCGTGTGTTAGCCAGGGCTATGGCAACAGGACCGCCTGCCTGGGCTGTGCCAAATGAAGGTTTATATATGGCTTACAAAAGTCACTAAATGGGACTAAATGCTGATGAACATTCCTGGGCTGGGGTCCACTTTGGCTGGCAGCAGGAACTTCCATCCTGTGGGTCTGGATATTCTTGACCAGAGTGGAGGGTAGTTCCAATCTTAGTGCAGAGCTCCTGGTCGCCTTGAAACAGCTATCCAAAAATGGCCAGGCAACCTCCTTGGTCCTGCAAAAACACTGGCTGCATCAGGACTTTGGTGCAATGAAACACCAGTTTCTGAGCTTTAATTTTGCTGCCCTGGGTGATGAAATGGGGAAGCTGGACACTGGCAGCTCTTGCTCCTTGAATACCAATTCATGTTGCAGTAAAGTAGAAGCAACGTGATCCTAAGCGTGAAAGGACAACATTTTTTTTGTTTCCTGGTTTCAAGAAGCAAGAGAGAACTATGGCCATGTGTTGAAGGAAGTTTAATAAAGATTTAATTAAATGCCTCAATCTAGATTTAGATGTTCTCACTTCTAGTGCTGGAGTTTGGAGATGTTAGTCATTAATACTCATCTCAGGTAACTTCCACCACCCTCAGCCCCTCACCTGACGCATGCACACACTTGACAAAGATTGCTGATATCCGCTCTGAAAACTAATGAAATCACAGTGTGATATTTTGATTTCAAGGGCATCAAAGTGATGCAAAATAAAGATGGAATCCGAGGCTCTGATACCACTGACACAACACAGCTCTTCTTGTCTCTAAATCTGAAAGCACCTTGAGAAGGAGATTCGAATCACCCCCACTCTGTTCAAGAGAAACTGAGGCACAGTGCTTTGCAGAGATACAACCTGCAGGTCTGGGATGGAGTCCAGCTGCCCCAGCCCCAGCCAGCTTAAAACTTACTGATAACTGACCATCTCCCTAGAACAGAGATGGGATCTGCATGGGCAGGAGATCTGTATGTGTGTTTGTTTGTGTGTTTCTGTGTTTGTCTGTGGGTACAAGGGTTTTACAGACAGAACGATCCCAGACACAATAACAAACAAAGAGGAAATCAATTCAATGGTCAGCTGGGAAAGCAGGTCCTGCCTTGGTTGCTTGGAGTTTAAAGGGCAGTAGTGGACACAGGAAAATGCTTTCTAAAGGTTGGAACAGCAACCAGATTTCTTCCTGAGATTATTTCACAATATTTGTAGTTCTTGTTTGCTGCACAGGAGATTGGGTAGGCAAAAAGGCCTGATCCCCATTTTGCACTTTTCAACAGAGGAGAGTGTTCCTGACCTGCAGAAGGCTGCAGGACTGCTGCAGTAATTCACAAATTACTGATCTTCAGCAGAACAGAAATGGGAAAAGAAACGGTTCTGTATGTTTCAATAGAGTATTGTGGAAAATTGAAGGATCACTAGTAAATCTTCTCCATATGGGGCTGGTGGTATACAGCTAAAGAACAGAAGGCACAGGTCTCTGCAGCTTATTAATAAAAGCAGTAAACATTTCCTTTTCTTACTAGTCTGAGTATGTCCAATTTTTGTTATGGGGAGAATGCCATGCCCTGATGAGGATTATTACAGGCATCACTTATACATGTGGAGATCTTGCTGCATCTGGGAAAGGTTTGCCTGCTCCCCAGAGACCCCCTGGATTGCTGTCAACCTGAAGCTCAGCTCATCAAAAGGCTTTTTTGTCCCCTTCTTCCCTTTTCCCTTGGAGGCCGGCAATGCAGAGCTGCTGGAGCAGACACAGTGCTCCCCAAAGGGAATTGTCCCAGCCAGCACTGGACTGTGGGATGCCTGTGGGACAGCCCAGGGAGAGGCAGAGCTCGAGGGAGATGCACAGCTTGCAGTGCTGTGCTGCAGTCTCAGCTGCTGAGTGTCCGTGGGCTCGGAGCCTCTCCGGGTATCACAACAACCCTCTCAAGATGACTGTGCTGGTGAGAAGTGTGATATCAAGAGCTGTGAGGCTTTGCCCCTGGAAAGTAGTGGGCTTAAGGCTCCAGGTTTGTTTCAGCCTCTCCCCCTCTCTCAGCAGCTCTATGACTGAACCAAGGTGAACAGACTCAGCCTCTCAGCTAGCTTGGAAACTGGAGCACAAAGAGAAGTGACTCACTCCACAGCTATCTACCACTCAGAAACTCATCTATGGGACAGGAGCCTTGCAAGAAAACACAATTTTCCATAAGCAAGGTCAGCAGTTTTCTTCAGGCACTCAAGCCCGGGGCAACCCCTGTAGCTGGCAAAGTCCTCTTGAGCCCACAACCCCACCCTGAGCCTCTCCCAGCCCAAGAGCTGTGCAATCACCCTGAGTAAGGGAAGAGGAGGGTGGCATGGTCTGGAGGCTGCTCACAGCCTGCAGAGGTGGCAAAGCCATGCCCACCTTTGGCCTTGGGCACCCAAGACATGACTTTCTCTCTGCAGTGCCACCCCGAGCAAATGAACAGTGACTTCACAGGAATGGCCTCACCACAGAACAGGGGCCTGATTTTCTCATGGCACCATGGTCACCCTGTTAAAGTTTTCAAGGTCACTAGGCATCCACCACTGAGACCAGAGGTGTTTTGGTATCCTGAGTCTTACCTGTAAGACTTTGCCTCCTCCTGGTTTTGGTGCCAGCCCAAGTCTCCACTGGTGCCAAAACACACCATCAAAAATGCTCCACTGCTGCTGATTGCCTGGGGAGCCCAGGCCTCAGGCTTTTTCCCTGACAATTCTACCACTAGATCTGTGCTTGAACAAGAGCAGAGAGCTCAGAGATACCTCCAAATGCAAATGGGAGCCTTGCCAGTAATGGAGAATCCATCACAGCTCTCCAAAGCTGTGCCAGTATTTAATTAAGCCTCCTGATAGAAACACATTTTCTACCTAATCTGCATTTGTCTGGCTTCAGATTGCAGCCACTGGATCTTGTTTTACCTCCCATAATTGGGCAGACTTGGTGTTATTCCATTCCCATTCCACATCAACTCCCAGCAGGACTTCTCTGGACCAGGGTTACCCCAGGTATCACTTTTTCCTGCCCAGAAATGTTTCCTGGGTGGAGGGTGAGGGTTTCAGTCTCTCATTTGATATTTCAGATGCCAGGCAGCCCATTCAGAGCTGTGTGGGCATGGGTGAGGGAGCTCACACACGTTTCTCCAGGGTTAGACTGACCATGCATTTCCTCTGGATACTCTGCAGCTGTACAATTTGTTCCCCACACCTCAGATGTGTTGGAGTTCCCCTCCAGCTGCTGCAGACATCAGGACAAAGCTAAGAATGCACTCAGTGCCCTTCACTTGGTTTACTTCTTTCAGGAGCTTGTTTTTCTCTTTTCCTTCTCTGCACCCTCCTGGACCACCTTTTCCTTTGAGGGGTGGAAGAGGTGCCCACCCCAGAACCACCTGGCAGAGGGACTGCAGCTGCGTGGTTCACCCTCATGGTCTGGTCCAGCTCCCGCTCTCCTGCATCCCCTTCCTAACTTCCTGCTCCTCCCATGGGCAGCCCCTGCCTCCTGCTCTCCCTGCCTCTGCCTGTTTTCTCCCATGGAAACACGGCCCTTCACCTTCCCAGCAAAGCTGCGTCCTCAGGGGACACAGGCTGTTCGTCAGCCTGACGGATTGAATCAGTTTGACTTCCTCCCGCTCATTTATTCAGGTTTCCTCGAAAGCCTTTTTCACTGGAGGCTTTCTGAGCGAAGCAGGTGTGTGTCCATGCGTGTGTACGTGTGGCTCTGTGGGCTGGGGGAGCTGCACCCCAGCCCCTGCTGTTCCCCCAGCACTGCCAGGAGCTGTGCCAGCCCTGTGCATCTGCACCGTGAGGGCTGCAGGGATCTCGGCATTTGTAGAATGAGCATCTGATCCTCAGGCCACGTGAACGGGGGACTAAAAATAATAACCAATTGCCTCTCCATTCCTCAGCAGCATCTGGGAGAGTTTGTGCAGGGAGGAGCAGCCATCAACCTCTAACACTACCCAGCAGCATCCCTCTGCTTTGCAACCTGGGTTTGTGCATGTAAAAGGGGTCAAAGGCTGCAAGCTAGTGTTTTTAAAAGGGTTTATCTAGGGAAGGGCTATGCTGGGAATTTTCTCCCACTTTACCCATCTGCCGCTGTCCTGGCCTATTGAAAGATGCCCCAGTTTTGCACTTGAAACCTCATTTACCCTTTGCAGAGGAGCTGGCACAAGTGCCCATTGTATCAGTGAAAAGGTGACACAGTTACAGGGGGAAGGCTGTGAAGACAATTCCTGTGAATTTGGGTGGACACCACCTTTGTAGAGCAGTCAGTGCCTTCCCCAGCAGTGATGAGCATAGACCAGCTGTAGCTGATCTGCAAGATTGCTGGTGGGAATAGTCACTGCCTTGGCAATGTATTTCTGTACTTTCAGTCATCACCTTTAGCTATGTCTCTCTGCAGTGGCACTGACCAATTGTGGGCAACAGAGTCAAAGAAGAGTCACCTGTGATGACAGCTTTGTTTAAACTTGCTTATTCTGTAGGGTTTCTTGTCCTCGCTCCTAATACAAAAATAGCTTTACCCAGAGACTTTTTCAGTGAGCAAATACCATTTTCAACCAAGGAACAGCAGCAGCATATGGATCAGGGGCTGCACATCTCAGGGAGAAAAGCTCAGCAGTGTCCAACACAGCTCACACCTGGATTCCCTGTGGTCCTACAAAAGGGCTGGGCAGCTCTGGAAAAGCAGAGTATGATTAAACCTCCCTGTGACTTGTTTCTTCCACTGTAAAATCAAATTAATATCACTCCTGTATTTCTTGGCAGAAGGCAGGCAAATCCTGCACAGGGATGCAGACAGCAGTACAGCCTGGCTGTGGTCCTTGGTGGATGCTGACTCAGCCCCATGAAGGGGGCTTGTTTTCCTTTTTCTCCCTCCCTCAGCCACCTCAGCTCCCTCAGGGGACGCTGGAATGAGCAAGGACTGAGTGGTTTCTCTCATGACCTACAGATCAGAGAAATGAGCAAGTCCTAGCAGCTGTTGACCAAGGAGAGGAATGTTCCCTCCTGTACCAGGAGGAACATGAGCAGGGAAGGTATCAGGGAGCAAAGCATTTCCACAACAGGTTTATCGCAGATCCCCTGGCTCCCCAAATCTTGTGCTGTAGCATTTCAGGCTTGCAGATGGGATAACACCTCCAGAGCTGGGCAATTTATGGTTTGTGGGCTGCCTGTGGCTCGTAGGCTGTTTAAAGCTGGTTCCTGTGCCAGCAGGCAGCAGTGGCTATAGGTGGGCTGCTCCATAACCCACACCCCTGGCTGGAGGCAGTGGGAATAAACCCATGAAAAACGGTTTGCTGGGTCACAGAGCCACCGGATTCTTGTCCCTCCTGCTTCCCTAGAGAGCCAAATGGGCCCTGGAAACATTAGCCCCTCCCAGGATCATAGAGATGGATTGGCATCTTTGGGATGAAGCCATTGTCATGCAAATGAGCGTTTAGGTGCCTCAGCTGTGGCCTGGTTTGTACCAAGAGAAAAAGCAAAGCAATACCTGCTCCATGGAGCAGTGGGGTGTGTGTTGGTGGGAGGGATGGGGTGCATTGCAAGAAGGACTCAGGAGCACCAGTCAGCTGCATTTGGCCTTCCCAGTGGGTAGGGAAATACCTGGATGGATTGAAGCTGTAACTACCACCAGGATGTGTCAAGACCGTTCTTGAAATCCTTGTATGAAATTGGGTCTCCTGGGAAGCCAGCCAGGAGCACAGGGTATACAATGCCATGGCAGGTAGTGAGCAGCTTGACTCACACATGGGCTGGGTCCCCAGGCTGTGATAGACTCCCACCTTGGGTGGGTCAGGGTGCAAGTGCCTGTGTCCCAAATTTTGAGGCAGTCTGGATGCATCACTGGCAGAAGGCCATGTGGGGCAGAAGAAAGCCAGCAGTCTGATGGAGGAGACCCAGCTTGGCAGGGAGATCAAGGCCCTGGGAGTGGGAAGGAAAAGGAGAGAAACCAGGAATGAGAACTGAACTGGGATGGGGTGTGGGAAGCAGAGCTCAAGGGAGACATCTAAGAGTCTTTCTGTGGGAGGATGAGATTTGGATTCCCCTGGAGCTGGCAGACCCATTGAGCCCTGATCCAGACATTTCCCGGAAGACCCTGAGGGTTCTACAGCACCCCCACTCCTGAGATTTGCTCTCAGCAGTACCCAGGGGAGCTGGGGAATGACAGCAACAGCTCTAAAAGCTTTTGCACCTCCCAGCTGGTAGGAAACCCTGTGGAGGAGAAGCCCCATCTTCTTTGCCATTTGCCTTGTACAACCCCAGATGCAGCGCCTGGATACTGACCCCTTACATTGCATGGTAAGGAGACAGAATAGACAATCACAAGGGCAGTATTGGAGCATCAGGGATGGGAGCAGGAGGGCCATTAAACATAGCTCTGAGTAGTGTGGTAGACCCTGACATGCTTAATTGCTGAGAGAAAAGAGACATGAGGTCAGGACGTGCAAGTGACCGTGGCATTTCTGCTGGATGTGGTCAAAAATGGTGCATTTCTCCACCACTTTTCTCCTTATTCTTCCAGCCACCAAAACCATTCACTTTTTATTTGTAAGTGTAAATCTCTCTGCATTGGGAAATCTGCTGCTGACTCTTGGGTTGGAAACCCTACGCCCTTCCCAGGAGGGAGGGGAGCTCCCTGCACATGCTATCTCCTCTCCCATCAGCTGTGAATCATGGACCATCAATGGCAGCGCAAGCAGAGGGAGAACAAGAGGTAATTAAAATCCTCAAGGAGTGCTGCAGCCATCTCTCTGTGCTAAGCCTGTTGAGATTTTCAGTTTTTCATTTAAAAATCCCCAATTTCCTACTGAAGAAAGAGGCGGAAAATTTCTGACTATGTAGTCCCCAACCTGTGGCCAAGCCACAGATTTGCTGCTGCTTCCTGGTTCCAAAGTCAAGAACCTGCCTAGCCAGGGACTGGTGTTCAGAGCTGAGCCTCTGGGGGTGCTTGACCAGACCAGCCCAAACCATGGCCCCCACCAGCAACACAATTCTGCTGCGTGCTCCTGAACCCAGATCCTCCAGTCCCTCCCACAGGGCACCCCAGGAACAGCTCTGCACAGATTTACACCTCTGCACAACATGAATCATGTCCAGCGAGTCTTGAGCTGACCCTTGCAAGGAGCTCCTGAGGCATTGCATGGAAATTATTTATGGGTGGTTTTTATTGCCTGTAAAAGGATGTAGAAATCGGGCAGAGCCCTTGTGGTTTTTTCTGTCAAATTATGATCAAGGTTGCTATTTTGCTGCCCAAATATTTAAGCGTGAGACAGAAATCTTTACAAGGGCTACCACATTCCTTAGGTTATCTCAATTGGTCCTGCCTGGGCCTATAAATACTAGAGGGACTACCAAAGTAAATAACACATTTGCCTGCACACATGTTGCTCCAGGGGAACTCCTATTTCCTGCACCACAGAGGTCAGTAGGTCAGGGACCTACTTGCAAATCAATAGAAAATTACCTTTCAAGTGACACCTGCATTAACCTTTGATTCTTGTTGGTCTAGATGAGGTTAAGGCCACCAATCCCTATAGGGAGAGTCTTCCATTGAGCCTGTGATTTATTTGCATTACGATTTATTTGCATTATCTGTTTCCCTCCTTGATCTTTGGAATTGCTGGCACAGCTCCCACACAGCATGCAGAGCCATTTCCCTGCACATTGGTCAGGAATGGCAGGAGACACACAAGGCTGTGCTTTTTGCTGACAGGTGTCAGAAACAATAAGGAAAATGTATATGTATGGAAATGAAGAGAAAACAAAAACAAACAAGAGGAAGCAATTATGAAGACCCACTTGTCAACATAAACCTTTTCTATCCAGAAGTTGTGTCCTGAGCTCAGTCATTAGTGACAGCCATAGGTCATTGAAAGTGAATGACCTGTAACAATCAAACTCACTTGTCATTACAGCTGAGCTAGTAAGAAAATTCCTGGACCCTACAGCCTCCAAACTGGTGTGAATCACCGGTTATTTTCATCAGGGGCTGGTTCACACCTTGTATCTCTTCTATCTTGTGTGAAGAAATCAGACTGGTCATTTCATGTTTCAAATCTTCTTGTTTCTTTTGCTGTCCATCCCTTGCATTTCTGCAAGGCTGTGCTGGTCTATCAGGAGCAAAGAGATTAGTATCCCATGCTCACCTCATCTCTCGTTCTCCCGTGGCAGTGCCAGTGTGTTACATTTCAGTGTCACATCTCACCCCCATCTCCCCTGGCCAGGACTGCATTTAGGTAAGGGGTCATGGTCCTGCCCCAGACAAGTCAAAGGGGCCCTTGGACCCTGTGCTAGATGTTTTCCCCATAAGCCAGTTAAGGTGGGAATTTGGCTGTGACTCCTTTCCCTCTCCCCATCACAGGAGTTCTAAGATACCCTTTTTCTGGGTATTATTAGGCTTCAATTGTCACGTGGGGACTCCTGGACACAGATCTCTTTCCATCACTTCAGATGCTATTTCTTACAGTGTGAGGTGACTACCTCGTTTGTTTGTTTCTAATTCCTCCTTTGCTAACCCCAGAGAAACGCTACTCGGCTGCTTTGCTGCCGGTGGGGATCCTTCTGCAGAGCTCTCTGCAGACGTGAGGGATGTGGCGACCATCGGAAAGCAGCTGACGTGTCTCGAGCAGCTCCTGCAAGGGCTGAATTCCCAACCAGCCCAAGCAACCCCGGCAGGGTGTGCAAAATGCCCAGCGGGCCTGAGATAACACTCAGCAACGCTCGGCTGGCAGGAGGGCACTGTGTCCTCAAGGCCACCGTGGTGGTTTGACAAAAATCCGCTGGCACAGGGCACCGCTCTGCCCCTGCCACCCTTCTCTGGTCCATGGGAACATCCCGGGTGCAGGGGGGACACGCAGCTCTCTGAAGCCAGACTTCCTGTTGCTCTGGGCATGTGCATTTTTGGCCACTGGCTTCTGATTGTCACTTGGGACCTGTGGGTGCTTCTAGAAAGCAATTAACAGTCAGAATTAAAATGGGCAGACCATAGGACTTGGCACTCTGTGGTTGGCAAACACTCCCTGCCCCTCTGGCTTACTTCAAGCCCTGAACCTCGCTGATTGTATCCTGTTAACAGGCTTTAGTTCTGGATGCCGTTGAGAGCCTGCCAAGCACAATCTGTAGGATGTTTTAATTGGAGCAGAGAACAGTAATAAGAAGACCTTTGCCCGAGCCCTGCAGATGAGGTTAACAGGAGGGGAGGACCGTGCCGCTGTTCGGTCACTTCCCTTGAGCTGTCCTTGTTAGAGGGAATGGACCCCAGGTCCCAATTTGCTTGCCAGCCATCTCTTCTGCCCAGCCACTTTGTGCACAGCAGAAATGTGCTCTGAGCACCCAAAGCCACCCAGGCACAGCAGCACTGAACAATTTGCTGTGGCTTCCTGGAGCCAGAAGGGCAGTGGCACTCTGCAGGGTCTCACCTGGGAGGCTGGAACACCTGCCTGAGGGTCCAGCACAGGGATGGGAGGTAAAGACAGTCCCTTCCTTCAACTGCCATGGGAACAGATATCAAGAAGCATCTGCAGAAGAGCTTGCAATGTAATGTCCTCCTCAGCCAACTAAAGTTCAAGTGATTTCACTTTTCAAGGATATTCCTGGGAATCTGAGGCGACCAAATCATCACCTCTTTATGCCCCTTTTGAGACACCCACCCTCAGCAGCTAAAGCTGAATCACAGACCAGGGCTGGACCAAGTCTGTGCTTTGTCCCAGAGGTTTTTTTCCCACCGAGACTGCTGATGTGCAGCTCTGCTGGTAAAAGCTGAAGCACTGGGACTGCTTTTCCACCTGAGAGCCTCAGCAGGCAGCAACTGTTTCCTGCTTTCCACCCTCCTTTCCTTTCGGTGTCTACTTTGAGCTGCTTGGTGTTCTTGCTGTGCAACATCACACAGCACCTGCATTCTGCTTCACAAAGGGCTGCATTTGCACGGGGGTCAGATGGTGCCTCTCCAATCTGCTGACCACATGCTGTTCAGTCAGCGGGAGAGCACCAGGGGGACAGGCTTCAGTACAGCAGCAATAAAATCAGTGCTGCCACAGATTTCAAAGGAGCAATTGCCAAGAACCAGCTTGTCCACATAGTCCCTTGAGGATTGGGATATATGGTCACTGTGGGCTTCACCAGGCTTTGCAGGTCCCACTTGTGCTGGAAACAAGGTCAGGAAGAGATCGTCCTAGATTATATGACAGCAGGTCAGAAATCTCATCTTGGTCCCCCTCCCGTAGCCCAGCCCTGCCTGGGCACCCTTACTGAGGGCAGCACGGGTGGCGTGGGGATGGATGGGGCTGCAGGGGGTGGGGAGGGTGGTGGGTGTCAGTGTGGGGGCCCAGGTCACAGCATCCCATCCTTGCTGACTGAAAGCACAAAGTCTCACCCGCTGCCACGCACCGGCACGGCGGGACCTGCCGAGGGGGAGCATGGCCCAGGGGTTTGGCTGGGACCTCAGTTTCACTTCCTGCCCTGTGTGGGGAGAGATCATTAAAAATATCTGACTAAGGCAGACTTCTCTGCTCTCGGTATTACTAAACTCTCCCTGCTCCCCAGCCCCCTGCAGTGACAGTGGTGTGGGCAGAGCTATTTCACTTTCCCCTGGGCTGCAGGCTCACAGGTGGGCAGGCAGGTGTACAGCACTGCACACCTCCTGGCCTCTCCCAGCCCTGCTGGAGCACAATCCTTTCTCCAACAGACCTGGGGGCTTTTCCCCAGCATCTCAATGGGTCACAGCTGCTTAATCCTCAGAGAGGTCTGAGGATACCAAGTCAAGATAATGTGGATGATACTGAGGGCCATCAGGTGGGGATCAGGTCCCAGGTGTGCTCTGAGCAAGGGAAGGTTTGGAACCCCGCTTTGCCAGGCACAGCCTAGCTGGGCTGCACAGCTGCCTCCTATGTGCTGCTGAAGGGAGGGGAATCCTGACAATCTCACTCTTAGCCGTCAACAGATTGATCACAAACTGATTTCCTCATGGATTAATATGGTTACCATGAAAGATACAAACATTTTAACATCTGCCCCTACAACTGCAATATTTGTTTTTATGACCACATTGACTAATGCACACAGTACTTTACAAATCTGTAACATGCCTTTTCTTGCCAGAGTAACTTGCACCCAGTGCACATTCAGACATTGCAGCTTAGAGGAACAGTGGTTTGTAATTTGATGTAACCTCTTGCACACCTACCAGGTCCTGTGGTGCAATTAGATGCTCTCTTTTGCAAAGGCAATAGTAATTACTGCTTCTGCAGAAGCCTGGAAGTTGGGAGTGGGGCAGGACACGTGAGGTAAGCTAAAGCCAGGATTGAATGGCTATCAGAAGCTCATATCTGAAACAATCAACAGAAGGAACAGGAGGTCGGTCACCTGGAAAGACTGTTTTTTCATGTTTTTCCACTTTTGCCTTACTAAACTTTTTTATTGATTTCACTGCAGACAAAGACATGAATACTACACCTACATGGTCTGTCATGAAGACCAATGTTTCAACCCATGTTTCCAAGCTCCAGACTCACTGACTTTTGGGCCAGATCCGCTTTTCTTGTCCATTTTATGCCCATCTCCAGTGCCACTTTTCCAGCTGTACTGATCACTGATATGGGATCCCATAAGAGGTTGGATTAGATTTCAAAATGGGTGAGATTGACCTGGGGCGAAATATCCACACACCACCTAAAATCTAAATCCCTTGAGTTTTGTATTCGTGTTTTCACCCTGTTGGTGAAACGAGGGGACAGCTTGCAGGTGGGAATGTGCTGATGTTCATACTGGGCTGCAGGTAAGTGGAAGCTGCCATATATCTCCATGAATAACTTGAGTGGCATTGTTGGGCTCTCCTCCTGAAAGCTCAGGTGAGATGGAATTCCACCAGAAATGCTGAGCTCTGCCTGCAGATACATTGGGACCACCTGAACCCTGAGCGTGGAGTCATTGGCAGAGACTGATCCAGGAGCAGATGTGAAGGGTGGATGGAGCTGCCCACCCGTGTCACCGTCCAGAGGGAAGTCAGTGGTGCTGACTGGGGCTGATCAGAACTGTTGCCTCCCTGGAACAGGCTGTGCCTGTGGGGAAAGCCCTGGCCACCCTCCCACTGCTGTCACTTCACATGGAGCCAGCGAGATGGGAGCGGGGCTGGCACCCCTTGGGAAGGCACTGTGGAGGAGGCACCCAGAGCATTATTTCATGGTAGAAGAAGAAGCAGATTAATAAGCCCAGGGGTGTTGGGCTGAGCCTACTCTGGAGAGAAAGAGGGTTTTCAGTGAATTCATCCTCATTTTTCCTCACAGGAGTGGCATGATGGATAGCAGCAGTGGTGGAATCACTAATAGGGCAAATTGTTTCCTGCACAAGTGGATCCCTGAATTTAAAACCCTGGGGACAACTTATTTGGGGGTTGCTGCTGAGCAGGAGCTGATGCAGACAAAGCCCTTCAGAGTGAATGTACAGCAGTGCTCTCATGGAAATTAAACCCTGATGGGGATGTGCCTTTGGAGGCTGGAGGACACTTTATGCATTCAGCAGTGACCCCATCCCCTCCTGCACAGGCTGCTCCTTCAAAGCAGAAGAGATTGGTCAGAGCTTGGGGGCCATTTTTGTACAAAGTAGCCAGGAATTAGTGAGAAGTGGCTATTTTCAAACTTTAATTTAAAGGAGTTGGGCATTTTGCATATGATTTCATAAAACACAGGAGAGATCTTCCTTAAGAACAGAGATTTTTAGGAAACGTGAGGCTACATGTGCTGTTTCCGTCACCCCAGGGTGCTGCAGGTGCGTGGAGTGCTTAGGATGCTTCAGGGAGGAAGGAGGAAAAGAAAAGCTTTTGGGGTGAAGTGGTTTTTGTTCAGCTAATCAAAGCTCCTCACTCAGGGCTAGGACAAAAGCAACCAAGAGCTCTCCTTTTTCTCCATTATCAAAAGAGAGAGGTCTCTGTTGGTTGTCACCACACAGGAAGTTGCAGGTTGCTGTTACCCTGAAGCTCTGGGCAATCTCAGGCTCCAGAGCAATGCCCTGTGCTGAGCAGTGCAGCTCCTCCAGGTGCTGGTGAAGGACATCTGTCAGCCAACACTGACTCTTCACAGGTCACCCTGAGCAAGAACTGCCTCAGCCAGCTGTGGTCCTGGCCTGCAGACCCCAGCCCCAGGGCCAGGACCCACCTCCCAACCTATCCAAATTTCCAGGGCTGTCTGAGGGTACTGACCATCAGCTTTGGACAGGAGAGTCTGAGTGTGGCTGCTGTGCAGAGAGCCCTGGGTAGCACTCCAGGGGTGACTGGTCCATGCAGAATACACTGAGCTGGTGCCCCAATTACCCCCTCCAGCCTCTCCAGGGCAGCAGGGATGGGAAAAAATGAGTGAAGGGAATGTGAGTGTGTTTGTGTGTTTGTGTGTGTGTGCACATGTGGGCATAGGACAAAGTGTGTAAATAGAGGTGAGGCACACGCCATGGGTGTGAGGACGGGGGCTTGGAAAGGAAAAATGAGTCCACCACAAAACAGAATTCCTTTCCCTGTTTTTCTCATAAAGCAGGATGAGGATGTTTCTGCTAAAGCAACCTCCTTTCACAGCAGATGCATTATGAAATTACTTCTTTTTAACAAATCCGTCTGCCTGCTTTTTAATAAGCAGGGCTTTCCACCATTGTATATGTGCAAGGTCTGACCTTTTCATAGGAAAAAACATTCATAACCAAAAACTATAAATAGAAGCCTTCAGACTGGAGCATATCAAGATGTAGGTTTTGTGACTCTTTAAAAAAAACCAACATGATGTGGGAGGGAAAGGAGCAAGCTCTTTTAAAAAGTCATAAACTTCTGTTATTGCCTTAAGCTTACTTAATATTTACTGAAACATTTAATGAAAGACTTAACAGTAAGGCTTACAAGACTTCTGTATCAAAGCAGGTATTTTTACAAAGGAAAGGAAAAAAAGATTAGAAGTATGTTTAGTTTAGGAAAAGGGGTATTTCCCCCAGCTACATAATGAAAACTTTATACAAGGTTTGTATTTCTGGGGTAAATTAGGTTTTGTATTTTGTTCATGTTCTGGTTTTGCAAGCTCTCGTACTATACATGTAACTTTTCTCCTGAGTACAGACATTTAGCCTTCAAAGGGACTACTCATGTGAGAAAAGCTGATCATTCATTGTTTCCACTTCAAGCCATATTTGGTCCTGTGTTTTAAGTCCCAGATGCTGAAGGTAGTGATTACATAAGAATCTCAGCTTTCTTTAAAAAAAAAAAGCAGGGGAAGAAAAGTAAGTTCTAAATCTTGTGGTTGAAGAGAAAGCTTGAAAATATGTCCTCCATGGAGCTTCAGAGCCAGAAGGCAAATAATAACGAAACAAATCTTTCATCTAAATCTACTAATCATAGACATTACTTGTTTAGGAGCAATATTTGTTAAGTGTAAGACAAAGGAGTTCAAGAAAAGGGAGTAAGAAATGATCAGCACAATTGTGACTTATTTGAGCCACGGCAGCAAATCCCAGTTGCCACATGCAAAGACCCTTGGTGGATCTGCTCACAGATTCTCTGAAGAGCTTCACTTAGCAAACACTCAGGTATGTCACAGTGAATCAAGAGGAGGCTTTGGTTAACATGCATTTAGCTCATCTGCTGTATCCCATGCCTCAGATTCTAGGATATGCATATCTCCTCTGATATTTAATACACAGCACAGAAAATAAATCAACTTGCCTGGTGCTCTCAGCATGGAAATAAAAATAATATGTTAGCTGTAGCCACTGAAGGGTGCAGTGGTAATACAATACTTCAAGTCTCTCTGTTCCTCTTTGATATACTTCAGCAGCCTAAGAAACAATTACACTGATCCATATTTCATCAGACATTTTAGGCTGAGCATCTTTTATGACCATTGTGTAGCTTCTCAAGCGTTGGCTACAGCTTCCTTAGAGAGGTATCGTTCTGCTGGGACTGCTCAGTGCCGCCTCACCATCACTGCCCCACAGCCTAACACAGAGACAGCCTTCCCTTGAACTGAGCACCTCCAGTGTCATAGCACTGCTCACGTGAGGAGCCAAGTCATGGGGTTTCCCCAACACTCACAGCAAAGAACTTGGTCTCTTTTCTGCTGCAGGGCATTTTAGGATGCCTTTATGTCACCACTTCCCTGATAGATATAAACATTATTTTTTCATATGTTGAAAACGGCAAGCTACTTAGAGATGATAGAGGTGAGAGGGGGACGGTGACTCCTGCAGAGATCTCTGTGGGCACAAGCACGTGTGCACACTCACTGCACGTAGGGTTTGCCTTGTGGCTTCATTTCTCCCAAATGATGATGACCTGTGAGCCAAAAGCCTCCCAGGCAGGAATGTTTGAAATGTTTTTCAGGAGCTGCAATTGCCGCAGACATATCAAGACCCAAAAGTCACACAAACAATACCCAAACCCTTGGGGCAGCCAGGACAGACGTCATGAATTCTTCCTGGGTGTTTGGAGAGAGGGGAACTCCACCATCCCCGTGCAGAAAAGTGGGGCGCAGATTTTGCCCAGCACCTGCTGTGTGTCTGCCCTCCATCACTTGGGCTGAATGCCAAGATGGAAGAGGGGCTGTCCTTGGGAGAACTTGAACTCTACAAGAGATGCCTGTTTTAAGAACAA
The DNA here is from genome assembly GCA_013400775.1 of Chaetops frenatus. Classification (NCBI taxonomy): domain Eukaryota; kingdom Metazoa; phylum Chordata; class Aves; order Passeriformes; family Picathartidae; genus Chaetops; species Chaetops frenatus. Next base: position 1,704,712 of record VZTR01031777.1, read on the forward strand.
AAACATTCCTTTCTGCAGAGCTGCCCTTGGAGCGGTCATTAAGGTGAAATCTGGGTCTGTGGAAGCTGATGGTGCAGTCCTCATGGACTTTGGTCTGGTCCAAATTCCAGCCCTCAGGTTTGACTGCTGTCCAGCCACTGCCTGAGCCTGAGCCTGGCCTGCTGCCCTACGCTGAGTTTCCTTCTGCAGCCATGGAATGGGGCCTAGGTTGTATCTCACCAATAAAACAAACAGAATTATATGATGCAAGGGTGTTTGAGTCGTGATTTTCATCAGCATTTCCTTTTCACTGAGCTCAAAGTCTAGCTTGAATGCAGCCTAATATTTCAGTCCACAAGAAAAAGCTACATAGAAAACAGGTTTTGAATCAGATGCTTTACATAAACCATGGGTTTTACTAAAAGCTGATCCATTCTGCTCTTTTTCACTCCTACAATAGCAACTCAGCAGGGAGGCATTAGAAGTTTCAGTATTTTTATCTTGTCTCAGAACATTTAAGGTGGCAAGAACAGGCAATAATAA
>VZTR01031777.1:1705244-1764137 GCA_013400775.1 Chaetops frenatus
ACTAATTTTGCCACACATGGACATGATAAGTCATCCAGAAATAGGTCATGATTTCCTGAAATGTGTCTGAAGTGCAGGATTATTTGCCAAGTAAACTATACCAAAAAAATTCCTCTCACTGTTAGTCAACAGCACTTTTATTTTGAGTTGTTTTGACTGAGTAGCAGAGTGGTTCTCATGGTGAATATCTCTGTCTTGATTGGGAACCGGGGCAGGCACCCAACTTCAGCCGTGTGCCAGATGTCTCCTGGCTGAAGCCAGCCATTAGTGCATGTTCACTCTAAGGATACACAGGGAGGTGGATTTTGGTGCCACTAACACAGAGGCGTTTTGCCAGCAATGCCAGAAGTGGACCCAGTGCTGTCCTAAGCCTGGAGATGCTGCAGTGGGGAAGAAAAGTGACATTTTAACTGCCCTTACTGAGATTCAGATGGATTTGGGGGGTTTGCCCCAAAACAGCCAGGTAAGGGATGAATCTGTGAGGACTATGGGAAGGTGAAACAGAGCCCTCCTTCTGTTTGAACAAAATAAATCATGATCCCCCTTTGCTTTGCACCTAGCCTTGCTTAGTCCTGGCTGATGCACCTGGTTTTATTGTCCTTGCTGGAAGTTTCCTGAGCCCAGTGTTGAGTATGCAGCTGCTTATAGATGGTGTGGAAAACTTGTAGATGAATTTTGGGCTGTCCTCCTGTAGAGACAGACCTAAATCCTGGCCTTTTTACTCAAACCTAGGGGATATCCAATGTGGAGTAGCCAAAGACAATTCCAAAAGCTCTCCCCTCCAAGGAGAAGATAAGCAAAACCATGGCTGTCGCTGATATTTTGATTTATACAGAGCCCATCTTGATTTAGAGAGAAAAGTATCAAGGTTCCTTTTGCCAATAAATTCTCATTTTAAATCGGGGAGAGAAAAAATTCAGCCCAAAACTGCAACAAGTATCAAAGGAGAAATCCCTATGAAAAGGAAGATCCATCAGAACTACCGATTTCACAAGTTTTACAGGTATGTGAGCAAGTGAGCTTTTAGAGTGGCTGAGATCCATCTACACAGAGCAACTCATTTTCAAGGAGTTTCAAGGAGTTTCTTGGCCCTTCCAAGACTTGAGTTTGTGGTGGGGATGAGAAAACCCTTTGTACAAAGACCCTCCGGGGCAGCTTAAGGTAGACTTGAGCCCACTGAGGTCAGCTGGAAACCTTTCAAGGTGTGAGGCAAATAACATGAAATTCCAGTAAAGAGAAGGTAAGAGAAGTTTGTCAAGGCCGTCAGAAATGAGATTTTTGTCAAAAGATCAATCATCTGTCCCACTGCTTTCTTCTGAACTCATCCCACAGTATGGAACAAGGAGAACCTTGCTGATTTGGACCTCAGGGTTTATTGTAGTCCTGTGCTGCCTGTGGGAAAGCAGGAAACCTCCCTGCTGTGCTTGGAATTGTAACTCTATAGAGATGTTTATACGTGTGGGGCTTATTCTTTTATGAGAAGTGGGATAAATTAGACTTGAACAAAGCCAGCACCACATCCACCCTCTGTCTGCCTATCACTCTAATGCCCACTCTATCACTCTAACTGCACTAGTTAAAGAAAAACACTCTTGACCAACATACAGCTATGAAAATGCAGGCTTTTCTGCTTTCTAAGATTCTGACAGAACAAAGGTGATTTAAATGGGTTGTAAATTAATTTTGGTGTGCATTAAGGCTCTTTACTCAGCCTGAGCAGTATAAAAGAGCTTTGGGTTCACTCAGAATTAGCCTGAATAAATTCAGAAGGCCATATTTCTCTACACAGCACATAATCATTTCCAAAGCATCTGTCATAAAAGGGGATGATTGAAACAGATTTCCTAGTGGATAATTTCCTGCCTGTCCCTTGCGCTTTCATCTGAGAAAGCTAAATGCAAAACTCATGGTCACCAGTGTGAAAACTCCATTGATCTCAGTGGACTTTGGTTCAGCTCTGAAAGATATGAGAACAGATACTGAGAATTTGGGTTTCTGGAGCTCGGGGCAGCACTGTCCCTCTTTGATACAGCACAGCAAGACCAACACACAGCAGAGCTTCTTCCCACAGCCACTGTGCTGTTCAATCCTCTCAACACAGCCAGTGGGACACAGGGTGATGGCAATGACAGTAACACGGACCTGTGATCAGGGAAATGGATCTCAAACTCACACAGTTGGAGATTACAAGAGTAATTCACTCTTCAGGTGCTGTGGTTCAGGATGGGAAATCTCCTGTTCAGATGGACCTTCCCCGTGTTTCCCACTGTCACCCCTCCCCTGCTCCACCTCAGCAGGTCACATCAGGGTTAATTAATGTGTCTCCAAGAAGGACATAAAGATGTGTAGTGAGTATCTAGGGAAGTTCCTCACATTGCTTTCTTAATAAAAATCCCCCTCTTACATCACAACACATGAATCTTCTTTCCCAAAGGAGCTGGGACAGCTGATGCAGGGGGCAGAACACTCGTGCTAGCTGAGGTAGCTGTCGCTGACTTGAGTTGAGGATGAGATTGTCAGTGAAATTAATTGATGGTTTCAGTTCCAGATCTAGTGCACAAATTAAAAAAACAAAAACAAAAACAAAACAAACAAACAAAAAACCCCCCAAACCCCAAGAGTGGGCAGTTTAATTCAATGGGATTGAAGGAAGCCACACAGCACAGGAGTCGAGCATGGGGACTCAGATCTCTTGCCCTTCAATACCAGCAGCAGGAGGCAGGAGAGGGAGGCAAGGGCCCTCCAGGGAACGCTGGCAGCACCCAGGGCCCCGAGGGGTTTGCTCCCCTGTGTCCCTTCTCTGGGAAAAAGAGCAACACCATGGGAAAACAGTGAAGTGGGAAGCAAACCTCTGTCTTGGTGAGATCTCATTCATCCCAACACTGACTGAAATGATTCAGATATAAATATTATCATACCAGAGCTTGCTGGCATTTTCATTCAAGCACAGCATACAAGGGAATTTCAGTTAACCCTCTCATGGCCAGAAGATGTAGGAGGAAAGCCAGACTCATGAAAGCTGTCGAGTCAACATCCCTGTATCTCCAGCCAGTTACACCAGTGTGAGTTTCACTGATGCCATCTGAGGAACTGCAAGCAGATTTCAAAGGTTTTAAAAGTACCCACCACATCCCTGTGAGAGAAGTAAAAAAGCACCTCTTTCCACAAAGAGAGAGAAGGGGACACTGGCTATAAGAAGTGTGAATTTAGGAATGTGATGGCAGAGCACTGGGGAGCAGGCAGGAGCCCCTGGCTGGTGGGAACACAGCCTTCCTGAGCAGGCAGTCAACAGGACAAGGAGCAGGAACAATGAGCTAAGCACTGCGATGGAAACAAACACCTTTTTTTAGGCTCTCTGCACCAAACTGCTGCTGCTGCTACTTTTATCACACCATTCATTTGGGGAGAAAGCAGTGCAGCAAAACAAGGTGTGCACACAAAGCTGCACTCTGTGTCTGAACTCACGCCAGTTGCCAGCCAAAAAGCCCAGTTGTTAAATTATTTCATTTAATGGTGCGGGACTGCAGTGATCTTGCATGATGTTAAATCTTTGGAAACTGGATACAGCTGAGTTAATCCTTCAGAGCAGGACATGGATGATCCACAAGGGGACTGAGGACCACAAGTGGTTGCTGACTTCTTCCGGGCAGCCAAAGCCAATGTTTTCACCCTGTGAGTCTTCCATGGAGGCTCATGAGCTGCTTTACAGACAAACACAAACACACGTGCACCTGAGACCCCCCAGCAAAAACAATGGTTGTTTTGCATGCCAAATGTGTCAGTTGCATTTCATTTTATGACTGAATTCATTCTCAAGTCACGAATGCAAAAAAGGGAAAAAAAAAAAAAATAAGCCCAGCGAGTGTTTAAATTTGGGGCATTAATTTTGCATTCCAGTGTAGAGGGAACCCAACAGTCTCAAACTTCGGAAAAAGGCACTCCACCTCTGCTTTATGGGCAATTTCATTCTGTTTGTGTTTCCAGAGCCTACTTCAAAGCACAGATGCATTTCAGGTAAATAATGACAGCTTCAGAACAAGTTTTCCTTGTAACACAAATCACCTCACTAATGAAATCACGGGAAAAATTCAGAACAACTTGATAACCATCTGCCTCAAATCAAATCCTTCTATTTATATGCTAAAAGTAGGAGCCTGATTCCTCCTACAATCAAATCAGGGGTGAAACTCCCACAGATTCGAGTGGGAATGGGGTCACCTTTTTATGCTTCCTTGATGACCATTGCCTGAATGTGGGTCAGGATGCCCTGGTCTATCCAGAGCCAGGCAGAGAATGTGTCTGTGGGGGCAGCACCAAACAATGGGGTTCAGAAGAATTTGAGGCACCTTCCCTCAGCACAGAGAATAGTTTCTATAGTTTTCACATTTCCTTCCTGCTCTTGTCAATCACACACAGGGGAAAACAATGAAGAAACACCAACCTCACAAGGAATAAAGTAATGGGAATCCAAGAATGAGCCCCACACTGGAAAGAAAAGCCATCACATCCAAGATTGAAAGTATTGGCTGTCTGGACTGCCAAATAAATCAGACTAGCCTTGGGGACTTGGATCTGTACCTGTACTTACCCCTTCACCTCAAACCTCAAGGGCAAGCTTTCCTTTTGCTTTGGAAGTCTGGAGGTGGGCAAATGGTGCAGCTCTTGGTCACCTTCATGTGCAATGCTGAACCACTTTGCTGCCCTGCAGGCTGCTGCCTGCTTCCAGAGACACTCCTCCCAGATCCCAGCACCCTTTCCAAAGGCTCAGCTGTGGCATGAGGGGAGCTAGATGTCCACTTGGCTTGGCAACAAAGAGAAGAAAATTGTACTTGAACCTGGAAATTTACAGGAATGTGGAGCAGCCGTGTTGCTAAGCCAGCTGCAAACCTGCTTTGCTCGGGGCTCTTCCCTTTGTAGGGTTGAAGGAATGAGGCACGTGTTGCCAAGTAGGACATCAGTGCTACAAACAAATGGAAGGCCCTTATCCCACCAGCAATCTCGACCTGGTAACGGGCAGGCAGCTAGAGTAACAAGAAAGCTCAGCTCCTTCCTACTCACAGAAAGGGGAGGCGGTAGGATACAGGTTATAATTAGAGCCACCCACAGCAATTTTGGGGAAGCTTCAGTGTATGGATTGGGATCTTATTGTTAGTGCTGCCAGTTTGGACTGGGCCAGTTCAGAAATCCAGTGGCCAGCACTCCCAGACACATCTCCAGCTTGTCTGGGGTCTAGCAGTGCTTTAAGCCACCTCGGTGCCTGCAGGAGAGTCACAGCAATATGAATTTCTGCTTAAGGCTTTAGCCTGACTGTCCTCCGAATTTAAAGCATTAGCTTCAGCTTTGGAGACAAACTCCTTTTGGAGTCCTCACTCCATTTTTTCCATTGGATTATAAAATGTCAGTGGCTCATCCAAACTAGATCTCCCCAGTATAGCTTCCTGCAGCTGGAAAAACATCAGTTCTGCCAAGCACTGCATTCTGCAGGTACAGCACATTCCATGGCATCCCATGCAAGGCTGCACAGCTGTCTCCTTGCAAAGCCCCTTGAAGCAGAGTGAGGTACATCAGAGCCCCCCACAGCTCTCCTTCCAGCTGCCATGGAGGCTGAGAGCAAGCCCTGGCCCAAGCCATGCTTGCCTGGAGCAGATCAGCTCCTTCCTCAGAGCTGGGGTCCAGCAGGATAAGGGTCAGTGTGGAGGACTAAAGGTCTGACGGGGCCTTGCACCCTCCTGGTACAAGACATTAATGCCTCTACTTTGGTCCTAACTCTTGTGGTGCTACTTCACAGCACAGATTTGATACCCCACGTATGAGCCTTCAGGCACCATTTCTGGCCTATTGCATCTGCATCGGTGTCCTTATCCTTATCCCCCTCCCCAGAGAGGAGTTACCCTCTCTCAGAAATCCCATGTGGCACTCCCAAAAGCAGCACAGGCACCCATGGTGCAGATCAAACCCCACCAATGTGGAGATTTAAACCACCTGACTGGGAAAGCTAAGCCACATCAAGCCCTTGTGAGAAACAGGGCCTGCCTAGGAGAAATGAGTCCTCGACAGAGGCAGCACAGCTCAGGTTGCTACATTTGATACCACCCTTTTCATAAACACCCTGAATTTTGGTGCTTTTCCCCAAATCCTTGCTGCAGCACCCTGGCTGTGAAAATCCCACTTTTTACCATCTTGCTTTTAACCATCAGTATTTCTGAGCCTCCCTGCTTGCAGAAACAGGCTTCAAACCATGAGTCCAACACTCAGAGAGAACAACTTCAATTCTTTTTTTTTATTTATTATTTCTTTACCCTTACTGCTGTGATTTGTTTAAGGAGAGACTTGGGGGCCTCACTCAGGGCTTTTGGGGTGCTGCTCAGTCTGGGGAGAGCAATCCCAAAGCCATTACTGCACCACAGGCACTCCAGGAAGCCCTGTGATAGCTGCTCTGGCTGGTGCCCACGCCCCAGCCATGCCGAGGGGGAACCTTTCCAGCTGAAGGCACAGTGAGAGCTTTCTTCCAGGTAGATGGCATAGAATCATGCAGATTATGAATGGTGATGTGTCTGCAGGGGGGTGGAGACGGGGCGAAGGAGGCGTCAGTGTGTTTTGTAAATGCTTTGAAATGTATTTGTGTGTTTCTGAGACAAACCTTACAGAAAATACCTGAAAACTGGTTTTGCTTTTCCTAAAGCATTGGCTCTTTCAGGCAGCAGCTTTGCCAAAAGTCATTAATCACATCTTTATTAACAAGGGCGGGGGAACAGTGACCTCAAACAACCGAGGAAAACAACTGAAACTACACTCATTTGAAGGACCGCTTTGTAAAATATCTTCTGGCCAGCACATGCTACTGTTGACGTATATTTAAAGCATGCTGAGTCTTTGGGATACATTGGGACTTCTGCACAGAACCAGGGCAGGACTTGGCCCAAGGCTGTGTTTGACTTAACTATATGTCTTCTGGAGTAAAAGGAGAGAAAGAATAAAGTTTTTTAAAGCTCTTCACACTTTTTTACTGTATTGAGGTGCATCATGTGAGTGGGACAGGCTAAATGCACTTTTCACTTCCCAAGTGTTGAAGTTCATAGGTTCATGGATCTCATGATGTGTGTGGTTCAAACCCAGAGGGAACATTGTGATCATTCGATTCCTTCTAGCCTCAACAGCCTGTTTGCTCCAAATATCCTGGCCTGCTGCTGACAACATGGCACAGGGTCCACCACCCCTTCCACCGCATTGCTCAGTAAAGTGCTCATTTTCTCAGTTAAAAATGCAGCCAGCTGAATGAGCGGCTGCATTAGGTGGGACCAAACACACACCATAGGGACTGCTGCTCCTGGGGCGAGCAGGGCTGTGCACACATCCCCTGTGCCTTGTCCTGCCTTGTCCTGCCAAAACTCCATGTTCACTGCTCGCTCCCTGCTCTGACACAGTTTGTCACCTGGGGAACAGGGCTGGTGAGAGAGCGGGGGCTTTGGAGGGGATTTCTGGAGCCTGCCTCAGAAAGCGTTTGTTGTGGGGCTGGCTCTCAAAAGCAGCGTGGGGAAAGGGCAGGTCCCCACCTTGGGCAGGATGCCAAAGGTGCCTCGCTGCAGGCACACTGCAAACCCAAACCCTGGAAGGCTGTTGCCACTGATAACACCCATCTGCTGTGGCATCATGTCCATTGACATAGCCTTAATTAATGATATTACCAACTTAACGAGGAGATAAACCACCGATCCCAACTCCTGTTAAGAAATTGTCTTAAATACCAGTCACTAATCGCTATGGAGAAACAGATAGTGGGCCAAAATGCACACCTGGAGTAAAGAGGTGTGGCTCCCGTGTTTTCTGGTGAAGTTGCATTTGTTTACTCCGGGACTGACTCTGAACCATCCTGATTAACACATGGCGGGCGTGCGCTGGGCGGCAAGCTGTAAACAGCCACAGCCTTAAGTAATGTCACTGGGCTTGTGCAAGAGCTGTCATCCAGATGGCAGCAGGATTGATGGCTGCAGAGATCAGCAGGGTGCCAGCCCGGGGTGCAGATGTGCGTGGGAGTGCACCAACGCCAGGCTTGCTCTTCCCAGACCCTTAGCTGGTGCAGAGGGGCTCTCCAGCCACCTCTGAGCCCTGGGATGCTCCACATGGATTGTCTAGCTCACATGGCTTTAAGAATAGTGGATATCACCATAGTGGTCATCACCAGGTCATGTCCACTATGGTGGCCAAGAGCCTTTTGTGCTGTTTAATTGAAGACGATTTTCCAGTTGTAACTAGATTTCCTGCTACCACTGGGGTGGTGTGGATGTAACTTGTTAAACAGGGAAGGGACCTGTTTCACTGTACTGATTTGATTCTTTGGCGGTTACTTTATTTCCTTGCCGTTGTTATTCTGATCCAGTGAAATTAAAAAGGCATGAGCAGCCTATTTGGATCTGAATGTGTGAGTTCCTGCCCCGCAGAGCTTTCAGCAGAGATTAGATTGTACATGCCATTGTGTGGGGGAGATGTGCCATCAGGCAAAGGAGGAACAAATGCAGGCGGGGCGGGAGTGGAGAGACAGAATCGGTGTCTGCATGAAGCTGCCTGCTGCTCGTGGGGTGGTATCTCCATCTCACTGATGGCTGGTGAGGATCTCAAAAACATTCACTGCCTTTGGTTTCTTCAGGGTGTTTAGCTCCTGGAATGCGTGAGACAATGCAGCCACATCTACCTCACATTAACCTTTTAGAATTTGTCCTAGGAGAGCCTAAAATAAAAGCTATGCACAGAAACCTGTGCCAAGCCCCATGTTCCTGAGTGGACTATAGGGGATCCTGGTCCTTAAGAATGAATAATCCTACACGTGCTGGAAAGGTAGATATGCACTCACTTTACAGGTACCCAAATAAATCTTAGGGATTCCAAGGATTTATGTGCCTACATGACACCCAACAAAGACAGCAGGAGCAGACAAGCCTGGCACACTGTGCTACCAAGCATTCACCTATTTCAGCTCCTTCAATCTAGCCCTCTGTGTTTCTATTCAGACAGTTTCCTGTTGAAAAAAAAAAAGGTGTTTGTTTGTTTTTTTAAGTGATCATAGGCATGCATATATCAGAAAAAAGAAAGGACCTATCTTCTTCTTACATCTCTATTATTTCTATTGTTCAGGTATGCCTCGGGTACTTTCCCAGACGTGTTGCCTTCTGTTTTTAACATTGCCATCTGGGAATCAGATACTGCACAACTTTTGTGGTGCTGTTCAGCAGGGAGGGAATTTGTTATTTTTCCTCACAGACAGCTCTGGCTTCATGCAAACGTATAGCTCAGAGAAGAGGGGTGCTATGGGCTTTGTGGCCACTGCATTTCAGCTCGGGGAAAAGCTATGGCTGTGTGTGCTCCGCACACCTCGGGATGAGCTGAGAGAATTCTCACAACACCTGCAAGCCAGGTGATGTCCATGGGGTCCAAACTATTGGGAAGCTATTTGGTGAGTCTATCCTGCACTGGACCCTCTGCTCAATCTGGCACACTCAGTAATGCCTTTAATTATTATTAAATTTGCTTTTTGTAAATCCAAGGAAAGCAGAGGGGATCACCACACAAAAGGCACAAACCTAAACAGACGAAACTCCAGGGCAGTTGGAGCTTGGTGTAGGAGCAGGTGCAAAACTGAGTTTTGTGGCTTGGACACATCTCTTGAAGTTGATTCTGATAATTTCCTGATTCAGAGCCTTGTGCTATAACCACAAACCCTGCGTATTCCACCCTCTTTGGTCTCCATCTCTCTCTGGTCCTTTAACTAAACACTGCTCAATAAATGCTCACACATTCAAGGGGAGAGGCTGCTACTTCAAAGTCTTGCATTGTCTGGACAGCTGGGAAAGAAAATTAAGAGCAGCAAGAACCAAATCAGAGCCAGGAAAAAAGCCTGGCTTTGAACAATGTCAGATACCTGCTTAAGACGTATTTTTGCTGAACACAAAACAGCTGCTTTACCAAACTGTGCAATAACTGAGAGGTTCAGGTGTGTTACTCTGGAGTGGGCTGCTCCTGACTCTGGTAATTTTGTGAGATTATTGTTCTTCAAAATAGAGCAATAATCTTTCCAGTCTAGAAATCAGAAGAGCTGCCACCTTGATGTTGTTACAGAGCTGCAGGTGAGAGGAGTGGAACAATACCCCTGTATCACAGTGGGATAGGAAGGACCTTGTGGGACATGGAGAAGTAAAGAAACTGTGATAGAGTGTGCATGTGCATGGTTTCTTCTTTAAAAATAATCTCTGCAGACTTTTTTTCTTTAAGACACAGTGGCTAAAAATGTCCTTTCAAAAATAAATCAAGCCTGAGGCTGGGTCTAAAAGCACTTAATGAGGGGTAAAAGTGGTTGAAAAAAGGAAAAATTCCCATGCTATTCCTAGCACTGACTCCTCCACTTCTGCATGCAAACTGTAGCTGCACCACACCAGAGCACTTCCACCAGTTTCAGACCAATACCTGGCCCTCTTAGAGCAGATGGTTGGAAAGCAGAGACACTACTGAGACTCATCTCCTAAAGGCACTGGGCACCCCATTATGAACATCTCCCAGCATGGCACATCATCAAAATCTCAAGGGCCTGACAAAGTTTAAAGCAAAACTGCACAACACAATAGCATGAAACTGGTTGTGGACAACATAACGGAAAAGCTGTTGGGGAGCTAACTGAGTGGAGTTAAAAGCTGTGACTGTTACTCTGCCTTTTTAAAATGAAAACCAGGCCTTTCAGACAAATCCAATTATGCTCTTTGGAGAGGTTAAAACTTTTGCTGGGAAAAATGACTTTGGATGGGATAGATTTTTGGTGAGGGGGTTGACTTAGCAGAATCTCTTGCAAATATTAACAGCATGATATGAATAGCACAAGCTCTACGTAGCTCAGAGACCAGTGAGATCCAAGATCTTCCAAATGAGCAGTCCCTGAGAAGTCACACTCCCAGAGAAGACCCTCAGGGAGTGACAGGACTTATCCAATAATTTTCAGTTCTTATATCCAGCACAATGACTGCTGTCCAAACTTGCAGATGACACCAGGCAGGTGGGGAGGTGGCTGATGTGGAGAGATGTGGGTCACTGACAGACAGAGCACGTGTGTTCAGGCAGCCAGAGCCCTGTGCCAAGGAGACAGGGATGCAGCTGCCTGTATGCAGGGAGAACACCTGCCTTGGAAAGCAGAGGAAATCAGGAAAGGACACTGGGGGCAAGGTGGACGTGCAGCACAACCTTCATGAGACACTGCAGAGTGATAAGGGTGAAGATAGGAGGTGCAGACTGAAGTACAGATCAGTTCTGGTCCCACAGAAAGTCTTAAACAGAAAAACAATTTTCCCTTTGCTGGTTTCTGCATTTTAAGAAGAAAAGGTAAGAGACTTGAAGAATTTAATGTGCTATATTCATCCAGAAAATGAGAGGTGGTGTCATTACCCTGTGTAAGTACTCTCAGGACAAAATGGTAGGAAAAAGTCTTTAACTGCAGGTAAGGCCCCCAACAAGAACATTACAGCCCAGTAAGTTCAAGAAAGAAAGTAGCATGCATTGTATTAGTGAAGACACTTACACTTTGGGATGAACTCCAAAGGCAGGATTGGATCCACGTTTCTTGATGCCATCAAATCCAACCTGGCTGCCCTCCTAGGAGGTCTGATTGAGATCAAGCTGTGCTTTGCCAAACATGAATTAAGCACAGGGGTGCAGGAGTGATAGTCAGGGATCCTAAAGTTCTGGAGCTCAGGAGGGAGTCTCCAGTCCTCCCTTGCAGCCATGAATTTTGGGATTGAGATCTACAAAGCTGAGGAAGGAAAATACGGTTTAAAAGTCCTGTTGCCTTTTGGAAGGTATGAGAGTACAAGAAAGCAAGTGAAAAAGCCTGGGACTTCTTGGTAACTTCTTCCAAACTGATAAGCATCCCCAAAACCCCTCAATCCTTTCTCTTTTATTGTCTTTTCAATGCTATAAGTGGAATAAACTGATTATTTTATAGATGTTTGTTGGTTTGTTGGTAGTGATCTTTTTAGTACACTGGCAAATTGCTCCTCTTTGCTTTTGGTTTGGTTTTTTTTTAACAACTACAGTTGGTTTTTCCACTCTTTGTTTGCAAGTGTTTGTTTAGGACTTGCTGAGAACAAGTTAAACTCAACAAATGAGCTCTGGACAGAGTTTTGAAAGAGATTTATTCTGTGGTCATTCATTCTCCTCTCTCAGTAAGCAAGTCCCATATGCAGGCACTGCTTCTGAGAAAGTTTTTTCCTTATGCTAACTGCCATCCTTGCTTGGTAATGGTTGCAAGGCATTAAGCTGAAGACCAATGGCCCAATCCAGAATGATAAAACAAGGTATTTTACCCTTGTCTGGCAATTAGTTCATGTATCGATGCACCATTATAGATGGAGTTGGAAGATACTGAGGGGAAAAAAAGGTCAAGTCATGAAACTCCCACAGAAAGTCAGTGGTAAACCTAGGATTAACACCAAAACCACACAATCTGTGGGTCTAAAAAGCCAAGAAAGAACAGGGCAGATAGCAAATCTAGAAGAGCAGTGTGAAGGTCAAAAGCTCAGGAATTAAAGAGCAGTGAAAGGATGAACCAGAAATACAGCTGCTGAAGGAAATAATTCATGCAATGTTGATCATCTCATCCCCATATGCTTGCAATAATTTTGACAAGCATTTCATTTTATCTGTTATTATTAAGAAAATTATTCCTTTAAGGGCAAAACCTAACTACATTTTCCAGGTCAACTTGATTCTGGGAATCAGTCTTACTTGCCTGTGGTTTTTGCTATCAGGCCAAACTTAATCCCTGGTGTATTTCTCTTGACTCGGTGGAGTTTTGTTGAATATCAGCTTGGCCTAAGGGCCTTTAGTTATATTGCCAATGGGTTTCTTTAAAGGGATATTTCCCTACTTTGAATGCAGTGATTCCGGGCAGTGATTTTCATTTTGCAATCTGGAAGGACTCCTGCATATCTTAAGGAAGTTTTAGTTACTCTGATCCTGAAGAAACCTCCTTTGGCAATAGATGACTTGTCTCACGTTGGTCGGGCTGCAGGCAGGGGTGTGCATCTGCTCGGGCTGGTCTGTGGATGGCAGCCTCGAGAGCCAGCTGCCAGCTGCCTTCCCTCCACAGAGAGGGCCTGGGAAGAGCCACAGGAAGGGACATGACATACACAACAGCCCCACAAAAGCAGTGTGAGTGCTGCTCACAGCGCTTCTGACTGACAGAGGAGCATCTTATCTTCCCCCGAAACCTCTGCACCCAACCCTCCAGGTGTGTGTGTGTATGTTGGGAGGGGAGCCAGGATTCTGATTAGAGGGATTATTTAGATTCCACTACCATGGGGAGCAGCTCCTGGTACACATCCTTTGCCTTGAGAAAGACAAAAGGAAGACCCAAAACAAGGACAGGCCTTTCAGCATCCTCCACCCTGGACATCAGGGCCTGAGACACGTCACATGTGAAGGCAGGTGAGTGCACACCCAGAGCCTCTGCACTCTTGGGGTCACGAATCCATGCAGGAGAGGCTGTCACAAGGGAGCTTCTCATCTCATGAGGTCCTGGAGAAAAAGACAGGTCTGCAAACTGATGGGTGCAGGATGTCAGGTGCCAGGACAGTATCACACCTGCTGAGATGGTTTAGTGACACTCCCCCTGCCCTGAATGTCCCAAGTGTTGCCTGTTTCAGCTTGGTTTGGCAGCCAGGTTACACCCCAAGTGCTCCAAATCACTTANATGCAAGATGTGAAACCTACTAATGAACCTGAGTGTAACCAGCCTCCGGTTGTTTGCCTAAAACTGAGCAACACAGGAGGCTGATACTGCAGTTCTCAAGAGAGATTTGTCCCTGGGACAAAAGAGACCTGAAAGAGACTTGAGAGAGCCCGGAGCTAGGTTCAAACAGGCTGGGAAGTGTTATGCAAAACAGCAGCACAGAATGTAGGGTACATGATGTACTTGTGAGCTTCTAAACTGAAAAATCTTCAGGGACTGATGATGGGCATGCCATTGAAAACCCAGGTTTACCTTGCTTTGCAGAGGACTCATGTTCTAACTATGACTGTGTCTGGTCAGAAGAGACAGAAGAGTTTTTAGTCTTGATGACTTGATATGATGGGACAAGCCAGAGTCTGAGCTGTAGGGCTGCTGTGGTGTGCACCAGAGGAGGGCAGGGTTTGAAGGAGCAGGGCTCAGGGGTGAGCTGCTTCCCTCCTTCTGCAGCTGCTGTCAGCTTTGCACAGCTATCACTGGGATCCAGCAAGCTGTAAAGCACAAAACTACTTAAATAGGGTTTGGATCCACACAGCATCACATAATGGATTTAATACCGTGAGGGAAGAGAGATGATGTGATTTCTCTATAGTAGAGGCCTTGTGCAGAAATGGTTGTTGATCCAATCATCAGCTCTGGAGATCTCAGCTCTCCCCCATCCTGCCACCTCCATATGTCTTCCTTGAAGACCATCTGCCTTGGCATATAGCAAACTAAAGGCAAATGACACAGTCACCAACCTCCACTTGTTGCTCCATCTCCATCTCAGGGAGACCAGCTCTGAAGGGGGTTCTCTTAAGGAGTAGTGGGAAAACCTGAAAGGCTTGGGATCTGTGTCATCTAAAGCAGGAACTGGCTGACTCAGAGAGCAGAAATCATTTGCTGTGGTGTCTGGAGACCTCTGAACAGCTGCAAACTCCCAGTACTGAGATCTCAGTAAGGTTGCAGTTGTGATGGGCTGGGCACATTGCCAGGGTGGAAGGTTCCAGGATCTGCAGCCTCCTGGGAACACCTAGCAGCCAACATAAGCTTTGTAAAGACACCTGAAAATCCTTACTTAAACCTTGTCAGCTTAACATTAATAACTGGGAGGGAAAGGGTTTGGAGCCACTGCAGAGTAGCCTGCGAGGTGAAGCAGAAAAGCAAAATGGAGGAGAGAAGTGAGTCAACTCAGAGAAAATCAGCCATGCCTTTCAAAAAGCATGACTGGAAACGTGCTCTCTCTCCCCACAGACTGGCCTGTTTTTACAGGATCATACACACATACACAGAGCAAAAGTAAAAATAGCTAAGAGTATGATCATTGCACACTGCAGCAAATAACAATTCAATAATACGATTTTAATTAAGAAATCCACAGCACCAAATAAATTCAAGATTTGGCACAACAGCAGTGTCCAATAGCCATAAATAAAGCAATTTGCTAATGACTGCACATTCCATCTCATTTTCCTTGATGTTTTCCATGGCGTCATTCCTCTGAACCACAGGTTTTCTTTTAATCTCATCTCAATCTACACCACTATTAGGTGCTGTGCTTCTTCCTTGACAGCACCATATTTGAATGGCCACTAACCAAAGCCAGGGAAGGAGAGGCTGCAGCACAGCCTTGTCTCCTGCAGGCTGAGCCCCAAGAAGGCTGCTGGTCACACCCCAACTGCACGAGTCACTCACACATAATCAGCTGTGGCTAATTCAGAGCCAGAACCACCCCCGTGGCCCCTAACAGCTTCTGCACTTGGGATTCAGTTGGCTCCACAGGTTTGACATGTCATGACAGAGACATTTCTTCTTCACACAGCTCATTTTGTCCTGAGCTAATGAGAGATTAACTAACCCATAGCAGCAAATCAGCTGCTGCTGGTCTGGGGAGGGCATCTCAGGTTTTCTCCTTAACAAACTTCACATTTGGCTTTTCTCTAGCTGAAGGAGAGTCCATCAGCACAAACATCCTGCCAATGACACGGTCCTTATCTGACAGATGGAGCCCAAGGAGAACTGTTTGCAATGACCTAATGTTGTTTGCTGCTTACCTGGCAAGACACCAGTGAGCTGCTTCTCCCATGCCCCGAGAAGTCACTAAACAGATGCTCATGGCTCCCAAACAAAAAAGTCTTCACTCGTCTTAAACAAAGTCAGGGTTTACAGCAGATCAAAAGCACTTTGGAGCCACTTTGTCTCTTCTGCTGCACGCTGGGTGTTTGTGGGGACCCTGTTTCTGCATGGGGTTGTCCCCTGTGCTGCTCTCAGAGCCTAAGGGAAGGCGAAGACTCGATGGCATTCAGTGTGTCCTGTCGGGAGTGTTAGGAGATGATTAACCCTTTTGTCACCACTAAACCACAATGGGAACGTCTTCCTCTTTTTCTCAGTCATTAAGTTTTTTGCATACTGGAATTATATGCGTTAAACAAGGAAGTTTTCCAGCACATCCTTGAGTCTTTCAGTAGAAAGCAATTTGAGTGTCCATAATCACAGAGTATCTGACAAACCACAAAAGAAGCCTTCTTAATTTTAACTTCTTTTGGCCTAAGATGGGTAGGACCTGAAGTCGGGGTTTGAGACAAGCTCAGAATTATTTTGCCATTACCATAAAATCCCATTCTAGGGGAGCTTTGCCTTTTGGTGTTGCTGCATCTACTTCATTCCTCTTCAAGTTTCCACCTCAAAATTCCACCTCTTATTCAGTCCTCTTTTCTTATGCAACTTTATAGGCTGTGGTAGGTGGAGATAAGGAGGCCAAGTCCTGAAATGATCTGTCTGTTCTATTTTGCAACCTTAGTGACAGCAAATATTAATGTACATGTGTTCACTGCCCAACTCGTCTGACCACTCTGCATGGACATTTTGGTGACAAGCAAAAGCCTTCCATACAGTGGCTGCTTCTTTTTTTTTTTTTTTTTTTGCACATCTAGGTCCAGAATTTCTCTTGTGCCAGGCTCTTCCTGGACTGTGCCTGTGTTACACAACTGTGCCCTTCAGACTGAGGCAAGGATTAAAGATGTCCAAATTATTAGGAAATCAGAGCAGTGAAAGGTCAAGGATCTTTCTATTTTCTCACAGCTTGGTAGGTGGTTGCTGAAAAATCACAAATGCACTTTGAAAATGAGGGGCAGAGAGGTGCAGCTTTCTGAGCACTCCTTGGCATTCATGTCTGTGAGTGAACTATTTACAGGTATGGCAAAGCATTACTAATCTCTGAGCTATTTAGAAAGGAAGTACCTCTAGGATCTCCTAATTTGTCTCCCCTGTTTCTCAAACACCATTGAGTCACACTGAATCTCCTCCCCTCCCAAAAAACTTCTTCACAGAGCTCCCTGAAGAAAGAAAAATGTCCCTGGACAGTGAAACAAACAATCCCAAAGAGAGTCAATTGTGACCTAGTAACTGGATAAAAAATCCTGAAGACCCTGGAAAGGAGAGGTCAGTCCAGAGGCTGCCTGAGGACTCAGCTGCTCTTGAACCCCAGGGAGGAACTCTCTTATCAGGGCTTGGAGCCCAGCTGGAGACAATCTGGACCTGACCCTTCTCAAAGTTCATGTCTGTTTGGATGCAGGGTTCTGGTTCAGACAAATCTCTGCTTTCAGACAGCCTCTTGGAAGACAGGGCTGCCAGTTGGCTTTGCTGGATGGCCACTTATGTCTGAACTTTCCCTGTTTCCTTCCCCTCCTCTCCAGTATGCCTGTCTGCATCTGGCTTCTCTTTCAAACTTAGCCCCAGATGTATCACTGTTGCAGCTTCGTTCCCTGGGTGCTGTTGCAAATGGCAAGAAATTCTGAACAGAATTCCCAAAGGAAGCCACGCTGAAGAAAGAGCTGAGAAAAAGGGAAACCTCTCCATTGCTATTTAATTTTTTCTGAACCCATATTTCTTGTGTTGCTAGAGTTTCAGAGAAAAAGGAAGTGTGTACAAAGACTGACTTGAACAACAGGGGGATGCTGGCTCAGGCAGTGAAGAGTGAAAAGAAGAAGTAGGCACTGTGGGAGAACTGGTAAAGATGAGGTGGGTGAAAGAGGTGCTTCAGCCCCTGGTCTGTGAGCAGTGGGGCTGGACAGCCATTGAAACAGACAGGCCAGGCAGTGCTTGAAGAACAGACATGGAATAAAAGACCTTTGTGAAGAAAAGAAAAAAAACCAGGGATTTTCTTCACAGTAGGATAATTCTGAAGTGCAAACACCAAGGGACAATGTCCCTGCTTCCAAACATAAGCCAACTAATTGCAAAAGAAGAAAGCCAGAGTTCCTTAGTTCTGGTTTTAATGTGGCACTAACTTCACTACCAGAGCACCTACTAATTGCAGGTGCTACAGGCAGCTTTCAACAGCAAATGTAAAAACATGGAGTGGGGTCCCCAGAACCAGGGATAAGTAAGTCAGGCTTGACTCAAGGGGATCTAAGAGCATTTGGTGCCTCATATCTCTGGCCAGCTTCGGACCATCTGAGAAATGGAGCGTGTCTCACCTGCCACAGACAGTGCTGGGAGGTAAATAAGGGCATTCCATGTCTGAAGCCCTGTGACAGAAAGCTGCCACGTAACACCACGCTTTATTCTACCCTAAAGCCAAAGTCTCCTCCACCCAAATAAATATGTATTTGTGTTGCCTGCCTCCCATTTTTAATCTACAAGCGATTCTAAACAGAAAAATAATAAATAAAAATCTCTGGCCATACAAATGTGCCAAGAGCTTGGCTAATCAGCAGGATTCTAGTCTGTCACTACAGATTTTGGCAGCCTCGTGTCAAGAAAATGAGGCAACCCCATTCCTGGGAACCAGTGTGATGGAAAGCGCTTCCAGCTGATTCGGATTGTTTATTCTAGGTGAAAGTTTGCAACATTTCCATTTGGTTTCACCACTGTAAGCTTTGCCAGGACTTTTTCCCAGGCAAATGAATGTTTTCTCATTTCTCTGCTTGATCTTCTATTTACAGGCTTAGTTGCTCCATTGCTCTCGTTACTCTGGAAGGTGTTTACTTGGTCAAGAATGGGTTTCATCTTGCCAGGTGTGAAACACATTCATCTCCTGCTGCCTTCAGTTAGACTGAAGGCCAGCATAAGCAAAGGATCTGTAGTCTTGAAGAAGGATGAATTATGCCAGAAGAAAATCCAGAACCTGGGCAGGAATGCATTAAGCATTATTATTACATTTCTGTGCAAGTATTTAACCTGTTAGTGCTTTCACGGAACAAGGAAATGCATGGAAAAGACTCCTTTCATGGTTCTACAGTGCAGATTAGCCTGGCATGGGTTGTTAGCCAGTACCTGCAGCCTTTCAGAGCTTTGGCCTAAAGAAATAAGGTCAGGCCAGCCTTGTTAAGAGAATTTAAACCAACTGCATACAGGGATTTCTCCCTCAGCTTGAGCCAGGCCCACATAGGGGCTGAAAGTGTACTTCCAGGAACATATTGGTCTGTTTTCAGCCTAAAACAACTGTTTCCTCATTCTCTTTGTTCCTCTCTGCTATTTCTTCTTTGTGCAGCAATATAACCAAGTTCCACTTTGAAATGAATCACTGTTCTAATGCTCATTAAATTAAGGAACTGACCATTCTGGTAAGACTCATGCTGACTAATTGCAGGTGTTGGTTAAATTTCCCCAATAAAACTTCTACAAAATCAATGCATTCCTAGCTGCCATTCAAATTCTGTGTATCTGAGGAGTTTAGAAGACCTAGGTAGGGTGATTTTCTGAAGGGAAATCTCTCATAAAAATGTCCTAATCCATTGCAGCCTGTCTGAGAATTTGACCTTTGATTTCCAAATTCAGCAGGGTCATTTGCTGGCCAGATCAATGCCAGATCTTCTGACGAGTTCACAGGCTGAGCCATGGTTTACAGTATCTGTGTCTCTTAGAAGGAAATGTTGCTGGCATTGCAATGAACAATTAATTCCCACAGTCAGATCAAGATCTGTGCCCTCTGTTTAAGAATTATGGTTAGGATGTAGATGCTGGAGTTGGGGCACTTCAATCAGACAACATGTAATCCCTAATAATCCAAGGGTCATCGAAAACTCAAATACATCTGATCCCTGTGACATTAATCATGACCCAGAAAGTTCTCTACTTTCCTTTTCCCTCTTGTACTCACAGGGAAAACAATGGACTCAGAAATAACCCTTCTCCAGGACTACACCAAAATTGTTTGGTGGGGGATTGGCAAAAAGTGGTCTTGTGGTAAATCACAGTGTGAGCCTCCAGAGACAGTTTACATGAAGCCCTAGTTTGATGCCACATTTCCTGTGGCACCTGGGTGAAAAGTGTGCTCCCCACCTGTGCAATGGGAGCAGTAATCTCTTCATATAATGCTATTGCTTGCTCCACACTGGAGAGAGGACTTTGAGGAAACTCTGGCACTTCCTGAAAGTTTTCACAAAGTGTGTCACCGGAAGGCTCCAGTCTTCAGGTCCTGCCGTTTAATAATAAACCTGCTGTTTATTTTGTGGAGCTCGTTTCCTAGACAGAGTAGCAAGAAGATGTCATAAATACCTGTGTGCTGCACTCACCTTTCCCGGGGTACCCTGTGTCCCAGGCACCTGGCAAAGGCAGCCCAGCACCTCATCCCCAGTGAGTCTGGGGAAACTGCAGCACTGCTCGTGCTGCAGTGAGGCAGAGGCACATCCAGGCACTCCTGGCTTTCTAGCACCTGTGCCTCAACCACAAGGCCAAATTAGTACTGAAGGGACCTGTATTTTACTGTCCCCTTCTTCTGCATTAATTAAAACACATCGCTGCACACTTAAGCAATTTAAATGTTTTGGAATGAGTCTCAGGACGGCCAAGGGCATTCAAAGGGAAGGGAAGGCTGGCAGCTTGCCCTCAGCCTGCTGCCTTGCCTGTCTATCACAGGCACACATCATGCATTACAAAACTGTGAGATCTCTGCAGACCCAATGACAGTAATAGAGTTTAGGGGAAAAGCTGAAGTCAGAAATCCCTGGTCTTCCTGGGGCTCCATCACTGGACTGGCTGACAGCATCTCTGCTGATCTTCTTTCAGTTTACACATTTTTCTTTACTCCTCTCCTCTATGAAATGCTAGTGGGAGCTGCTACTGCAAGAGATAACACCAGCACCCTGTTGTCTGATGGAAAGCCCTAATAGACCTGAGTTTAGGGTATATACCTTGCTCTTGAGGACTTTTGGGGAGATTTTCAAGGCAAGAAAGAGGAAATTCATACAAAATCCAAGGCTGGCAAATACTGTGTTTTGCCCTGAAAGTGATACTGAATTTCAGGGTGTATGTGAACCTTTCTCCAAAGGTCTGTTTGCCTTTCTGTCACCTATCGGTCAACGGCGGAGGAGGCACCTCAGGTGACCTCAGAGCAGCTTGTGCACAGTGGACTCCAGGCAGCAGACAGCTGACTACAGTCTAGAATGGAAATGAAGGACTAATTTGCCCAGGGACATTCCCTTTTGTATTTTAAAGTAATGCAAAGTGTCTTTTCACTTTCAGCTCTGGATTTGAGGCCTAAGATGAAGAGTCACTGCCATTAGATCCACATCATCACAATTGAAACATCAAAACAAGTGCTGTATTAAAAATAAACACAACAGGCATTCACTAACTTGATTAAAATGTTTACATGTGGGTGAGGTCATTTTAATAAATGCCTTATGCACAGACATCTGCATTTCTTCCCATGGCCCTAGGCTTGGAGAAGGAACACTGTACATCCACAACTACCTGCTCTTGTGCAGTTGCATCAGTCCAAGCTTTTTGCCTGTCCAGAACATCTACCACAACTGTCCTTATCACATGCCTGTTCATCGAGTCCCCCTTACCATGCACAAAGGCTGCAAAAAACACAGCCACAGTTTACCACATTAGCTGGACATCTCTGATCTCCATCAGAGATCCATGTCAAGGTCCTCCATCTCCTCTATGAATCTTTTGAAGGCACATTCTGATGCTGTTTGGAAATAACTCATGGAAAATAGTTCAATTGTCCTGTCTGTGTGCCTGGAAAAGGCTCCACTAGTTAAGGGAAAGTCAACTGGACTTTCCAGAATGACACAAAAGACTGCAAAGCCAATAATATCCATATTCACACTGATGAAAATCTTCTGTATGCCACTGGGAAAAAAAAAAAAAAACATGGCTGAAAGCCCTGGCCTTATGTGCCTTCCTAGGTGACCGTGTGCTGAAGCTTCTGCTGCTCCCACTATGATCTGCCAAGCCTCCACAGCTCAGCTGAAACAGCACCTTCTGCAGCGAGCCCCTAGAGCTGGCAACCAAGCTGGCAGCACAATGGCTTTCCTACATTTTGGGTACCTCCCCAGGAGTGCCAGTTACTCCAGGCTGCAGCTCCCAGTGCATCCAGGCCATGATCCAGAGATAGTCCTGCTCCAGGAAAGGATGCAGGAGGGATGTCTCTGACTGACTCTAGTCTCTTGGTCACACTGCTGTAGATATCCCACCTGCAGAGTCCCTGCCTGACCCCAGAGCAACCCTGGGCTATCCCAGCTTTCACTGAAAAGGTTCCCAGTGCTTCCCAGTACTGCTGCAAGGGACCTCCTCTGACTGAGGTGCCTGCTGCAACCCCAAAAAATTACTTTCGTGTTACTCATTCTTACTGACAGTTCTTATGCTGCTGCCCAGAGGAAGCTTCAGCCTGCTGCCTCTTCCCTCCAGGCAGAAACAAACACTGCCTGCCACCAAAGAAAATCTCACCTTCCTGGAGAGGGAGGAGGCAGGGTTGCCTGTAATATAATTTGGAGTCCAGTGGAGCTGTTTGCTCACTTTATTTTCTTCCCCGTGCCTTAGAGCTGGTTGGAAATATCTGTGCTTGTGGTACTTCTGAATATGTTCAGCAATGCCCAGGAAAACAAAGCTGCCAATGGCTTTTGCAAAACTCTGAACCACTGGAGCCACGAGCATGGTGTGAGGGGCAGGAGGACCTGTGTGTCACCTTCTTGCAGAAGGTGTCACAGGAGTCCCAAACTGCAGTACAGGAACTACATGCCTGCCCTGAGTGCTGAGGGAACATTTCTGAGCGTGATTTGTGTTGTAACCATGGTGATGCCCCGGGGCAAGAGGAGCACAGCTGGGGACTCAGGGCAGCCTCCAGCAGTGATGTGCTCCATGGGGACACCAAATGTGTGCCCAGGCAGAAAGCTCAGGGACACCCATGGCACACGAAGGGGCCCTGTGACAAAGCCAGGGTGCAGTGTGGGTGCTGGGAAGTGGGGCACAGCACCCCCAGCTCTGCCACCAGCACCATCCTTCCCACCCAGCTGTGGGATGTGGGTGACAACCAACAGTCTGGGCCAGAGCCTGGCCTGATTTCCCTCCTCTGATTCCCTCAGTGTTTGCACCAATAGACCTTGTTCTAAGAAAAAGGTTCATCCAAATCCTATTGGCACGCTGCTCCTCCAGACTCGAGCTCACCTTCTCTGCAGGATACACCCTCTTGGAGGATTTTTACTGGTCTCTGCTATAGGATGAGCCATAAATTAGCCTGGGAACAGTTTGCTTTGCTGCTCCTGTGTATTTTCAACCTCAGTTCCATTTTAATATATGATAATATAGACAGTACTGTCCCCAGCCAGGATCCAGAAGGAGTGAGATGATTAAAAATAATTCATCTTACACTGAATTAAACAACTGAGAGCCTCAGGAATGGTCCCATTTGAGTTTGGTACAAATCACGGGTGACAATCTGGGTCAGTTTTTATTGGACCTGCACCTTTTTGCCAGCCCTAAATCTGCCAGCCATCACAGAGGTTTAATAAAAAGGGACAACGAAGAGGCAAAAAAGGTCAATCCCTATTCGAGAAGAAGGAGAAAGGAGCAGGGTAGACAGAGCAAGCGAAGCTGGTGTGTCCTGGCAAACGTGCAGGAGGTGATGTTTCCCCAGGAGAGGGACTGACAGCAATGCCCTGGGTTCTTTGGAAAGCAAACAGGCTGCACCTGGAGCCCATTCTGCTGTTTGCTGAGGCTCGGCAGCCCGGACCACTTGTGGTTTCCTCTCTGAGTCTTGCCTCTGCCCACAGTGACATACAGAAGCTGAGGGAATGGAGACGAGACGTGCCTGGCACTTTCTGACCAGCCGAGGCCTGGGGGCACAGGGCTGTTTTGCCCACACTTCTGCTGGGAAAGTGGAAGCAGGTTCCCCTTCCAACCACCTCTGCTGAGCCACAAAACCCTCTGTGCATGCCATCCCCCGTGTCAGGAGGTCTGTGTGCTGCATTGCCCTACCTTGGATTGAACCACCCCATTTCCCCCTCCCGGAAATAACACGAGCAAGAGTGAGAATGACTCATCCGTGCATATGAAGACATGTACATGCACACACACAAACATATCTTATATGTTTGGGAGCCTGGGGCAAAAATTTCACCCAGCTTTTGAGCTCCCTGGTTCATATGGTTCTGTGAGGCTTAGTGAAAAAAACCAACCAAACAGTGACAAAAAATTCAGAACTATGCCATAATAGTAAAGAATTAGGAAAATTAAAAATCAAATCCTGTTACCATGTCTCTAGCTTTCCTCCTAGTGTCTGTGCATGCATTTTGTCCCCCAAGGTCTCAAACTGGCATGGCTGTTTAGTGAGCAGTGGGCTGGCTTGCTCTGCTTCAAATTCGACTTTGCCACATAAATCCCCAATCACTGCTATTTGCCTAGGATTTGGATAGATGGTTTCTTTCCCTGTCTTTGTAAACAGCTCCTTTGACATGGTTCCTGGCCAGTGATGCTGATAATGGACACTACACACATACCTGTGCCTCAGTTTGAGGTTGAGTAAAGACAATTAGGTGTCATTTACCCATATCATTCCTGAATTCAGCTTTATAAAATCTTCCTTTTCCATAAAAGTCCCTGGAATGGTGCAACCTCCCAACAAGGGCTTGTGAGGCTTTGTAGTTATGACTGGTGTTTCCTTGTCCCATTGTCCAGTGGGTTGCATGGAATTCAGTGTTGAATGACTGCCTCGAGGACATGGAGGCCTGGAATCACAGAACCAGTTAGGTTAGCAAAGGCCTCCATCTAAGATCATCAAACCCAACCATAAACCCAGCACTGCCAAGCCCGCTGCTAAACCATGCTCCTAAGTGCCAAAACTACACATCTTTTAAATACCTTTTCAGTTCCCCCTGCCAACAATGGCCAAGCACATCTGAAGCTACAGATCCCCATCACAGCTGAGGCCATGTGCAGTTCCCACTTGCAAGCAGTGGAAGGCAACAGAGTTGGACCCTCTGCCACCAAAACACAACAGTCAACATCAGCATTCTGTGGTGGGGAGCCCAGCTCTGCTGCCAGCCCTCCTCTCTGCCTTGGCACATGGAATTGTTACTGTTCCAGGCCTCCCTCAGCCAGCAGAGACAAACCTGACAACATGATGGTCTTGAAAAAAGGGAAACCTTTTAATTATCCTGCCAGAAAAGGTGAGATGGTAAATGGGTCTTGCTGCCTAGGGGTTTTGCAGCAGGGAAGAGAAATCAGTCATTTAGCACAGTGTTGTTGTGACGGGCCATGACAAACATCCTGAGGCAGCTGTGTCTGGTCACAGGGTCATCAGATGGCATAGCCCAGGAAGAGCAGCTGCTGCCTTTTGTTGGGTCAGAGACCCTTCTCCACAGCAGCCCCCTCAATGACCATTCGTGCCCTGGCAGTGTGACACGATGCATTTCATCAGCTATTGGGAGGATGTTAAGCTCAGCGACACCCATTCCAGCCAAGCTACATTGTTTAATAAAGAGCACATAATCACAGACATCAGCTGCAGAGGATTAAGGTTGCTTTCCCCCTCCAGTGTATTTTACCTATGTCTCTTTTGCTACATTTTCTCTGCATCCTCAGCCTTTCCCCTTCAGGACTGCCCTTGCTGGTTCTCTCACGGAGAGTGGAGCGAGTGTGTGAATGGTACAACTGCAGAGGAAGGAAGTGGTGTTGCTGATTCAATAGAGTGTGCTTTTCCTTCTGAGTCAGTACAGAACAACTGTCTCACTGTGCTCAGAACATATTAGAACAAGAAGTCTGCCTCTGGTGTGTGTGGGCTTGTGTTTTAATCTCTCTGACCCAGAACATGGAAAGGTTGCACAGAAGGGATTTTAATTGTCGTGAAAGTTACTGAAGGCCAATTAAAAGTGTACAGTCATCACAGCAGGCCACCCATCCACTGTATCACTCTATGGGCCCATTCCTGTGATATATCCAAAAATCACAGGGCATGAACCTGCTTCTAGAAAACAGAATGTGTCAAGAAACAATGTTGTTACAGGCTGTGACATTTTTGGATCACACAAGATCCTGCCTAGAACTGCAGCTGGACCCCATGAAGACTCATCCAAGAGACAGCAGGTCAGAGACAGCTGGGAGGATGGGGAGAAAATGTGAAGGACAAGGATATAAAGTTATAAAGCTAAATTTCCAGATTTTTCTGCAGTAAGTAGATCAGAGGTAGGAAGCCTTCAAGAAAATCTAAGGTTTGCTGGACCACTCAAGACAAATACTGAAGAAATGGAAATTACACAGCAACTAAATTATGGGTTCAATTCAGACTTCATCCCCCAGGCTATCAGAGTGATATCTGGTTCTAACACGAAGAGATGATTTGTGGTACAGTGAAAACTAAAGGGAGAGAAATTAGAAACAACTCCAGCTTGGGAGAAGAAGTCACAGCAATCACACCCATGCAGAGGATCCAGTGGGAGCTTTTGAGTGAAGGAGCCAAGACATTTTAAAGAATTGCAGGGATGCATTCAAATCAGTTCCTGTGTCCTGTCCAGCTTCTGGGCTGGAAAATAGCAAATATTTTGATTAATATTTTTGTTTACAATATTATTTAAAACATGAAACAGCCTCCAATTTCAAAGTTTCATGCACATTTCTCACAGGCCCAGGCTGGAGGAAATGCGGCTAGTGTCTTCTTTCATGATACTTTCTATTAAGCTCATTTCACCTCAAAGGTTTGGGTGAGTCTGAGCCCTAAACTAAAAGCAAAACTCAAGCAGGCATAAAGGTAAGGCAATGGAAAGTGATTGCCCAAGCCACTGTGAACTGAAACTGCCATGTTATGCACAAGTGCAGGTGTCAGAAACACATTGAGCTTACACTGCAGCATCCTGGAGCAGCAAAGGACCCTGGCTTCCAGCTATGAAGTTCTCATGAGCACAACAGGCTTCTCCATAAACTGGTGGAAACTGCCCATGCACCAGAGGTGATGGTCAGGGAACCTGATCCCAGCTGCTGGGCGATCACAAGGGATGTCAGTGCCTTGTATGTGCAAAAGTGAGGAGGTTTCATTCTCTCCTGTGCTCTCCCAGCAGCCTGTTTTTTGTGTTATTGCAGTGTTTTTCAATTGGGCAAAAAAAATCTGTCATATATGGCTTTGTTTTTGCTACTCCTGGTCAATGGGTGAGACAAAACTGGGATTTTCTTGGGACAGACTTCGGCTCAGTGCCCACCAGTTCTTGATTTCAGGGTAGGGATCATGGGCTGAAGGATCCCACTGCCATGGATTGGCTGCCTGGTAGAGCTTTGTCTCTCTTGAGTACATCTCAAACTTCTATTGTAGAGTGCTCTTTTGTGCTAGGGAAAAGAAATTACCAATCTGAGTTTCATGCTGATTTAAAATAGTCTAGGCCAAGGTTGCCTCAAAAAAGTGTCTCAAGGATACAACTGCAGGCTTCAAACCTGATTCAATAGCTTGCTGTCTTTCTGTAAAGTGCTTTTGGTGCTCAGCAGGAACAATGTGGTGCATGGAATTAAGGACAACCCTTTGGCAAATATAAATTAAGCTTCAGCTGAAATACACTGTTCCCAAGGCTTTCTTAAAATGAAGCAAGGTGGTCCTAGACTTGAAACGCAATATATTTATACTCTAACCTTCTGATTCCTTACTCCCCACCAAACTCTCATCACTTGTTCTGCTCTTAAATCACATTTTGAAACACCAGCGTATGCGTGTGCACAGATACACAAACACAGAGGCAGAGCCCTCAGGAAAGCTGTTCTATTGCAGCATTTTGTATGGTTTCATGATATGAATGTGTTGCTCTGTGTGCTGCTGCCCGCAGGCTGCGGCAGGAGCCCTGCAGGTCTGGGATGCAGCCTGGCCAAAAGTCATACCGAAACAGGTGAAATTGCAAAAAGAGAAAGCTGACCACAGCTGCTCCTCTGTGCTGCTGACAGCCATCATCTGGGCAGCTCTGTGTCCCAGCCCTGCAGCTGCCTGAAAGCTTGTCTGCACAGGAGGGCCAGTGGTCCCCCAGGTGAGCTGTAATTCAGCTACAAATCTGATGGCAACCCTTTCACTGGTTAAAAAAGCCAGGAAAAGAGCTGAAACTGAAAGGAGCACAAACATCCCCCAGACAACAGGTGTTTTCTGGATGCTTGTTGAATAAATCCATGGGAGGGAGGGAAGGAGGACAGAAGAAGGAAGGAAGGAAGGAGAGAGAGAGAGAGAGGTGGCTCTGCAGCCTCCCTGCCCACATGATACCATACAAGACAACAAATATACTTTTACCCTCAGGAACAGCTCTGCCATCCAAAAATCCAGTGCAGGAAGTTAGGCAGACAGGCAGATGCAGAACTTCCCAGTGGGTGGAGGTCCAAGACCGAGCCCTGTGCTGGAGTGAGGTGAGCACATTGGGAGTGAGGGAACTGTCCAGCAGGACACAATGGAGGAATTGTCTCAGGATGGGGACAGAGGAAGATAAAGTGTTCTGGCAGTCAGACAAGCACCCTGCTCCCAGCAACTTATGGTAAAAACATTTCAGTGTTCCAAAGGGCCCCCCAGCAGCTGCTTCTGTCGGTGTCCCAGGTTCAGCAGGTCTCTGGAATGCATTTCTCACCCACATTCAAGAGAGTTTGGCTTGTTTAGTCTAGCAAAACTAAGGAGGAGAGGGCATAGCTTTGTTGTCTGTAAATACACCAGAGGCTGGGGTGGGAGAAGACCTATTCAAGCTAAAAGATCCTGTTGGCATGAAAACAAATGAGGGATCAGTTGCTTATGAGAATATTTGGGATAAAAAATAGGAGGTTTCTAGTTGGCAACAGTTTGACAACAGTTGCCTGCAAGGAGAGGGGCCTCTGGGGAATGGCACTATTTTGAGGATGAAGCTTGAGTAATTTTTGGAGGGGATTATAAAATGTTGGATGAGCAGGGGACAAGGAAGTCCTTCATAGCTGGAATAGGGACAGAGAAAATGGCATGAGAAGTAGAAAAGCAAGAACTGGAACTGAACTCTGTGGAGGCTTACAGAGAACAGTGAAGGAAGCATTCTAGATGGGCAATGGATAAGCCTCACTGAAAAGGACAAAAGAGGCCAAGAGCTTTTAGAAGTATAGGTGAAACATCTCTCACCTTGTCAACAATGTCTGGGGAATTGTCTCTCTGGTGAAGTGGTCTGTATTTATCCATGCACCACCTGCCTGGAAGGCAGTGATGGCTTGTAAGAAGATAAAATAATAATCTCAACATCCAAGGCATTTCTGTCTTCCAATTACTGCTGTTTGGAACATCAGAGATATTCTTTCTAGGTGAATCCAAACGATTTCCATCCACTCTGAAACACAGAAGAAAGATTACGGAGAATCAGCCTGCGAAAGAATATCTGATGGCTTTCAGCCGGGACTTGCCTCTCTGTACCTATCTAGTTACAAGCATAAAATCCTCTGCTGAGGAGAAAACTATGTGTCAGGGGGAGCTCTGTGCATGTGGGAGCAGGAAGTTTTTCCAGTGGGTGATATGTACCCCTTCATACCCAGCCTTGTCATCACATCAGAGCCATGGCCTTGGAATTGGAAATAAAATCGTTTGCTCCAGGAAACACGCCATGTCCAGGAGAAGGGTCCCAGATGGCAGTGCCTCTTCTATGTTTTGATGGAAGTATCTCCTTTATGGCAAAGAGAAAGTACTCTGGTGGAAAGAATTTGAGGGAAAACCAAAGCATTTTAGAAATGAGAACCTGCCTAGGAAGGAGAAGGGTTTCAATGTGCCACCCCAGAACAGGTCCCCCAGCTGGTAGGTGTAAGACACATTGATGTGTTTTTCCACATCTGCATTCTTTAAAACACAGATCTGGGGCCAGGACGCACTGAGGGTGGGAGACTGAGCAGCCAAACAGCCTGACTTATTTCTGGGGAAAGAGTAGGGGAGAGTGTGCCTAGAGGTATTAATCTGTGAGTGGGAGGGAAGACGAAAGCTGGGAAACCCAGGCCTGTATCTGTATCCATGTTTCCACATATGCATATATAAAAATATGTATACACACACAGAGGGAAAACAAAACAAAACAGAACAGTCCATTGCACACAGTCCTCCCCCGGGGAGAGCGGGAGAGAACAAACAAGTGGCAGATGTGAGCCGTGGCACCGCGCCTAGCGCCGCAGCAAGAGCAGCTCCCGTGGTGACAAGGTGCGCTGGGAAGCCACCAGAGCAGGAAGCAGAAGGAGACCCTCGAGGCAGGAGAAGACCACAAGGCCCTGGAGGTGCAGACACACAGGCCACTCTCCTCCCTGGGCGTCACCCCAAGGTGAGGAAGTGCCTGACGCCAAGGCGGACTGGGAGCAATGGCCCTGAGCCCCTCCATGGAAGTACGGACGGGACAGAAGGAGGGCTACAGAGTGACTTTCTCACAGCTGCAGCAAAGGCCAGAGCCAACCTGCTGCCTTGAGCTTTCTGCCAATCCCAATGCCGGGAAGTGTCAGCTCTTGCACTGCCTGCAAAGAGCAGAAAAGAGAGAAAGAGAGACATCTTCCAGCCAGTTTAATCAAAGATAATGAAGAGATCTGTTTCTCAGTCAGATGTATCTATTTCTATTTTCCATAAAAGCATGAAGGGCCTTGGAGAAGAAACAGGAACATGGGCTCTCTGTCCCTGGATTACCCTTCAGTGGTGTTCTGTGCTTCCTCGTCCATCCTGGGGCAGTGGTGCTGAATACTGATAAGGCCAGACTTGGACCAGCCTCAGTCAGACAGTTGGTGCGATTTGACTTTAGATAATACTTAATGATTTGTTTTTAGCATCGGGTTGGGGTGAGTTGGGGTATTTGTTGTTGTTGTTGTTGATTTTGTTGTCATTGCTTCTCCCCCTCCTTCTTTTCCAACCAATTAGGTTCAATTTGTTTTGGCAGAGAACATGATTAGTGGGGCTGGGCTCCAGATGGTTGGGCGCTCAGCCGCTCACCAGAAATAACGCTGGATGAGCAGTGCTCCTGCATGCAAAGCTGGGACACGAGAGGCCCAGGTCTCCAGATCAGAGCATCCCATGCCTGGCTTGGTGGGACCATACCTGAGCCCTTTGGAAAAGGCACTGGCTGACTTTTCCTCAGATGTGTCCAGGTACCAGTTTGTTTCCTCTCCCACTGGCAGGGCAGCGCTCACCCATCTGCTCCCTCATCTCTGAATGAACCATCCCTCACTGGATCAGCCCAGAGCTGCAGCTGAGCTTTAGCAAACAGGGAGAATGTGTCTCTCCCATTTCCACTTGCAGCACCTTTTGGTCTATCTGAAGATCACCTGATCTTGCTCCTGGTATGGATCCACAAGTGAAGGGGAGCACTCTGTGGGGCTGATGAGCCCAGCCAAACACCAGTGTGGAGTGGGACTGAGCTGCCATGTGTCCCAAAGGAACAGTCACAGTCAGGCCTGCTGTACTGCCACTGTGGCAGGCAGACCCTTGGACATCCCTCAGAATTCTGATGGGGCTCTTTGGGAAGGGGACAGTAATGTATTGGGTAGAGACAACCTTGGTAAGGAACCAGATCCAGCAATGAAACATCAAGAATTTGCCGAATTTTTTTCAAAATCTGACACTTTTCAATGGTTTTTATCAAAGCAATGCCCAACTCCATCTTGTTGCAAAATTTTAACAATTACCTTCTGTAACACACTGTAAGATATTTAATGAAAGCAGAATATAAAGCCCACAGTTTATTGTTATTGTTCTATCAGTATTTAAGAAATACTCAGTGAATTGTAAACTGAATAGCTATTTAACATTTTACATTATCTAAGGCAAGCAAGAATTTGCTGCAAATGTCTTATGCTTTAGGACAAAGCTGGCTGTTGATTTAGTATGCAACAAATAGAAGGTTCCATTCTGTACAATAAGTTTACTATGGATATAATGTGACTATTGTATTCAAGTTAAGGGGCAGACAGTACAGCAAGGAGGAAGTAGCTATGAAGTGTTTAAATGTCTTTGAACTGAGCATTTCAAGCCTTTGAACTGAGCTCTTTTCCTCCCACCTCTCAGTGCCACAAGCTGCCCTGTTCTTCCCTGGTGCATGTCTGGTTTCAGAGGGAGCTTCAGTCACTCACAGGAGCACAGCACAGCAGACACACCTGAAATTGGCACCTGCACACGGGGAAATAAACCCCAGCACAGTTCTCGTCCATAGTCCAGCTCTGCAAGCTCACACCCCTGTGTTGCAGGGTTTGCAGGGGAAAAACCCAGATCCCTGTCCCTCACTGAGCACTGTCCCCAAAAGGCTCACGAGATGTCCATGCCTTGACCATTGAGCAATCTCAGGCTCTGCTCTCTGGACTGTTTGTGTTGTAAATCCTCACACCCACACTCCACTCAAGTCTGGAAGATCTCTGCAGTTCTTTCAGAGCTTCAATCTTTTTGGGGCTATAATGTTAGCCAAGCTCTTGCTCCTGGAGGGACAGACATATTGGAGAATGTTATGGCTCTGTCTGCAGGTAGACAACCCCTGACCAGCCCTTTGTAAGCTGAAGATGCCTCCCACGTGGCTCAGCTGCAATTTTGGGCTGCAGCTAAGTTCATGCCAGCCTTGTGCAGAGGAAGCCTGGTGCACAGACAGCTGTTCCTGGGCATATCTTTGCTCATAACAAGGGAGCTCACTACGCCATCTCTGATCTTCCTGGATAGTTTTTTTATTAACCAGTACCAGGGGGGACCAATGTCAGAAGAGATCCATCTTAGGAAACACTGGACAAAGCTGCTTTGCACATCATCCAGCACGTGCTTGCTCCATGCACAAGGCAACTGTTTAGCAGAGTTGCACAGGTGTGGAGTATTTATACAAGTGAATGGAGGTGGTCTCATTGCCACATGCAGATGGCTGGAGCTGCAGTGAAGTGCTGGTGCAAGTGCTGTAAATGCCAATACAACCAGTCATATGTGGCCCATCTTGCCTGGAGCACAGGTGTAGCTGTGCCACTCCAGTGATGTCTCACAGGGAACAAACATAAGATTGTCCTCCAGTCACTGTGTTGTCTCTCACTGGAGGTTTTCTGGAGGGATGTTGTAGAAACAAACTTCAGGTCAAACAGAAGCAGTGAGACCCCTGGGAGTTGGTTGTAAGTCCCATGGCCATGGTAGGTGTCACATGCAAAGAGGTGGAACAGATGTTCATTACTGATAAAACTTGTTCTGGTCTAGCCTAAACCCCTTAAAATTGGAGATGTGGCAAGGCTCTGCATACAACACTAACCAGTACCCATGGTTCACAGAGCTGTTCTCAAACAGGTTTTCATACAGCTCTATTTATCTCTGGACCCGTTGCAAATCCATGTGTAGAGTCACACATATTTTGCAAAATGCCTGAGAGAACGATGACAGAATCTAAAGGAGTTAGAGTTGGAAGTGATCTATCAGATCCACTTGCAATCTTTCATGAGCCAGGCAGAATTTTTCCCTGGGCTATATTCATTGCTTTGCCTCGTCTTGTTTTTAATCACTCAAGCAAAGAGACTAGAACAGCCAGGCAAAGTTATGTCATATTGCTACAGCAGGAGCACTGGGGAATCTGGTATCTCTGATCAGAACTGGGTCCCACAGTCGTACAATGTATACTTACCAAGCATGTTTGATGTGGTTAAAAAAATCCTATGCAGAAATATATTTAATTTCTGTCAGTATTTGTCTTCCAAGAATTTTTAAGACCTTGCAATAAACATAGCCAAAGCCATCATTCAACAAATTGAAATCACACTTGTATTAATGTGGTTGCTATATTCATATTCAATTTAACCCTCATGACTCTATCTTGTAATCCAGTAAAGTGTCCAGGTCAACAGAAGTTATCAGAGAGTTCAGTGAGCATTTCTTTTCTATCATCTTCTTCACCACTTCCTTGACTTAAGGCACTTTATCCAGAGATCCCTCACCTAGGCAGAGCACAATTCCTAACTCATCCCTCCTGGTCTCCACTGAGAATCTCTTTCGTATATTAAGTGAATTCAGTGTTGTTTTCTAAGGTCTTCTTATGGCCTGCCCTTTGGTGGTGGTGACTGCTTTAAGAAGGGTGATGTTCCACCTGATGCAAAGTGAAACAAACAACTCAGAAAAAAATGTGACTGTAGAAGTAGTTTTTTATCATCCAGGGTCCCAGTTTTCTTCCCTTGAAAGCATAAAAGAGGAAGGTCCCCTCCCAGCAGCCCAAAGAGGTTGCAGCAGAGGCAAGTTGCAATGTGCATGCCATGCTCTTGTAGCTGGGTTCACACAGAGTGTAAGGAATCAGTTCTTACAGCCAGAGACACGGGTCTCTGAGAATAAATACCCAGTGTATTTGCTAGCTCAGTTGCATCTAATCAACAGACATGTTTTTTTGTTAAAGTAACCCAGGAGGTTTCTGGGGTCAACAGAGCTAAACAAAACAAGCAGCAAAAACACTGTGGTCTAGGAAAGGGCAAGATTTTTTCAAAGCTCAGCCCCCCCTTGGTGGTATGGCTCCTGTATGGAGGGATGAAAGTGTTTAAGTCATCAGAAAGAGCAGGCAGTGACCTGTAGTAAAATACATGGCCTGATGAGATATGTCTCATCTTGCTAATGACCTCCAGAGCTGGGTCAGCAGATGCCACTGTGGGGGACACCATCATCTGCAAGGCAGCAGGCACAGCTCTGTTGTCTTGGCATGCCTCCATTCTCACTGCAGCCCTGGGCACACCAGCTCCACGGAGGCCCAGTGAGGGCAATTCAAAGTTTTGGAATTAACACCTAACAGTGGGGATTCTTCACAAACTTTTCAAGAGAACAGTCTCACCAGAAGTCCAGTCTTTCCTATGAGCTGCAGATCCTGAAACCAGCAATTTCTCTGAAACTGTCTGCAGTCACATACCCTTTTTTACCAGACCTACATAAAGGCACCAATTAATACAGAGTGAAATTATATGGACATCTCAAACTTGCAAAAAAGTTTGGGATTTTGCTTAGTCAAGTACTTGAGCTAGAAATTTTGGGGCAATTATAAATTTTAAGCCAGCAAGCTCATCCTCTATTTTTCTGGCAAAGCTGGCATTTTTCTGCCCTTAGCACACAGCTCTGCCTAATGAGGATACAGAGCAGGGCAGCCCAGAGCCAGCCTGATGCCTGGCCCAGTAACCATCTTCTGGCATGGAGAAAAATGGCTGAGGATTGATGGGTTGGGAGCATGGTGCCAGACATGTCCTGCTGCTCCAGCTCATCTCAGATCTATCTGGATACCCTTCCTCCTTGCCCAGCTGGCAGATTGTGTGGACTGCAACAGAGCAAACTGGGACACAGGGTAGAGCTTGCTCTTTTGTGCAATACAAGAGCTAATCTCTTTGCTGCAGAGTGAAATTTTGTTCCATGAAGGCTTTTGAGCTTAGGCCCATGTGTCCCAAACAAAAGACTGTTTCCAAGTGGCCCAGAGCCTTCTCCAGGTCTTGTAACACTGGAGTGTTGGAGGTCTGAGACCCACACTGCCAGGTATAGCCAGGTTCATGGTCCTCAGGTCCTCCCAGACTGGGACTTGGCATTGCTGCCCTGTGCAGGGAAGCACTCTAGGTATTTCTCCCCTATTAGCATGTCCCCGCAGCACAAGTCTCATTTCGGCACAACACGTATTGCTAAAGCTACACACCTTGTAATCCTCACCCTCTCTGGGAAGAGAGAAAATCCGATGCACGGCACAGATATGACATGCACAGCCCTCCCCACCTGCAGTGCCCATCTCGGATGGAGTGGCTGGGGTGCATCTCAGCACTAAAAGTGCCCTCTCCCCCCCAAAATAACGAACTTTTAAACTGTGGGCCCTAGATGAGGGGGTGGGGGAGGGTTGGAAATGGCCCCGTTGCTTCACGCTGCACATTAGCAACCGAGTTCACTTCACAAACACAAGGTGCGCTGTCAGAATAGCCCGGGGCAAAGTTTGTACTTTGCCTGAATTCTAACTTTTGTTTACCAAGGTAATAAACCGGTCTTCTCTTCCAGGTGTAAATGCTATTATGAAAAGGCATATTTGTGTTTCATCTCACCTCAGATGTACAGTATGTGCTCACATCCTACACTGTGTGTACAGCCCACATTGCTTCAGAGCCAGCAGAAGAAAAGACAAGGGGTAAAAATAAATAACCCCACTCTATCCTCAAAAAACAGTGTGTTCTGGAGAATCCCAGAGTTTAATTGGATCTCTTTGCCTTCAGACCCTGTGTGCAGCCTTTGCTTTACTCTGTGAAGACTAGGCCAGACTTTTCCTTCATCCCTGTGATCTTTCCCATTAGTGCAGCTGGGCAGATCCAGTGCAGGGAGCTGACGGGAATGAACTGCTCATTTTGTGCAGACAAGCTGATCTCTAAAGCGTGGAGTTTAATTTCCACCAAAGTGGTTGGGTTGCCGGTTTGGCTCCCTCCTCCTAAAACTGCCTGCATCTCCATCATGCCACATGCACTGAGATGTGTTGTGCTTGGTGTAATCTCGCTGAAACTGACGGGAGAGGAAAAGGAGGTGGGGGAAAAAATAGAAAGAGAAAAGCCTGGCATTGTTTTCTTCTTGCACTTCACCTCCTGTTCCTGGTGTCATGCCCACTTGGCAAGATTTAGAGATAGCAGATGAGCTCTGGATAAAAATGACCTAAATGTTTCCTCATCCCTTCAAACCTGTTTGGTGGCCTTCTGTCTCCACGCCACTGGTAGCCTGGCCTGGCTGCTGTGGCTGTTACCTGAATGTTACTAAAAGCCAACACCACTTGACCTGCAGCTACTGAAACAATCACAGCCCCAGTCCAGAGCATGGGTCACCCAGCACAGCATGGCATGGCACAGCATGGCATGGTGGCCATGGGCAAGAGCACTGCCTGCCAAACCAGTGCTCCCACTCCTGGCATCACCTTGCTCCTTTCACACTGAGCTTGTAAAATTTCATGAGACGACACCTTGAAATGCCAAGTGTGAAATGCCAGGCTTGGATGGGGCCTTCCCAGAAGCGGCCCAGCTGCAGGTCAGCAGTTATTTCCTTCCTCGCCTGTTGTAGCCCTCTATGAGCGAATTTAAGAGGGTCATAACCACACAATAATTTCTTTTTTTTTTTTTTTTTTTAGAACACAAACAATTTAATCTATTAAAAGCCTGCACCCATAACTCCACCTGTATCACAGAAGAGCTGCTTTGGAGAGGCAAGGGAAGGGTCTGAAGAAGACCACAGTGTAAGCAGTGCTGGTGCTGGCCCGCTGTGCCCGGCGCGGGCGCTTTCTCTGAAGGCCTTTGCTCCCGCAAGCAGCAGCCCCACGGAGGGAGCTGGGCCGCCGGTCCCGCACAGGTCTGAGCCTGCCCCGGCCCAGGCGCCTTCCCCACCCCGCTGTTTACACCAAAGTGCTCGCTCCAGCACAGCCTGAAACTGAGCCCTGGCTCCTGCACCCAGCTCGGCCCGGCACACTCTGCTCCCCTTGGGCAGCGACAGGGCCTGGACCCCTTCAGTGCTGCCCAACCCTCCATGGACCTTGCACGGGCCTTCTGGTGCCGGTGCTGGACTCAAGAGATCACAAGGCAAAGAGCTGTGGTGCAGATGGAAGAATGGAGGTCCCTCAGCTGCACGCACTCATGCTCCTCTTTGCTTCTGGACTAAAGAAGCAGGTTTAGGGTGAGGGTATTTTTGATGTCCACAAAACTCATTGAAGGTTCTTAGCAGCTTTTGCACTTTCTCTTTTATTTTTCCCTCTCCAATATTCCCTTATGTTTCCACAGTAGGACTAGAAGGAACATTGCTTACTGGAATGCAATCCTCCCCATCCATCAAACCAAAGCATGACCAGCAGCTCTGCTATCCCTTCCCACAAAATTTCACACAACCACACGAGCTGAGGGAGCACATCCTCAGCAGCAGTAGCTTTGAGCAGCCTCCTTGCAGCAGTGGAAATGAAGAGCCCACATCTGACCCATCATAACCCAGGAGTGGGGAACTCCTTCCTACTTAGGAGGAGAAACTGGCACTACCCAGGGAACTGGTGTATGCTCAAGTCCTCCTCAGGGGCTGATTGTAAGCGAGCTACTGCAGGAGGATGGGAACATCCCGGGTTTCCACAAGTGGTTAACTCCTGCCATGGTGCCTTCTTCGATTCACCACCCTCCTGAGCTGGGTGGGGCAGAGGAGGACACGTCTGGGTCCACCCATGCGCTCCCCAAGAAGGAGCGACGTGTCACCCCAGTTTGGGAACAGGTGTGTTCAGTGGCCAGATCAAGGTGAGTTAGGAGACCTGGAACTAGTTTGACATGGGCTATTATTTCATGGCATCTCAAGTATATTCCACATGTCCTTTTAGTGCTCCAGCAAAGTAATGGCCCAGGCCAGCCTTTCCAATCATGTTCTTCAAACACGTCAGTTTGGTTCTTCCAGAACAGGGAGGGGGTGGCTTTTTGCCAGCGTTATGTAAGGAGCAGAGGGATTGCGTAAGTTCAGTTGGTCGCAAAGGTGTAAAATAGGCTTTATTGGTAATTACTGCACCTGGAAATTTCTGCAGAGGCATCTGTGCATGTTTTACCAGGAACTTGTCCTTATCTATATTTAGGGTCTTCTGGAATCCTCTTTTCTCTGGATAATTCTGTTCTAGGAAACGCTTGTGCCAAGGTGAGTGTTTGCTTTCATGCGGGAAATGTTAGGAGGAGGTTGTGTGTCCCTTCACTGAAGCTGCATAAAGGGCTTGAATTGCTGCACTGACCTGTGATTTGAGCAGTCAGAGGCAGGTCCTTGTTTTAAATCAATCCCCAGCTGCAAAGCTGGGACACTTGATGGACCCATCCAGTCCTCCTAAAAGTAACGACAAGACCATATGTCTGCAACTAAGGAGAATTGCTGTACTTGAGATCTTTCTAGACAATTAAATAGCAAGTAACATCTGTTAAAAACACAAGTTACTAGACACAATTTCACAAGTAAGAAAAATCATTGCATTCCACAAGTCCATGTGGGATAGGACTTTGTGTCTTTTAGGAAAAGTGAAGAGTGAAATAGCATTTAAAAGTGGTCAGAATGTGACCCACTGTAACTCCAACAATGCAAAGAGAAATGGCAAGCTTCACTTTGTTCCTCTATCTCCTATATGTTTAGCATTAAGGATATGGAAAAGGCTTTACAAAACCAAAGCCTGATCAGTAGCTAATGCATTCCCAGGTTCAATAACAAGTACACTTTGTACATCAGAGGAATGGCAGACTGCCCAGAGCTTTTGGGCAGATGCTGTTTCTAAAGAAATTAAATGCATGAATAGATAATAACCAAAGAAATCCCTGCTGGAATAGAGAAAGGACAACCTCCTTCTGATAAAATCAAGTTCTTGCTCAATCACTCCCCACTTGAACACGAAGACCAAATTGAGTCAGTCATGAAGGTCCTGGAGTCCACAAATAAATGGTTGGGCTTCTTTTCTCTTCATCATGCTATACATTATCCTAGGAACTGGCAAAACACAGCAAGAATGACTTCTCTGTCACTTCCAACAAGAGGGACATTGCAGGAAGTCAGCTGGGTCTGCTAGGCTGAAGAAGGAGTTTCCTAGTTCTTCCTCAACTGGTTACCTCCAATCCTCTAAGGGCAGACAGGAAGGAGGAGAGGAAAGTGTGTTTAGCCTGTGTCCTCATCAGGCAAAGAGAGATTCAGGTGAGGAACACCTGTGGGACAGCAAGCGTGAGCAGGGCACCAGTGGTGAAAAGATGAACATGAGATTGGCAAGGAGTGGGTGAGCTCTGACGTGGGAAGGAATGAGGTGAGGGTCGGGGTCAGTGGAATGGAGAGAGCTAACCTCAAACCAAACCACCTGGGTATTTCAGTCCTTGATTCCAGTCCTGGCACAAGACAAATTCCTCAGCTGGCCTCCCTCACTACTGAACCTACTCCCTGTGCTGCTGTCAAATCCTCTCTTCATTCCCTGACCACCTTTGGCTGGTCTCACTGGAAGTCCTGTGGGAGTCAGACAAATACTTGGCCATGCTGCATCAACTCCCTGGCAGGGAGAGTTTATACATACAGCAGGACTCAGAGAGTGGGGGGGTAAAGTGCACATGGGGAAGCAAAAACCAGTACCTGAGTGCTAGGATGAAGCTGTTGATGTTGGTGTGACCATTGTCAGCTGCTGGCACAGGGAGGCGGTCAGAGGCACCTGTTCTGTGCATTGGGGACCAGGCTGCTGGTACCACGTGAAGGGTCTGAGAAGCTCAGAAATGTTTGACCAAATCTTCTCCAAGAGACAGAGTCTAAGACTTGCTTCTCTTCCCTCTTGTTTCCCACAGTCCGTGGGAATGGTATAGCCTCACAAAATCCCTTCCAAGGCCACAGGCTCTGGATGCAAAGGACAGCAACTGTTTTGCCCAGAGTGTGGCTCTGGAAAGCAAGGGACAGAGCTTAAGATACAGCTCAGGGGTGGGAACCTGGCACATAGCTGTAGCTGAGAGGCAGCTAGAGATGCCCTGAGCAAAAGATGGGACACCCTTGGATGTCAAAAAAGTGAGACAGCTCAGCAAGCCCACAGGCTCATCCTTTGCCCCCTGGTGAGGATGTCCAGGGGGCCAGCTGTAGTGTGATTGCCAAGGCAAAACCATAGGATAGGTGACAGCACAAGGCCGAAAATATTTTGCACACAGGCTTGGTGCTCCATCCAACGTAGTTCTTAACCATTGGGACCACTGGGGCCACTGGGATGCTTCTGAAATCCCTCACAGGGAGAGGGAAATTCAGTGCAACCAGTCATCGAGGATAGCTGCAATATCTGGTGTTCCTGGATCTCACCCAGTCTCTGAAATACATTTATGGTCTACATGACAGGTGGTTTATTTTCAATACCTAGAGCATAGAAGGCATGTGAAATGATGTGCTGTCATCTAGAACACTTTATTCTTGTTTAGTGCCAACTATGTTACAATATCATTTTGATGTCACCATTTCCTCCCGCCTGAAATTAAAAACAAAACGAAACAAAACAAAAAAA
Source organism: Chaetops frenatus (assembly GCA_013400775.1). Classification (NCBI taxonomy): domain Eukaryota; kingdom Metazoa; phylum Chordata; class Aves; order Passeriformes; family Picathartidae; genus Chaetops; species Chaetops frenatus. The sequence continues at coordinate 1,746,132 of VZTR01031777.1, forward strand.
CCAACAACATTGCTAGACAACATTTCCCAGCAGGGAGACTTCTGGGTTTGTTTTCCATTACACCTGCTTGTTATGACTTCATTGGCTTGCTCAGAAAAGGAGGAGAAAGAAACTAGAAGAAAAATGAATACCTTCCTATATTTTTTTAATCATTTTAGTTATAAAAGATCTGAACAATCCTTTATAAAATACCTGACTTTGAAGTGTCAACACATAGCTGATATCATTAAGTATTCATGGAGGCTGGGATTAATGCTGACATTTTTTAAACTGACTAAATTTGAGAACCTGATGACTAGAGTTGGATTTTCAGTATTCCCCCGATATGAGCAGAAAGTTTCAGAACTTGAGAGTTTCTCAACATGTCTCTGTGGAGCCCAAACAAATGGCCCGGAGAAGGCAATAACAGGTGATCCCCAAACGTGGGTTTCTTTAGCTGCATCTCTCAAACCCAGTTACTGACACGCAACACTTCCATCCAGATTTGTTCCACAAATCTGCCATGCTAGGCTCTGCAAGCAACCCTCAGCTCCTTCATCCCTAGGAGTCTCCCAGGGAGCAGCTGCAGGTGCCAAAGCACTTGCCAGCTGTGGAGGAAGAGAATGGTGCCTGGCAGGGCCAGCCAAACCATTGCCAGCTCCCAGCTCTGTGGCTGCAGGAGACACACACACATTTCCAAACACCCCCTCTAGTTATTTGTGCTGGATTTGCTACAGCACTGCACATGGGACTGGATGCAGGCTCCTACCTGAGAAGCATCATGACACAGATGTGGTAAACCAGAGCCTCCAACAGCTTTGGGGGATGCTGCTGCACACAGGGAAAGTCCGAGTCCTCTTAGAAGAAGTTTTTCCATGCAAAATATTGTCCCTGCTGGAGCCTGAGAACCCAGCACCAGCTCCAGGCCTCTCTCAGGAGACCTGTCCTCAGGAAGGGTTTTGCTCCCAGAAGAGAGAGCTCTGCAGAGGATTAACCTGCACAGTAACCTGTCATGAGGGTTTGTAAATGAGCTCCGCAAGGATCCAGCTCTCCTGGGCAACACTTCAGAATGCACGGGCTGAAAAAGGCCTGAACTCTGCAGGAAGCCCTGGGGAGGCACGTCAGGGGTTGTCTTTGACTGCTGAGCAGCTCCAGCCCCAAAACTCACAGGCAAGAGGAAGGGATGGAGCAAGGGAGCCTGGACTCATCTTGGATCATCTTGCTCAGGACCTTTCTTGCTCAATCAAGTCACTCCAGCACAACCTGGCAAGACAAGACTCAAACTTCCCAAGTCAACAGATGTTGAGCTGGGCTCCACATGGCAGTGACATGAGAAAAACTCCCCCATCCTTCCTTCTCTCTTCCTCCTCCTCCTCCTCCTTCTCTTCCTCTTCTCCAGCCTTGGCAGCACATCTCTGCAATGGCCATGTAACAACAGCGCCCTGGCTCTTGCCCAGCAGGGCTCCCACTGCATTTGGCATTTCTGGGCACGGGCCTCCCGAGTACACCCAGCTTAACTGACCCACATCTCTCCACAGGCTGTTTCTGGGGCAGCGTGAGCGTGTTTTGCTAGTGCTGCTCACATCGCCCCTGCCCTGATAGGGCAGTTTTCCAGGCAGGGCAAACATTTCATCATCATCTCCTTCATGTTTCTTTTTCTTTCTCATTTCCCTTTTTTCCACCCCCATGTTTTTTTCCTTCAATATTGCCTAACCTCCACCTGGGTGCAGGCGGTGGGGTGAGCTCACTGTGCTGAGCACTGCCAGCCCAAGGGCCATGCAGAGCCAGCCTCCCCCGCCCTGTGGGAGGCATGGGGACTCTGGTGGGAGGCGTGGGGCCTGAGGAGTCCACACTGAGCCACTCCACCCAGGGACACAATCCTCAGCTGCCCCGCTGCACATCCCAGCATGGCATTGGGTGGAGGGAGCTCAGCCGTTTCCATCAGCATCCCTGATGAGAAGACACAGCTCAGCAGAGAGCAGAGCAAAGCCTCAGCCCCACCACTGTCCTCCACTAGACTGTGGGAAACCAAACCTTGCACTTTCCTGGGGGTGTGAGAGGCACACAGCTACCGGGCTGAGCCGCTGCCTTCCTGCACCTTCTCAGCCCATACCTCCCAAGAGACACAGTGGGAGCTCTGGTGGCAGAGCTCACCAGGAAACGGTGCTTTCTGCAGGAAAAGCTTTTTTTTTTTTCTTCATTATTTTCTGTTTCTGCTCTTATTATTTTTTGGAGGGGGGAGGGGAATTGAGCTGGGGGATTTCTCTAAAAGTATTTATTACAAGGGAAGAAATATCCACTTTCTGTCTAATCGCGAGAATTTTCTTGATGCAGACAAATATCACTTCCCAGAGGGCTGAATTGCTTCTGCTTCCAGGTGCTGAGAACTACACTTTGTTAGATGGGAGTTTGATGAAAACCTTAAGTGGTGGCAAAAATGGAAATTTTGCAGAGGTAGCTGCTGGAACCCTATGAAAGGTCATATTTAGGTGACGAAAAAGAGTTTAAAAACCTTTATTTGCACCAGATCTTTCAGGATGGCTTTGCAAGAGAACAAGTGGGTTAGGAAAACAGGATGACACCACTTTCTTAGGGACAGACAGAATGAGGAAATGTGGGGAAGGAATTAAGGTTGCCCAGTGCTAGACAACAGGCAGGAAGAGAGACCTGGGACTGGTGGCTAAGAGCATGGCTGGGGTTTTGCTTAGGGACTTTTAGTCGTCTAATTCTAGATTCAGTACCAGTAAGTTGCATTTTTCCCAAAAAAACATTGGTAGAGTAATTCAGAGTGCTACAAAGGTGCTATGCAAACTTCTGGTGGGAAATATAGCTGTCTCAAAACATTGATAGCCTGTGGTTTCATTTATGTGGTGGATGTTAATGTGTCTAATGATTCTGAGGAGAGATGTCTGAAAAAATGAATTTGGAGTTGTTTTGTTTCATGAGCAGTTCTGAAAAGTCAGGAAGGAGAGAATTAGTTCAGATTGCAACTAGGACTATTAATTTAAATTACAGAAAATGTGAAAGGTGAGGAGAAAATGCTGTGCTTTGATTTGGAGCTATTTACAAGTAAAATGGAGGGGAATTTTAAACTGAAATAAACATTGCAAATGTACTTTCTTGGAATTTTTTTCTCAGGACAAACAATTTAGTTCAACCAGCACTAATGCTCAAAACTATTTGTCACCAAATTTGCATTTTTCACACAAGGGAAGTTTCAGGTGAAATAATTTCACCCATCCCCAGCTCTGAGCCTGGGAATTGAGGACATTTCCCAGTCCTTTGGCATCATTATGTGAATTAACTCAACTGGACATTCATACCAAACCTCTCACTGCTGAGGATACATCCCCAGATGAGGATTTCCATATTGTATTTGGGCAGCTCTGTCCTTTTAACATTTTTGCAAGGTTTCCCCCCAGTGTGGTGTCCCACAGAGAGAATTCAAGGGGCAGGTAGAGGTCCTCCAGCTCTTGGCTGAGTTCATGTGGGTGACTCTCCTTCCCACAGGCAGAAGGCACGAGGCCAGTCCCTAGGGAAGGTCAGGGAACCCACCCCAAGTCGTGATCCCTCACTGAGACAACCTGTTCCAACCCCACAGCATCCAGGTCATGGGTCCAGAGATAAAAATGTCACTCCCAAACACTCAACATGAGGTCCCCATCTCACATGCATGGCTGCAGAAAACCAACCCTTCAGGCTTTGCACCCTGATGAAATTTCCTTCCCTGGTGAGGGACACAGAGGCCATTTCCCTGCACCAGCATCCAGGGCTGGAGGGGATGAGCACCCTCCCAGGGGATGAAGGCAGCTGGTCACACAGTCCAGCCTGGCTGGACCTTGGCCAGTCCTGTCTTTCTGAGGTCCCAGTGAAAACGGTAGTGGTCAGTAAAAGCAGGTAGCCAAGGTTAGGGGAAACATTTTTCTAAGGGGTAAATTAAATAAGAGGAAATGGTTTTTCATCCAAAATGACCTGAAAATATGGTTTGTAGCCATGTACATTAACTCCTTAGTGGCAGCAAGGTTTGGAGACATCTCTAGTGATTGTCATGAACCTTTCAGAAGGGAATGGAGCAAAGCAGCTTGGGAAATGGTTCCTATTTTCTGAAATGTCTCAAAAACCATATTAGAGTACCCTGAATTTCCTAAGCAAATGAACTTTAATAAACCAGACATTTTTAAATCCAATCTCCCATTTTTTCCCATCACTTTAATCATTCCCTGTGACCTGCTGCCCAAAAAATGAAGCAGTGTGCTGGGACCTGAGAACTGTTCATTAATGTTTACAAGACACAAGATAATAGGGGGAGAGAGGCATAGAGATAGCACATATGAATAAATGATAGCAATAATATGTTCAGTCTCTGAGATTACTCATGCTCTAAAATCTGAGCAGATGCATAATTTTTTACAGGTTTGGGCTTTGGTGTGGTCCAAAGATACTCTGAGGTGAGGCTGTTAGCTCCATGAATGAAGCACTCCCTGGATCCACTTGGCTGCTGTGGGTAGGAAGAGGGAAGCTGTCAGATATCAGGAATTTGGCAATATCACCATGCTACTTAAGTCATGCTAGTTAACTGGAGGAAGATCATTCACCGAAACACTGTGTTGATAAATGCCACAGAAGTGTGGAGCTGGGAGGTCCAGAGGAACAAACATTGTTTAGGTTTTACAGTGCAAATTGCTCTAGGAACAGAAAAATATCTTTCCATTTTTCCTGATCCCAGACATTCCTTGGAGCATAGGCCATGGCTGCTTTATTTTTAAAATCAACAAGTTCTTCTGAAGAAAAAGCATTTCTTGATCTCGTGACTGCCACGGCAGAAAGCTCTGTCCCCTCGCAGTCAGGCAATGTGCTTCCTGCCAGCTGGACTCACTCACTGCCTAAACCCTGCCCCAGCCAGGCACAAGCTGCCTCTTATCTGCCAGCCCGGGCTGGAGCAATAGGATTGAGACATCATCTGGGAAAGCCAGATAAATCCAGGTGAGTGGATTTGTCAATCTCTGGGAAGCACGCAGCCAGTGCATGGCCCCTGCAGCTCCGTCTGTGCCGAGCCCACCTGACCCTGTGCAGCCTCACCCAGGCACAGGGGCTGCCCTGCCCCACAGAGCTCTCATCCTGCACACACATCACCATGCCAGGAAGCACCAAGGCCACCCTTCCTAACAGTGTCGCTATTGCATCCTATAAGCAACCCCGAGGGTCTTACACCAACTGGATTAACCATATCAAAGCTGGGTTGTGCAGGAAAAGCAACTTCTTGCCCCTCATCACGAACTTGGTTACAGTGTGACGGAAACACCAGCGCTGCACATTTTGCAAGGAAAATTGTTTCACTCCAGAAAAATGCAAAGCTGATACTCCTTCCATTCTCCAGCTGTGTTCTTGTTGTCCCTTATCGCCATGACACATTACAGCACACTGTGCCTGAAGGCTGTGCCCCATCACCAGGCTGCACCACCACCTCATAGTTCCAACATTTTCTACGTTTTCAGTCTAGTTCTGTACTGGCTACTTTGTACCAGTTGAAACACCTTATCTCCTTTGCTGGATCAAGGTCTCCTCTGTGTGTGTTGCAGTTCAGCAGTCTGGCACGTAGAAATGGCAAGTTTCAGCTATCACCAGCTTTTCTGGGTCTCTGCCCAAGACACGCTGTGCTTCCTTCCAACAAGATTTCTTTACAGACTGGTTTAAACCTCACCTACATGCAGCAGGGTGTAAGCCCTTGCTTCCTACTAAGGATGTCTTCAAGCCTGTGTCTCCCTGAATAAGCAAGCAAGTGGGGAAATTCAGCCTGGCCCATGGGGCCAGCAGAAGTGATGCTCGGAAAGCCCAAGGAGGCAGGAGTAACCAGAAGAACCCCAAACAGGGGTTGTGTATGAACACCCACAAGGTGGGTGCTCACACCTGAGGTGGTCATCTGGGTGGTCTGTAGAGGTACTTGCAGGGCACAACGAGCCTACCATGGACTGCTCCTTTAGCTGAAGGGCCTCTTTGGAGCATCTCTTTTTCTGCACCCATTACAAAAGCAGCAGCCCCTGTGAAGATGCTCTCACTGGTGTATCCGCCCAGCTTCACACTGCAGCCCAGTGGCAGGTCCAGAGGAGAAGCACCCCACACCATTCATCTGCCCCTCTCTTTGCAGCCACTCATCCCCTTACCAGCTCTTACACAGCAGAGACTGTCCAAGTCTCCAGACTGAAATTCTCAGTGTTGTCATTGCTGCCACAGCATTTAAAGAGGACCCAGCCAAGAACAAAGGACTTGTTTTGCTGGATCCTACACATCTCATTGAAGAGAATTTCTCTGCCTATGAACCCACTCACCAAGTTCCTGGTCTTGCAAACTCGTAACAGGCATTACCATAAAACCTCTGAGAAATTACATGGAAAGGAAATGACCAGGTCCTGCAGAAACTGCCCGTTCCTGTCCCCAAGTTTAATTAATCTCTCCATGGGCTTAAGCTGTTCTGAAACACCTCATGGAAGATGAAGGCAGGACAGGGAGAGCTCAGGAGGTGTTAATGACCCATGGAGTGCCTACTTAGCTGGCACAGGAGCTCTGCTTGTTGCGGTCCTGTGGAGCACATGCTGCTCTGGGAGGCTGTCCTCACGTGTGGCTTGTGCTTTCTGTGTATTTGATTGTTCTCAGTCAATGAACGAGTCTGAATGTCTCTGCTGAGAGACTCCCTATCAAGGCTGGACTTCCCTTGTTTTTCATTTCTGCTCATTTCACAAACATATTTACTATTCTTGAGCGTTGTTTTCCAGGGAGCTCCATGCCTGTGTGAGGCAGCTGCAGTGCTGACCCCTCCAAAGCCACATTTGCAGAGGAACTTGGAAGTCTGTGCAGTGCCTCCCTCCAAGGCAGTGCTGGGCTCTGCAGTGACCTGCTGTGAGCCACCCCCTCCGCGGTGCTGTGCCAGCACCTCCCTGCTCTGAGCATTCTCCAGCCACTTTTCTCACTCTGAGAGCTAGACCTGATCTGTGTAACAGACCTGCTCCCTCCCAAGGGAAAGCTCTGCGCCGTCGTCTTTTTGCCTTACCCAGACAGACAGACAGACCGATGAACCCTTGAGATACTGGGAGTGCCGGCTACTAACAAGGCTGGCCAGTGCCTGGGATGTCTGGGGGCTTCAGGTATCTTAGCTGAGCTCTTCCTGCTCCAGAGAAGGCTAATTAATCAGCTCTGCTGTTCTGGCATCACCCAAAAGTGAAAATACTTTCTGGCAGGGCAGCAGGCACAAAATTAGCTGCTGCATTAAACTGCCAAATCTCCTTTACTCCTTTATTAGTTGCATTTGGTGATGATGAGGAGTGAGGCATTAACCAGTCCCTGATGGATAAAGAAACTATTACTCTGCTTTCTCTTTGCAGCTGGGAAGAGGAAATAGGTTTTATTACTGAGATTTCCTTGAAGACATTCACTTGACTTTGTGGCATCAGAGACAGAAGAGAAATGAAGAACACAGGAATCTTGGCACAGCAGGAGAGATTGTGCACGGATAATAACAGAGAGAAGCACCAGGTCAGCTGGGAGCTGAAATATACTTAGGTGATTGAATCCTTGTGTCGGGTTGAAGCTTTGATGATCTGCTGGGCTCAGCTAATTTCAGCATTATAGCCAGGACCCCTGTGCTGGGCTTAAAGCAGGGAACTTGCTGGGAACACACATTTGGCATGGATCAGAGTGGAATGGAAGAGAATAAAATAGAATAGAAATGACAGTTCATTAATTCTTTGTTGTTTGGTTTTTTTACCCGAGATTACATTTAGAACTTACCCATCCTTGTTTTAGGCTTAGATCCCAGCTAACATGACATGACCTTACTAAAGGAAAGTGCAGATTGGAAGAGCCCATGCAAATCACAATCTACACCCTGAAATCTCAGAGGGTTCATTTTGGGATGAGATACTGAGTTTCCTAAGGGATAACCCCGAATTCTTGAGTTTGCTACCCACTTGTTAGCAAGTCAAACACAGCCTGGACACAGATATCCAGGAGATCTAGAGCAAAAGGGCAGAGCTGGTACAGAGCTGACCTATGCATGGTGGGGGACCAATGGTCTGTGAACCAGCTCTGGGAGGAAACTGGAAAAAACACCCTGACCATGTGGGGAAGGACGTCCTGTGACAGGCAGGCAGAGGCAGAAAGCCAACCTGGCCAAAAAGGATGTGGTAACCCAGGTCTGTGGGGATCAGGCTCCAAAGCCCAGCAGGTCCCTCCTGTTCTTGGTCACTGAGGAACCCTTCTTATCTCATGGGCACGTGGAGCATGGTCAGGAGGAGGGTTGGGAAGGAGAACCACATTAAACCATCTTGTCCCATCACTTCTGACAATGAGGGGAGATGACTTGGGCAGCTGGCCAAGGGATATCCTCCTGGACAGGGTGTATTTGAACTGCCTAGGGGGAAAGGTTCAGGCTCCTGGCTCAGGAGCTGGCCCAAATATTAGCATAGCATGGTGAGATGAGCTTGCCTCTCAGGACAGGTCAACCAAGAGGCTGGCAGAGGCCAGAACTTTACTTCTGGTAGCTCTTGCTGGATGCTGCTCAGGGCACCGCCCCCCAACTCTGCTGTACCTCCAATCCTCTCACCTCCCTCCACCTCAATTTCCACATCTGCAATGTGGAGCTAAAGCTAATTACAGCCCCTAGAATGGAGCTGCATCACTTGGCTCAACCAGTGTTTCAAAAGCACCCAGACATGAAAGGTGCTTGAGAAAGCAGAGTATTGTTATTACTAATAATTACAAAAATTAACCAAATATTTATGTAGCAGCATCCATCCCCATTGCTGCTTCTTACATAAAACACACACATGCTCTAATTGCCAAGCCAAAGCCCCAGAATCACTACATCAGCCCTACGGTATCGAGAAGGGGGGCAAAAAGTGCCTTGGGTCTAAAAAGGGTTGTCTGTTCCAGCAATTAATTTAATTGTCCTAAATATAACCCAGGTATAGTGCAGATCCAAATTGCTGGCTGACAACAAACCCAAACAGGGCCCAGAGGCTGCGAGGCAGCAGGTTAAACGCTGCCTCTGAAGCTGCTGGGCTGATCCTGGCACACTAGTATATTTTCTCTTGGTATTCGCCGCCGCTTGCTGCTGTGGAGTTGAATTCTCGTAAAATGTTTATCAATGCCTGGGCATCTTCCAAACCAAGAAAGGGTGCGTGAGAAGTGTCCCCTTGCAGTCAGCAGAGACTGGATTTCATCACTTGTTTTAATTCCCGTCTTCATAATTTTATTGCTTTTTTTCCTCCTGTTTTCTAATAAGCTCTCCTAACACCTAATGAAATCAGTTCTTTTTTCCTTCTACTTACCTCCCCCTGCTGCCATCACGATTACCTAGACTAGAAAAATACAGAGCACGGGGTCCTGCAGGCTGAGGTTTTAGTGACTGATTTCAACTGACATGAGCAGAATCGGCAATAAACTTCAATGTCAGAGTATTTTGATTCCTCCCTCTTCCGTATTGCATGAAATATCTGAAGGGGACAAATGCCAAGGAGTGAGAAGAATTCTTTTGGGTCGTACAACCAAAAATGAAACTAAGAAAGGAGCCATTTCCAGAGGGGGAGATGCAGTCAGCTGTGCAATCGTTATCTGTAATAGATGGCATCTCTCACTGACGTGATCTCTATTATCCTCCTATCTCAGCATCTCACAGGCTTTAATGGAGTCTTCCCTCCAGCGCCTTTTCAAGACTGTGCCATTGTCCTACACACATTTTACTAACTGGGACCAGAAGCACCAAGAGGCCAAGACCCAGCTTCCCTAACCTATGCTGGCACTCAAGTTCCTGTTGGTCACTGTCTAAAAACTCATCTGTAAGCTGGGCACTACATTATTTAAATGGAAATTTATTTGCGAAGGTAAATAAAGTGCTCTGTGACCACAGAGAGGCAAACAAATCTCATGAAATCCAAGTTTGTTATTTCCTACTCTGCTTTCAAAACAAAACACAATAATTTTAGCAGACAATTAAACTCTCTGATTTCCAAGGGAGGCAGGCACACAAATACTTTTGAGGATCTGAGCCCACATGATTATGTAAGGAATTAGTAGGCGGGAATTAACCCAATCGCTGGAGCATCCTTGTGCAGAGGATCTCATCCACACTTGGGGCTGCCATATGGGAACATGTTAGAGCAAAATGTAAAACTCAGAAATACTTAAAATTTAAATAAGGGAAGTGCCAAAAAAGTCACAGCATTGTTCCATGTCAGGGCAATATCTACCCTGACCCCCTTCTACCTCCTGCCTGACCACCGTGCTGCCTGTACTCCAAAAAGCCAGGGAAAAAAGCCCAACATTGCACGCACTCCTTCCAAGCACACAGGAGCTCCACGTGGGACAGTTGCCCACAGACTGGTTGTCTGTGCATTACCCTCTGTGCATGGACAGGCTCTGTGTCAGGGCAAACAGTCCCTGGGCACCATGAGACATTTGGCAGCAGGACTAGGGGTGCCTTGTGCCGAGCAGACCCAGGGATGTGGGGATGAGGCAGCACCAGGGCAGGATTTCCACCACCCAGCAAGGATCTCGCATTTCTCCCTCTACCCTGGGGCTGCTCATTAAATATACTGTGATATTGAAACAAAGCTACTTTGAAAACATAAAAATAAGTACGAGCCAGCAGGATTTGGGGAAGTAATGGGGAAGGTTGTGGGCCTGATCCTGCTCTTCCTTAGGACGGGGTAATGAGGAGCACTGGGTAAAGGCAGTTGTGAGGTGGGCTCCTTGATTCCAGCCCGAATGGGACATAAAGGACATCTGGCTCCTTTCCCATATTTTAATGCTGTCACAGTCGAATTTATCATGCTGAAACCGGTGGAGTTGTTTCAGGAGCGAGGACTGTGGCAGCAGCAGACCTGGGAATGCAGAATGCGGAGAGTGGGAACCAAACCTTCCTGCCTGGGATGGACGCAGCTCCCAGCACGGCTCTGACGATAAAAGCAAAACCTTCCCAGGCAGGCAAAGGCTGCCTCGACTGTCACTTTAATTGAAACCTTCTGCAGTCGTATACTTCACCTTACGTTTAATGATTCACCCCTTAAGCAGCCCACTTGTACCTTTGTAATCTTTCTGAAGGTTAACTTGTTGATCCTCAAAACTTGTCTGGAGGGAGAGAGGCAATTCGCAGGGAGGCTCGGAAGGAAGAAAGTATCAAGTTTTCTGATGGAAAGTGTTTTTATTAAGGGAGAAGGAATGACAAATGAACTGCATAATTCAGAAGAGCCGATGAGACTCCGGAAAGAAAAAAGAAAATAAGAAGAAAAAAAAAAAGGAAAAAAAAAGTCAATAAAAAAATAGGAGGTGGGGAGGGAGCAGTTGGGTTTAGTTCCCAGTTCCTGGGGGATGGTTTCTTTCTGCTTTATAGGAATCAAAAATATATTTGTCATTTACCAAATTAAATAAAAATAATCCTAGCATTAAATTATTTTTAGGACATTAAGAGTTACTTTCTTATGCGTAATAATCTATTTGTAACACTGTAATGGAGTAACTGACAATTTCATACAGCTTCGGGATCGATTTTTTGTATTTGCCATGTACCTATGCAAATAAATATCCCATTTGATTCATGTCCATATCGTAGGATCTGCCTGCTTCTTTCTTACTCCTTTAATATTTAATTATTTAAAACCAGGAGAAATCTCACGGGAATTTTTGTCTCAAAAAATAGCTGACTTATTCTTGTCATTCGAGAATAACAGAAAAAAGATGTGAAAATCTAATTCTTTTTAAGTCCTAAAACTGAAACTCAAATAAGGACGAGGAGAAAAAAAATCTTAAACCCCAGAAACCAAACTTCCTCCCCTCCCTTTTTACATGAATATTCTGAGTTTTTACTGTAGCTATTCATAGTCATACCTAAATGTAGTCTATAAATCTACTAATATATTATTTAACACTCTAACTACTGGTATAAAAAATCATAAAATATTCTGTTGGCAATACATTTAATTGAAATCTTTTTCAAGACAGCTTGTTATTGCCAGACATGCTTTTAGAGATAGTACAGAGAAATAAAAGAATTTCAGAAGGCAGTAAAACAAATAATTACCATTTTCACCGTTACTTCCAGATACCCTCCTATCCAGTCACTAAACCCTTTAAGTCTAAATCAAAGAGTTTCCGTGAACAAAACTGCACAGATCATTTCAAAGAATATAAAAATTATGTCGATGTTTTATTTGAAGAGAGAAATTGAAATTCACACAGCACTCTAACTGGCTGAGACGTCCGGGGAGTTATTAGAGGAAAAACAGAAATAACCCAGGATAGTTTAGCCTGAACTTTAGAGGCCTGTTTCAAAACAATCAGGGTCAATGCAAATCCCTCTTTTAATTACAGTGTGCATGTGCCTGTAAAAGTTTGAGGCATCGTCCTTCTTCTTAGGCTCTCTGCTGCTTTTTAATATCAAGTATCTGTAAGATTCTCTGAGGCATACGACTAATAAACACTATAAACCATCCAAAGCAAGCACTGCCTTTTATTCTTTTTATTAATTTTCCCCCAACAAAACAACTCACACATTGGGTTTGAAGTACCTCAGCACAGCTCCTAATCAGAGAAGTATCTGTTAGTGAGGTTTTTTTCATCGTAACCTCTGAGCCCTGACAGATCTGCTGAAAAGGAAAGAGGTCAGTAGTGCTGCTCAGCCACGGGCCAGGGACTTTCAGCTTCCAGAGGTCACACATTTCAGTTTGGTGGGTGCCAGGATGACAAGATCTGAGGACAAGCAAGGGATTGGACTGGGGATGCTGATCAGGTGAAGGCTCCCCCATCATGTCCCCAGCCAGGAGGCTTCTTGCCCAGCAGAGCCCCACCGAAGCATGGACAGGCTTTGGTCTGTAACTGGTTAAAAATCAATTGGGTCCAGGGAGGGGTGGGAGGAAATTATCTGCAGCTTGAAAACTTCTGGATGAAATTTCCCTTTTAAATCAAAGATGGGGCAGAACTGAAATGGGGCTGTGCATGCTCAGTGGAATGGGGACAGTCCTCACTCACCTTCTGAGAACTGCTGTTTACGCATAGCCAGTTTGGGGGATCAGGCAGGAGATAGGCAGATATCTTGCTTCTATGTGGCAAGAATGTAATTTTTGACAGGCAAGCCTGCACTGTCTCCTGGCTGCAAGCACCAAGCAGATATGCCAGTTATTTGGGCAATTTTGCCGGAATATTATCCTGGGGGGTTGATGTGCACACGGCACAGATGCACACCCCTCCATCGTCGGAGCAGCTCTTCTTGCAGAGTGTTCATCCGAGTGTGATTCGTTACCCCAAACGGGATGTCTGGACATGGCACGAGGGTGACAACAGCTCCCAGGCCATGCCATGTGGGCAGCCATGGCATGGCATGGAGGCACTGCAGGCCAGCCACCCACACACCCCTCCACAGCCCCTGGCTGTCCCTCCCTCCATCCATCTCCTCATCCCTCTGGTTCTGTCCTCCGGGACACCCTGTGCTTCCCCTCCCAACACCAGTCCAGATGCTGGCAGATGCCAAGTGGTATCTGCAGCCACCTAAAGCCTCTGAGCGAGACCTGAAGGGAGTAACACAAATTGGGCCAGGGGCTTGTGGCCGGTGGGCTCAGTGGGAGCCTGGCTGGGTGAGGGTGAGGTACGGTCAGGTGTGCCCAGGACGTGCTGGGACAGCCAGGCTTTACCACGACATTCAAGATTTTCCACTTCCAGCCCTTTCCCTTGCAGTAAAGAGCGAGTTAGAGCACAAACACTCAAATTTAAAAAGAGAAAAAATAAAAAGAAAGCAAGAGAAAGGAGCCCCGATGTGAGCAGCGCAGCACCCCACTCCCTGCCATTCCCCTACACCCAGCCTCTGCTCCCTCTCCTCCTCCCAGTCGGAGCCCATGCCTCTGCCGATACCCAGGAAAACATTTTGTTCTGCGTTAAAGGCTAAAGCTAACACATGACCAGCGAGAGGCAGCAGTTTGTTTAGCCCTTGGAGTTTATTTTAATTGCGGCCTTGTTTTGTAATGAGGACGGCTGCAGCAGGGGGAGCCTGCTGGGATCCAGGGGGCTGTTCCAGAGGAGTTTCCTTATCAATAAGAAGAAGTCTCGGCTATTTAAATTAACAACTGCATGGCATACATGCTCAGCTGCTTTGTTTTCTGGGAAATTAAACTGTACACATTTGCTTATTGAGGATTTCAGTGGCTGGCTGGGATCAGGCTTCCCCTCCAAGTGCCACCTTTCACATCCCCAACCTCCGCCAGGGAGGAATGAAGACGAGAGAGACGGGGCCCATGTTCATGCTGACAGACATAAAACTGCCTGGTAAACCTTAGTAGTTTGTTATGATGATGCATGAAAAAAAGGAGGAAAAAAAGTAAAATCACGTGATTTTTATGCAAATCAGATGAATTGGATGGTTAAAAAAAACCTTAAATGTCAGGTAGATAAGATCACATACACCTAGAGCAGTGTCATGATGTTCTCTGTACATTACATTCATACTGGAAACCAAAATGTGTTACAGAAATCAGACACCCACAAAAAGCTCTGAGATTGCACTGAGAACAGGTTCCTGCAAAGCACCGGCCTCTGACAAAAAAAAAAAAAGAAAAAAAGGCAAAAGAAAAAAGTAGGTTAGATTAGAAAACAAGATAGCTGAATTCAGGCAGGGACTCAGCTGTCCCCGCACAGCCTGGCCTCGCTGCATTCGCATTAATATGCGCAAAACTCCTTTTAAGTAACGCTCATGCAGTGGCACCCAGCTCCGAAATGGGTAGGCTGTTCCTGAAACCCATCCTCGAGGGCCATGGGCAAGGGGAGAGGTTCACAGGCTCTCTTCTGTCAGGCTAAACTTTTCTCTCTCAGACACTTTTTTTTTTTTCCCTTTAAAAGTCCTGGCAGTTATTTTTGTGTGAGGATGGGGAAGCCTTATGGCCTGAAGGAGTTAATTTCAAAAGAACAAATTATAGTGGGGTACTGTTTATTTAAGCAGTGTTTTGTAAAAGAGAAGGCACTTCTTTCCAGGGGTGCAGTTCAGCTGGGAAAAATACGCACTGGCCTTGGTATACCATAAAATCCTGCTCTGTGTCCCCTGGAGGGACACGACCCAAGTCCGGGGACCCCCCTCGCTGCCAAGCAGCACCACCAGCTCTGAGGCCCCTCAACATCCAACTGCAGCTCTCAGGGATGGCTGAATAATTTCACACTGCTCTATGCCCTGCACGCCAGCACACAGGCAGAGGGGTTGCTTTTCATCCCAGGATCTTTGCCAGGGGAGGACATGAAGGAGCTGAAGAGGGACAGCCCGTGTGGGGGGTGTGAGGCACCTGTGGCGATGCCCAGCACTGTTCCTGCCTCTGCTCCTGCTCCTTGGAGCCGTCTCGGCATGACCAGAAATACCCCTGCCACCTCCAAGGGGGACCATTTCCCAGCAGCACCACCCCTGTCCCAGCATCGTCACCCCTGTGCAGGGTGGCATGGAGGGTTCAAACCCTTGCCTGGGCGAGGAGCTCTCTGCAGTGTAGAGGGTCTTTTTGAGAGAGGGGTGCGTGGGGCTGGCCCCCCCAGCGGGGTTGCCACAGCCTCCCACAGGCAGGGCCGAGCTGCTGCTCCTCCACGTGCCACACAGGCACCTCGTGGGTGTGCAGGAGCCACGCCGAGCCCGGGGCTGCTGAGAAACGTCCCACAGCCGACATGGGGCTGCTGGTGGCTTTGCACACTCCCACCAGCGACCCTCCCCACCGTGGGACCACCGTTCTCCCCCAAAGGGAAGCCACTTGCCGTCAGCTTGCGGAGGCCGGGGAAGCTGTCCCACAGGGACACTGCCACCCTGGCAGCCACCACCGCCAGCGGCTGCCGTGCTGCTCCCCAGAGCTGGGACAGGCAAATGAAGAGGGTGACAAGGCCTCACTCAGCATTTCCCAGGGAAATGACTCCATCCCCAGCTCCCTGAAGTCCCCAAGCGAGGCATCACTGCTGCTTTTGGGGGCAGCAGGAAGCAGTGGGGAGTAGAGACGGGTGGCAAGAGCCCTTGGGTAGGTGCAGACGGGGCCTGAGTGACAGAGAGGGAGTAGGAGAAGGTAGGACACCAGAACAGAAAGGCCAAAAACTTAGCAAAGGCGCCCAGGCCGCCCAGCTCCCAATCCGAAAGTGATGCTGCTGGCTGCTCCCTATGTCCCTGCAACGAGGCGGGTTAGGACGGAAACTCTGATGCAAGCCCGGCTTGGCTGTGGCCAGGCAGAGTGAGAAATCTCCCCCGTAAGAGTGCTACTTGAACGGAAGCTGTGCTCGACCTCGGGTCTCCACCAAAAATCCCCCAAGCGGCAGCCCTCTCGCTGCTGCTCCCGAGCGTCCCGCGGGCGCTGGGCTCGCTGGGCTCCGGCTAAAGCGAAAGCGTCACACACTGCAGAGAAATGACAAACAGAACAGATCTGTCGCCCCCAACAACCTCCTTCTTTTGGATTTCATTACTGGGGAGAAAGAAAAAAAAAAAAAAAAACAAACCCAAATCAAAATCCCGGAGCAGAGTTGCTATTCTTGGGTCGATCCCTCCTTTGGTCACTTGCAGACCCGGGAGCCCCCTCCCTGCCCGGGGCCGGGATCGGAGTCGCACAAGTCACACAGCTCCAGCTGCACTCACTCTCTGGGAATTCCGTATTGCATTTTAACTACAGGAAAGCCGTCTCTCCAGCATATCTGTACCACCTCAAGTGTCTCGGGAGCTCCATCCCTGTCTTGCCACCGGGCCATTTTTAATGACAAGTCGTATTAGCAGAAGGGCTTTCTTCCTAATTTATTACACACACACACACACTCCTCCCCAACCTCCTTGCTTTAAAGTGTTTTCGGTTCAAGAGCTCAGCTGAGAAATCAAAATAAAGGCAGCACCCGGGGACTTTGCGTGCAAGGGGCTGCTCGGTGGGCTCGCCAGTGCTGGAATCAGCAGCTCCCAGCAACTGCACCACTGGACCGAGGGCACCGTGACCTGCGGTGGTTATTCTCGTAAACAAATTTCTATTAATGACCAGGGCCCGGGAATGCCTTCACAGCCCAGAGCGTGCCTTCCCCCGCTCCCCAGCACCCCGACCGGCAGCTCGCAGCCCAAAAACCCGACCGAGAAAGCAAAACGAGCGACATAACACCACCTCCAAACCCCAACCCTTGCTGCAGGCCCCCAAGAAATAAACACGCAAGGCTGGGGGACAGACGCAAGAAATCTCCACGGATTTACATCCAGGGAGCTACATTTCCATAGGGGAGCGGGGAAGGCTGGGGTGACAGGGTCCCCTCCCTCTGCACCCCCTGCAAAACCCACCCGAGACACTGATCCAAGGCTTTGCATTATTCCCCCCCCCACCCACCACCTCCCAGCAAAGGCCTTTGCCCAGCAAGAGGCAAAAAGTGCAGAAATAAAATCTCTTTCCAGAAAAGCCAAAGCGATTTTGCATCCCCAGCACAGACCAACAATTCGACACAAGCAGAATATTTATAGACTTACAGGTTATTTTGCAACAATAACAAAACAGCTACACAGAATTAACCCACCACTTGAGCGTCCTGGAAAGGAAAAGAGAACACGGATGGAAAAATAAAAGAAGATAAAATCATCAAAATAATCTTTTTTTTTTTTTTTTAAGGTCTGGAGAATCTTGGCAAAGAAATAAGAAAGAAAAAAAAATAAAAATAAAACAAAAAACGAATATGGGGAGTTCATAGGGAAATGTCTTTAAGGAAAAAGCTTCTTTCCCCAAGAGTAAATCCCATTGGAGGCCCTGAGCCGAGTGTGGCTGTTTGCAAAAAAATTATGTAGAAAAAAAGCTGAATGAGGGAAAAAATAATTAAAGGAAAAAAGCAAAAATCCAGAACAATGCAGCTGGCTCCTGGCTTTGCTCGCTGGGTTGCTTAGTTGGCTTGAGCTTTTTTTTTTAGTGGGGGGAGAAGGTGTTTTAGAGACGCGAAAGTAAACTCCCCCCACCCCAAAATAAATAAATTTAAAAACAAATAAATAATAATAAAAAATACATATATCTACATATATATATATAT
>VZTR01031778.1:0-15705 GCA_013400775.1 Chaetops frenatus
ACTTTCATCCTTCCCAACAATTGAACAATAGTGAACTGTAATGTTGCCTAATGTGGACCTGTATAATTGGGATTAAGATCCAGTTGAATATATTGAATAAGAGTGGAGGGGTGGGAGGGGTAGGTGGTAGCATTTCGTAAATGTCTGTTTCACTCTTCTACTTCTTTTATATTATAGTAATAATTTTATATTATAGTAATATCTACTTAACACTTTGCTTAAAAGTGGTTCTAACTTCTTAAAATACTGTTTTAAACTTTGTTGTCAAACATTGAAGATTATTTTTAATTACTCCTCTTAAAATAAAGTTTCTCCTTAATTTTTTTTCTAATATCTGTATTTACTTCGAAAGGTAGTAGCTTCCCTTTTGGAGGAAGTGGCTCCAGTGAGTGAACATGGGTGAGCAATAAAACTGACTTTTAGCAAGTCCTAGTTGTGCGTCTGTCCATACCTGAAAGAGGAAGGCAAACAAAGTTGGTGTCTTTCTCAATGTACTCAGTTCTCGTTTGCTGAAACTGCAGAATATTGATTAGTATCCACACTTCCATTCAGGGTTTGGTTTTTATATTCAATATATTCTTTGTTTTTTTTATATTTCATATTTGTTTTAGTAATTTTTGATGAAAGTCTCTCTAAAGTAGTTTCAGGTGGGGTTTTTTGCCTTTTGTTTTGTAGGGGATTTTTTTCGGTTTGCCTTGAGGATTTTTTTTTTTTTTTAAACTCAAACCACTAAACTTTCAAGTAGAATAGGGTCGTTCTCTACCACTCTTACAAAAAACATATTTGAGGAGTGAGAATTTCAGTAAAGAGATCCAGCATGAGAAAATAATGGAATTACTGGATTATTTTCAATTGGAAAATTACAGATATAACATAGCAAATATGACATTTTGTTCTTAATAATATAAAACCAAATAGAGGTCTAAGTAAGAGCCCTTACTCTCTATGGTAACAAATTAGACTTGTTTGGCTATTCTGATTTACTGCCTCAGTGGTCCAGGTATCAATTGGTTTCTTAGTATGTTTACTGAGGTTGAATTTTAAGTCCTTTTTAAAGCTGTTATTTATTAAAGAAAATAAATTAAGAAGACTGTTTAAATAGATTTTATGATATCTGATGTTCAGTTGCATTCTTTCTAGTTTTGCAGTCTGTGACATTTTCTGAAGGAATCTTTATCACAATTCTGATCTTTGTAATTATAGACCAGTCAGCCTGACTGGTAAGGTAATGGAACAGTTTGTACTGAGTGTCATCACAGAGAATTTACAGGACGGCCACGGTATCAGACCCAGCCAGCACGGGTTTAGGAGAGGTAGGTCGTGATTGACGAATCTTTTATGACCAGGTGACTCGCCTGGTGGATGCAGGAAAGGCTGTGGATGTTGTCAATTTGGACTTCAGCAAGGCCTTTGACACTGTCTCCCACGGCACACTCCTGGAAAAGCTGGCAGCCCAGGGCTTGGACAGGAGCACTCTTTGCTGGGTTAAGAACTGGCTGGATGGCCGGGCCCAGAGAGTGGTGGTGAATGGTGCTGCATCCAGCTGGTGGCCAGTGACCAGTGGTGTCCCTCAGGGGTCTGTGCTGGGGCTAGTTCTGTTTAATATTTTTTTTTGATGACATGGACGAGGGAATCAAGTCTTTCATTAGTAAATTTGCAGATGACACTAAGCTGGGAGCGTGTGTCAATCTGCTAGAAGGTAGAAAGGCTCTGCAGAGACCTGGAACGGTTGGATAGATGGGCAGAGTCCAATAGGATGAAGTTNTTGAGACTCTTGAGACAGCCCAGAGGAGGCAACGAGGCTGGTGAGGGGCTTGGAGCACCAGCCCTGTGAGTAATGACTGAGGGAGCTGGGGTTGTTTAGCCT
Source organism: Chaetops frenatus (assembly GCA_013400775.1). Taxonomy (NCBI): domain Eukaryota; kingdom Metazoa; phylum Chordata; class Aves; order Passeriformes; family Picathartidae; genus Chaetops; species Chaetops frenatus. Next base: position 1,868 of record VZTR01031778.1, read on the forward strand.
GGAGAAAAGGAGACTCAGAGGTGACCTTATCACTCTCTACAGCTTCCTGAAAGGTGGTTGTGGTCAGGTGGGGGTTGGTCTCTTTCTCCAGGCAGCAACTGACAGAACGAGAGGACACAGTCTCAAGCTGCGTCAAGGGAAATATAGGTTGGATATAAGGAAGAAGTTTTTACAGAAAGGGTGATAAAATATTGGAATGGTCTGCATGGGGAGGTGGTGGAGTCACCATTCCTGGATGTGTTTAAAAAGAGACTGGATGTGGCACTTGGTGCTGTGATCTAGTTGAGGTGTTAGGGTATGGGTTGGACTTGATGATCTTGAAGGTCTCTTCCAACCTAGACATTCTTTGAATTCTGTGAATCGTGTGAAGATTTTAGGTTGTTCTGTCTATGTCTGGAAATGTGTCAAAGCTCACTTCTTTAATTCTGCAAGTCTTCAACTGTAGGAATTGCTGATGCAAAATCAAGAGCAGTGTGAAGTGCCCAGGCCATCCCTTCTAGCTTAAAAAACTGCCAGTTCATAAAAAATTTTAATTTTCTACAAGAGCAAGAATGCCTTTCAGTGTCCTAAAGAACTACGTTGTATCTGGAATCAGCAGTGTTCTTATATCCACTGATTTTTCCTTATTGCATCTGGCCCAGAAATGATTGTGTAGTTTTTAGGGAATGTCTGCTGGCTACTGTGTTCCAGCAGCAGCAGTGCAGTGAATTGATTGGTTGTGTGTGAAGGAACTCTATCAAGGAGTAACAGGTACTTGTAGTTAACCTTACAGATGTGTTTCTTTTGAACTCTGGTTAGTAACTTCCTGTTAAGTTTAAATTTCAGGCAGATATTTTTTCCCCAGGCTTATTTCTTTCTCCTAATTTAAGTTGGAGCAATTCTCCAAGGGGAACAGTGTTAAGAGGAAGATAAACAGGATGTCCCACCAATCTACAGCTTTTACTTTTTTTTCTGTGTTGTAACCAGCTGGTAGTATAAAGCTAAAAATTGTCATGGAAATAGCCCTCATTGGGAAGTCCTTTTGAGTGCTGCAGGGAAAATTGGTATTGATTGACCATGTTGTGACCCTTTGCAAATTGTATGCTCTACATGCAGAGGGTTTTCTCACTTGCTCAACTTGTAAAGTAGGCACCAAAGATGGCCTCATGTTCTACAGCCATGATTATCTCTTAGGCTTTGGCTGCACTCAGCAAAGTTTGAACTCACCAAAGTTTATTTCTTCCATTTGATTACTGTACCTGTATTTCTACCAGCTTCATGTGTAGTTACTTCCTAATTCAGTGCTGTCAGAGTATGGGATTACTTGTTTATTCCTTAAATTTCGTTTTGCTTATTTGTAAGCCTGGATCTTTTAAACAGAACTAGGTAGAAGAAACCATGTGCAGTCACTCTAGCAGATATTATCCTCTGCCCAGGAGATAATATTGGTGGACTTGGGTAAATGGTGCTTAACAGAGGGTTGTTGCAGTTGGAACAAGTACATTTAGCTCCATCCTTAGTTATACCTAGCAAAAGATATATTGAAGATGTATGCTGAATTAGATAAGGGATGAGGAGGAACAAATATTTCCCCTTCTTGAATGAGGAAGAACAAATATGACAAAGATTCAATAGTTCATTGTCTCATTTCTGGATCATTTATGTGAACAATGTGTGAGGACATCCTTCTTCAAACCTTTGAGTTACTCTCTATGAAAGTTCAGTATTGCTTAGTAGACCCTGTAACATTTTTCTTAATACACTCAGTGATAAAACTGCAACACAACCTTATCTATTCTCTTCTGCATTGGTGCTGTGACATAAATAAGAATTCTTGTTTCAATATGAAGTAGGGATGCAAAAAAGATTTCCAGCTATAGAAAGAGTTTTAAGGAAGGCATAGAAGCATGACATAGAGACACTGTTTAGCTTGTTTTTCTTTCCTTTACAGAATAACTGGCATTGCCATTTAAATATTAGTTTCATACTAGTCTTTTAGCATTTTGAGGAGTTTATATGAGAGCTGGTAGATAAAAACATTGTCGTTTTGTATGCATATGTGCAGTAATGGCATGTGAAGATAGTAAAAGATGGGGAAACCTGGAGTTTCTCTTTGCCTGTAGGCATTCTAGATAAGCAATGGCACTACAGAGGTGGTAGTGAAATTACTGAGTAACACTGGATTTTTAAATTTTAATATGATCACTTGGGAAATAAGGTGAAATTTGTGTGTAATCCTGCAAATACTGTGTACTGTTAGTGAGCTTTTCATGTGGCCATGGGAAGCTTGTTGTGGGGCTTTGATTTCTATGTAGTGAGAGTTCCTGTTTGTGTTTATGGATTTCTGTAGCTTTGTAGCTAGTGGTTATTTGATTAAGAGGAATTGTGACCCAGAAAAAGCTCCACTTGATCTATCAGAAGAGTGACACTTTCACTCAGCACTTAAATTTGCACTCACTTTTACAAGGGAGAAAATTGTATTTTTTAAAAAGTTCCTTATATAAAGGTAAATTAAGCCTGCCTTAAGGCCAGCCATATCTAAAATTACTTCTGTGGGTGGCTATGTAAATGCCATTTTGGTTTCACACATCTGACAATTAAGAAGGTCTCAGAAGTCTCCAAGAAGAAATTAGTAGTGCTCTAGATAAAGTCTTTGTTCTACAGATTTCAGACATGTAGCTAAGTCCAGAATTTCTCCAAAGTTTAAAATTAGAATATTTGCAATGCACAGACGGTTGTTTAAGATGGATGGACATTCAGTAGCTGAAAAGTGGTCTGTCGCTTTCCCTGAGCATCATCAAACCCAGCTGAAAGCAGAGCGTAATGTCTGTGCTGAGCGTCAAAGTTTTGTTCTTGTTGGCTTTTAGTTATCCCTTTCTGATGTGCAGTTAGGTTTATCCCTCACCACTAGTCCCAATGGAGTAAAACAGGCATGGAACTACACAGAGTTCTGCATGTGAAATTCTGCACCAACCTGTACTTCAGTTTTCAAACCACTAAAGTATTATAGGAGCCTGGATCACATCAAGTTTCAGGGGGATTTCTCTCTCTTTATATATACACATAGATACATACATGCATATGCTTTGGCTTCCCTCCATCTTCAAAATAATGCTTGTTTAGTTGCTTCAGAGTTTTCAGTCTGGAAATCTGATTGTGCAAGGAACTAAAATTCCAGTTTTAAGAAGTTAAAATGTCATTTCAAGGCTGTCTTAAGATTGTGATGCTGTGGTAAGAGGAAAGATGTCTTAAGAATGTGTCTCTCCCGACTTCCCCCCATCTACAACCTTTGCTGCACAAAGCAGCATTCTTGGAATTTCAACTTTTTTATCGAAAATAAATTTAATGTTGAACTTCAGTCTTTGGTTTTCAGTCTTCCCTCAAATGATTTGGCCTATGTAGAAATAATTTATTGTTTCTTAAGGATGAAAATTCATATTATATGCTGCCTGTGTAACTATTCATTTCTCTTGCTGAAGACAAGACAAGGAGAGCTCAGTACTGCAGAGTTTGTTACAGGGATTTGTTTCCTTTTCCTTTCTGGTATTCAGAAGAAAGCTAAATTTGTCCATTGTATATTTGCAAGTTTGTTGCTTTATGGGTGTGCATATATGACACATTCTCACTGCTTCTTGAACAGATGCAGGGCATAGAAATGTCTATACACTTGCTCCATGTTTTACCAACCGCGGTTTGACATAATTTTGGGACCACCTAGCCATCTACTAGCAAGAAAAGTTGAGACTATAAGAATGTGGTCTGCTGTAACTTTTCAGAGAAAATATGGTGTAGGAGGTCAACATGCAAGTTTTACAGGCAGCTTCGCAATTATCAAAGAATTTAAAGAAAAGTGGAATAACACAGCAGATTTTTGTAAATGAAATGAGAAGTCTGAATTGAAACTGAACCAGGATAATGAAACATTATTGTTGGATATTGCTGTACATGTCGTACATGAGATTGGAAAGGGGCCTCTTTGGTTTGCGTATTCAGACACCTGCGATGTAAGATGGCCTTCATAATCTCATTATACTTACATATATTCTAGTAGGAGTAATTTTAAATTTATCAGAAGTCAACAATACTTGAAATCAGTCTCGATCCTTTTCAAAATCTGGCTGCATGGAAGTTTCTATCTGTTGGCTAGCTTGTAAAAAACAACAAATGCTCCCCCCACCCCAAAAAAAGAGAAGAAAAAGAAAAACCCAAACAAAGCAAACCCAAACCACACCCCTCCCTCCCAAAAATACTTCAGAAGTGATAGTTGAGTCTTCGTTTTTAATTATGTCACAGATTGTACCGTAAATCTTAAGAATTTATTTCACCACTGTTCACTAGTTGAAGCCTTGTAGGTTAAATTTCAACTAAAAAGAAAAAGAGGTGGTTGTTGTTAGGTAATTCTTGGGGAAGATAGAACCTATCAATGCATTGAAAAGTGTTTTGTGTAGGCTACTTTTTTTTTGAAAAATCTGTTTCCTGAACATTAAGTTTCTTTGTGACATTCTAAAGTTCTCTAAAGACTTGTAGTGCTGTGCTGGAGAGGAAAGATAGCTCGAGGAACATGTAGTTTGTTTTCCATTATTTGCTTTTTTGGTTCTCTGCCATGATCTTGATGATAGTGGAAAAGCAAATGCATTATATGCATGGTGCAGACCTTTTAGTAGTTATAATCTACCAGAAACTGTTCATTACTGTTCTGTCACATTGACGTGAAACATTTGGTAAATCTCCTCTTGTTTAGCTGTATTGCACTTTAAGTTATTTATTACTTGCATGATGTACAGTGCACACTGTGTGTGGGTTTGCCTTTTGCTGAGGAAAGGTAGCCATCCACTGCTGCTTTGTTCTCTTTCTCAGTGGCATGTGGATCTAAACAATTTGCCTGAAATGGTTCAGAAATAGCTGTTTAGTTACCATGCTCTACAATTAGCAAAAGTTCAATTAAATGTTAGTAAATAAGGGATTTTCTATCATCTTTAGATGTAGGGTCTCTGTTTACTGTATTCAACTTGTGTATCTAAAATAAATAAGGGATTTTCTAATATCTATCCTTAGATGTATGATTTTTTTTTACTGTATTCAACTTGTAAATCCAAATTACTGTAGAACAGTTATGTGCCTCATACATATAACTTATGCTCAGCACAATCTATCAAATATCCAGTGGTTGTGTATTCTGAATTCATATAAAGTCCTTCTCCTATCCCTGTTTCCTCTTGCAGAAATGGCCTTTTTTTCCCCTACAGGTTTCCTACCTTTTTTTTTCTTTTATTTCATATGATGCATTTTAAACATGTCTGTATTCTTGTATTCAGGACTTAATATGGATCAGTTACTTTTTGTTCTATTCTGTGTTGTTTGGGTACCTCTTTTAACATATAGAATATCCAGATTGGTGATCTTTATAACACATGGATTTTTTCCTCCATTTGTACTATTTTAGCCTGAGAAGGCCTTTTCAGTGTCCTTTCTTCCTCTTGAAAACACACTCGTTACAGTTGCTGCCAATTTCCTTTCCACTGATGAAGTTGGTCATGTTTGCTCACAGCTCTGTAATCAGACAGTCTTGACTAAAACCAGCTAAAATGTACGTGGAGGTAGGGGCATCTGAAATGACCTCAGAACAGAAAATGTATCATTTGTTGCTGCTTATCCTCTGGACTTCTCATCTAGCTCATCCTGCAGCCAGCAGTCGCTCCCCCTGCTTTTGCTTAATGTGGCTGTGTCAGGTTCCTTTGTTCCCGCTGGAGGGGATCACACCGACCGCTTCATCCTGGGTGAACCCCGAACCAGCAGCTGGAACAGCCTGAACATATGCACTGCTGCTCCTCCCATCCTGCACTGCTACAAATTGCTATAGTGGGTGATGAGCAATGCCATATGTGCACAGACCATATGGTATTTTCTCCTCAATTTACAGTTGCCTTGTTCTTCATACATTGTAATACTTTGCTATATGCATGTAAGTTAGTTTGTCTTTTGGAAGCCGTTTTTATTTGCTGGGGTTAGAGGCCTGTACTTACATGGGAAACCTAACTTTGCAATAAACACTTACTGGTAGTAAAGGATATGAGATAACACTCTGGATTAAACTGAAGATAGCTGTTAAAAGAAAAGTGTTTAAATAATGTCTGTATCTTGAGCAATGTAACTTATGGGTCGTTTTCATTAACGCCAATATGGGGAATGAAACTTGGAAAACATGCATCCCAAAGAGTTTTAATGAGCACTTAATTTTGCTTTTGTTCAGGGAGATAGACGTTAAATGCGTGCTAATTATGAGATTTGCAGTAACTTGACTGCTAATTTGAGGTCTGTGTCTGTAGCCACGTTCTGCATTCTTTGAATTCATCTTGGTATAATATTTTTAAATATTTCAAACAGCAGATGTGCATTGCTTATAGATTTGTGTAAATGTTGGTGCAGCGTATACAAAATACGTCTCCCATACAATGATCTGTTGACATTATTCTCTGTTGCTTAGCTTCAGACACTAAAGTCATGACATGTGCTGCTGTTTGGAGGATGCCGAAGGAATTGGAATCAGGCAGTCATGAATCCCCTGATGATTCATCAAGCAACACTCAAACCCTGGAGCTACTCTGTCACCTTGACAACACAGCCCATGGCAATATGGCCTGGTAGGATTCTGCATATTTTATGCTCCTAGAAAAAGCCTAAAGGATAGACCCATGCTGCTAGTTTTGTGCAGATTTATATTGTAGAAGCTATGCTATGCACTTTAAAACTATTACATCTTAAAAAAAAGTATAAATTGGATTTTTAGTCCCAGATGTTTCATAGATTAAAAACATTTATTATAGTTCTGCAAACACATATGGAGAAACAGCCTGTGTACCATTTGAATGTGTTTTTCCCCACCTGCCCTATCTAAAGCCTTTGTTGCACAAAGGTATAGTAATTAGAATTTCAATCTTTTAACGGAATAGAAATTTGATGTTGCATGTAAGTTTTTCTTTTTTAGTCTTTATTCAACTGATTTAGTGTAAGTGTGAGTAATTTATTGTTTCATAAGGATAAGAACTCATTATGTTATATGGTGCCTGTGTAACTACTCTTTATCTGTTGTCTAAGTCAAGACAAGGAGAGCTGCAATACTGCAGAGGTTATTACAGAGGTTTGTTTCCCTTTCTATTATTTAAAAGAAAGTTAAATTTGTCCATTGTGTATTTGCAAGTTTGGTGCTTTATGGATGTGTGTATATGACATGTTCCCACTGCTTCCTGACCAGATGCAGGGGATATCATAAGTTTTCAGCATCCACTTCTAGCCATAGATTTCTAGTTTGAGCTTTGCAGATTAAATTTTAACCAGAAAAAAGGGTAAATTGAGGGTCATATTTATTAGGCGGTTCTTGGACAAGATAGGACATACCAGTGTATTCAAAAATGTATAGATTACTTTTTTATAAGACACAGGTTTTCTGAGTATTAAATTTCTTCATAGTAGTATCCTTTAATTCTTTGCTACATATTTTAGTATGAGTACTCCTCCTTGGAATTCTTTTATTATTTTAATTCAATTTTTATTGTTGGAACTTTTTGATAATTAATATTCCAAACTATATTGGAGAATTTTCGTTGTTTGTTTTAATCTTTACCTTTTGCCCTTCTAAGCTTTGTGCCTTTTGTCTTACAATTTTCCATAATCAGTTTCTATTTGATGCTTGAATACCAGAACTTTGTATGGTAGCCAGATCACTAAAGGAGGAATAGGAGGCATATCACTGCTTTTTATCAGGATGTAAATTATGTGAATGCCCAGAACAACTTTTTTTTCACTAATAACAGCTTATAATAAATTAATGTGCAGTTTTCAGTCATCTGCTATCTGATTTTGTTTAGTACTTAGTGCTTACAAATATCTGCTACTATTCAATGCCCTTTATCTATGTGCATGTGTATATGTATGCATAGAGATTTGAAAATGTCCAGTGTTACAGAGAGATAAAAGGTGTAAACAGAATACTTGGCATTGGTACTCCTCACATCATCTCAGGCAAGCACAGCTGAATTAGAGGATCTCGTTTAAGAGCAGGCTTTTCTATTACTGCCTCAATCATACTGGACACAGCTCATAAATGAGTAAATTAGGCCTTTTGTGCTAAATGTGTCACTTAACAGGCCATGCCCTAGTGAGTGGTGTCTTGGCTACAAATAGCAACTTAAATATTCTTTGTATTACATTTCATACATGTATTTAGGAAAACATGAAGCTATTTAGACACTAAGGGTTCAATTGTTGCTGGAGCCAAACATAAATCAGAAAAGCAATTTTCCTCAATGCAAAGTGTAAATACTTTTCGAATGTAAGACCAGCATTCTGGTGTACACAATCACTGGTATCAGTGGTGGTCTGGCACCCTACACTTGCAGTAGGAAGGCTCTGTCATTTGCCTTGCCATTAGAGCATACACGCCCTGTACATTTTGCCCAGAAAACCACAGGCTGAGCACTGGACCCAGGTTCAATGTGACCATGTGCACTTTAAGGAGGTTGCTTAATCCACAGCATGCAGTAGAGCAGTGCACTGCAGCCATGAATTATTGGATACATGCTTCATTTTTTAAGTTAATTTTGAATATTATTAGTCAGAATGCATGCTAAAAAAATTAAATAAAAAACCAGGCTTCTCTCATATCTTTATATTCTGGGCCTGGAAGAGTGGCAGAGTTCCCAGTACAGTTTAAAGATGCAGTGTGTAATGTTGATGTCAGCCTTTGTGACAGTGACTCCAGATAGCTTATAGGAAGATATTTTTTGTGTGACTTGGTATCCACAGCATAGATGCTTCATGAGATTTATGGATCTGGTTGCAAATCATAGGTAATTGAGTTTTGATTGTAAATCAGGGAAAAAAAGCAAAACTATATTGAGCATGCAACTGGTTATGTACTTACCCATCTACAACCCTCCTCAGGACTTTATTTGCATGTAATTTTGCTCATGTTTACCCTGCTCTTGTTCATTCCTTATAATGCTTTTTTTCAAGGTAAGCCTGGTAGTTGAAAAATTACCTCAGAGATTTTTCTGTCTCTAGTATCATGCACTAGGAAACACAAGGGGGGATTTTTTTCCAGGTTGGGTGTGTCAGGTATTGGTTTTGTTCAACTCTGTACTAATGTTAAAAACTGATTCTGCATTTTATTTTACCTTTATCTCATCTCCTTTATGGAATGCTGTGCTCAAATGTCTCTGAAATTTCTTATTAAAAACCAGCAGAGACATATTTAATACCAGTTATCTTCTGCGAACCAAGACCAAAAGAGTGTTTTCAATCGATTGTGACTAAAATCTTAAACTTTTCTGGTGTGTGACTGAACACTGTGCTCCTCCCGCTCAAGATCAATTGAAATGATGCCTTATCAGTTTGACCTGGAACAGAAGCTAGACAAAATTAGAGGAATAAAGTAGGTATTTATTGAAAGGCCTTCAAAGGCCCCACCCTGGCAACACAAGAGCCCAGCGGCAGCCCTGCCAGGATGGGTCTCAAGATGGACGCAAAAAAGGGCTTTGGTCACGGGCTTTTACACTTTTATAAGTTATGGTCCATTTCTATATTGAGGTTAACTGTCCAATTAATAACTTTGAATTATGAAGTTCCATCTTCCTTGCTTGCCCTCCTCTTTTTTACGTTGTTTATGCTTTTGGGCCTGAGGTTTGGAACGATTGTCCTTGAATTTTGAGCTGGAGAGAATTGTTGTGTCTAACTACCCTGTGAAGAGAACTTAGTAACACTTGATATGAAGCTAAAGCAGAAAAAGAAAAATACTTGAAACTTAAGGCATCATTCCCCCCTTTAAAGGCTTGGCAAGGTCTCTACTTTGTCGAGTCTCTATTCTAAATGTCTACCAATAATAGGTATTTAATAACAGATAAGTATTTAACACTAATAAACATCTGAAAGAATAAACATCTAATAGTAAATAAATACTTAACAATAAGCAAACATCTAATAATAGATAACTATCTAACGATAATAATAATAAACAATGGTAAACCTTGATAAACGTCTAACAGTAGTAAAGTCTTGCACAGTTGGGTATCACGCAAAGAAGAATAATAATTATTGTGAAGAGAAGAGGAATCATTTAAAGCAGCTTTTCATCTGCCTCAGTCTCTGTTTTTACAGTTGTGTCTGGGGCAGAAACTTTCTTAACTCTGGAATAGTGAGTCCACGGTCCTTTGCCAGCCACTTTGACTGCGGGGTGGGTAGTCAGCAGAACTTGGAATGGTCCCCTCCATTTAGCTTGTACAGGATCTCTGTCCCACCACTTAAATAGACCCAGTCTTCAAGTTGGAAGAGATGTGCATGTGTGTCTAGTCCTATAGGTCTAGATAGCATGATGTAATTCTGGAGCCTCTGCAAAGTGAAACTTAGATCCGTTAGATATCTTTGTACATCTAGTNNNCATGATGTAATTCTGGAGCTTCTGCAAAGTGAAACTTAGAGCCATTAGATATCTTTGTAAATCTAGTTTCCCTTTTATGGGAATTTCACCTGGAATATGTGGAATCTTATATGGCCTGCCACACAGTATTTCATAGGTACTGATGTTATCCCTCCGTCTTGCTGAATACGAGTTCTTAGTAAAGGTATAGGCAAGGCTTGAACCCATGGATGTTTCCTGACAAATGTTGCTAATTTTTGTTTGGAGAGTCCCATTCATCCGCTCGACTTTACCGCTTGCTTGGGGTCTGTAGGGTGTATGTGGATCCCAAGTAATTCCCAAAATCCGGCTAACTTCTTTAACCACTATTGCAACAAAGTGTAGTCCCCTATCTGATGTCACCCCCAAGGGAACCTCGCACCTTGGAATTATATGATTGAGCAAAACTTTCACCACCTCTTTGGCTGTGTTAGTGTGACAGGGGTAAACTTCCAGCCATCCACTGAAGGTGTCAGCTAACACCGATATGTACTGATATCCCTCTTTGCGTTGTAACTCAGCAAAATCTATTTGCCGGTAATCTCCAGGAAGATCCCCTGCCTTTGTCACTCCTAACACAACTGTTTTTCTTGTATCAGGGTTATTTCTACAGCAGATTTCCCATTTGCTCACTACTGATTGTACAATGTCAGTCATTCCCTTTCCTGTTACTACCTTTTTTAGATGTTTCAAAAGATTTTCAACCCCGAAATGTGTGCTTTCATGTTCTCTCTGAGCTAGTTCTTGGAGGATCAGGGGTGGGACTACAACCTGATTTGCTGGTGTAACAGCCCATCCACTTTCTTGTGATTTCAGCTTCAAGGAATTTAATTAGTTTGTGGTCTCCTTGATCATATTTTAGGGTGAACCCCAACAAATCAATTTCTTTTTGTGGAATTACTGCAAAAATACCTTGTTCTGCAATTCCTCTTGCTGCTCTTAATTTTGTAGTCTTGACAAAACCTTTAGCAAAAATCTAATCTGCAAGACATTACACTCAAGTGAAAAAGAAATTTGCTTTTCTACAGTTCCATTTTATCTGGATTGCATAAGGTACCTGTGTTTAAGAATTAAGTATAACAATTCCTTTTTAGTTACTGATATTGTTTACTGACTCCAAGCTTTGAATTTGAGACTCATCAGCATTTTTACTAAAACTCTTGTATGGCATAAAAAGAATTCAGAAAATTAAATAGATGCTTAAATTAGGCCAACAAATAGGCCTGTTAATTGTTCTGTTTGATTCTAGCCTAAGATTTTTTCATCCTCTGCCTGCTGTTCCTCATGTAAGCCAAAATGTAAAGATTTCAAGTGTAAAAATCCTGAGTGAATTGCTTTCAGAGTGGGAAAACCCCAGATACACATGGAAATTTGTATATTTAAAAAGCAAAAAAGTCTCTTCAATAAATTCATTCTGTAGATAAATACATGTATTCATACAGAGTTAAAGACATAACAATTAGTATATTGCTCTATGCATTGTTGTAAGATTCAATTAAAGAAACTTGCCATTGGCTATTTTGCGAGAGGCATTCCAAGGCGCTGTCTGCATAGGAGAGGCCAAGGAAACAGGACCACAGTTAATGAGATTTTGATTATTCCTCTGAGTGCAGCTTGAAGGAATCCCCAGAACTCTTGTCTGTTAAACACCTGAAAACTTGTATTTTAGTATTAAGAACAGTAACCTACTGTTCTACTTCTTTGTCAGTTTTGCTGCAGACTTTTTTGGTAGTAGACTTGACAGGATAGTCCTTGGAGAAGGAGGATACTAGAGGCGATAAGAGGAAGTATAATCTGTGAAATCTTGAATTCGTAACACAGCAGGGAGTTTCTCATGCATCTGCTGGAAGCAGGCTTGCCTCTCAGTGCTTAACATCCTACTTTTTCCTTTCCAAAGGTGGCAGGCATAAAATAGGGTGGATCCTGTTCAGTACTAAGCTATGTTCTTCAAAAGAGAGGGGAACAAATGAAGTAAGTTGGATTGTGATCTATGGAGTAAATGTGGAATAAAATGAAAATAAATAAGAGGAAAGTGTTAGATGAACAGTGAAATAGAACCGTAAAGGGAAAATGAATGGAGGTTACAGAGACAATATAAGTGGAGGCTCAGTTCTGAAAAGCCTGAAAGGTGAGGAGTAAAGAATTCACGTTTTATATAGAAAACAATTTTTAAATAGAAAAAAATAGGAAAAATTTGTTTGAAAGGGATGAATATGTTAGGAATGATGATAGATTATTTCATTAAGTTTCTCTACTAGCTCAAGTTGATTTTTTTTTTTTGTGTATCCCACTCAATCAGTCCTAGATATAAACACGCAAATATTACCATATCTAAGAGAACATAGAGAGGAAGACAAATTATAAATTTTTTAGAATCACAGATGTTTCAAGAACTCTAGGATGTTTATCACTAAAATATTAAATTAGAACTTTGAATTTACAAAGGAGAAAGTTATTATAAATGAGTTATTCCCAGAGATTTTAAGTACTTAGATTTTATTTGGTATTTCATTGAAGGTCTCCAAATAAAGTACAGAGAAGTACCATCTCTTCCTTGGCCATACACAGTACAAATCAACCTCATTAAGACTGGCTTTTTACAAAAGGACAAAATTCATTCTAATAGTCCTTTCAACTTGAGTAGAGATTTAATCCATTTAAGATAAAGAAGATGCTATACATAACATTTTATTGCTTCGGTTTCATCGTGTTCATTCCATTAATGCACACAGTCACCTGATCAATGTTGGGTACATTCATAATTGATGCCCTGAAGACAGATGAGTGAAATCCAGTAGTGTTTTACTTACTTTTTTGGCCTTTAAGCTTATTAAAAAAACCCAAAACCCACAGAAAACAAACCAGCCCAATGCATTTTCAAGTAAAAAAGCGAAGAAGTAAGAGACTCTCAAACTCAGAAGAAAAGTGAAATGGGTGTTTTTAATAGCTCTAACACCTTCATGTGATACTCGGGTATCACTTCTCTTTCCTGCCATGATGCTGGTAGCGTTACTTCTCCTATAGTACCCAGCTGTAGGCTTCAGGATATATATGTTAAAGTTCTAGCTTGGGGTTTATTCAAAAAAAAGAAGGTCTAAAACAATTTAATGGTCTGTACCTAATGAGTATAAACCTGAAAGTAACAATACTTTTAGAAGGAACGTATGGTCTGGAATATGTGGTACAGTAACTGTTAGATGTGTTTTATAGCAAAGACATGTAGTAAATGCAATCATAAGTTTTTTTAACCTTATCTTAACACTTCATAGGTCCCAGTACCAGAAATAAAATTGTGAGGACAGAGGTCCCTCTGATATTTGTATAGAGGTTTCTTTGAGAGTGTCAGGTCTATCAATTGCATATTCTGGTATAAATATAAACTGAATGACTGAAAATACATATATATATA
>VZTR01031778.1:16628-29775 GCA_013400775.1 Chaetops frenatus
TATATATATATATATATAAACTGAACTCTGTATTTTTGGAGGTTTTTTTGTAACAGCTGCGCAACAGATATTAATGGTGTCTTCACATGATGCACACAATTTCAGAGCTATCTGAAATTGCCAGCATTTAAGAATAATTCTTCCACACTTGGTTCATTACAGGTATTCCATCAGCCACTTCTGATATTACAATAAGTATAGAAACAATTTTTTGGACTAACTTACTACATGACAAGTTGTAGTTTCACGGGGAATGTATCTTAACAAATGCTTATCAGTACTGATAATGCCCTTTATATACTGATCCTTTCTGCATTGGTGAAAGTTTAAACTGTATTTATGTCCCTGCTCTCTTCATAATCCATGTGATCCTGAATTCTTCACAGGATTTTGCTCTCTTGAGTCCTTGATTCTTCTTCATTGTCAATAAAACTACCTGTTATATATAAATCCAAATGTTCAGTGTTCAACCATTAGTTGTCTTTCTTACATTTTCTCTCTCCTTTTCCACTTTTGTTATCCTCTAAAATATGTCTGGAACCAGCAGAGCAATTTGGAACATTCATTTTCTCGTTTTCATTCCCTTGAATGTTTTTGGTAATTTTGAGTGGTCAGTATTGTGCAGTTTTAAAACCTTAAGCTCTTCAATGTAATCAACAATTACTAGGGAATAAATGCAATTCATTAATTGGATACTGAAGTAATAGAACTTTGTATTGTATTCCCAGTTTATTATGTTGGCTTTTAATCAGAGTTTATTTGACTCTACTCTTGTAAAGCAGAGGGAAACTTAGTCAAACCAAAATCTGATACTGAAGCAAATACTAAAGGGGAAAATAATTATTTATTAATTTTTGTAAACTTACTGTGTGTATTCCGTTAACTTACAACTTCTGGTAAATTCAATAGATTACATATGCTTGAATGAAAATTAGTTCTTATGAGGTCTTTGCAGCTGTTTGTGTTTAGTTTGGATTCATAAATCATGATGCAGAAATTGTGTTACTGTAGAAGTAAAAAAAAAAAAAAAAGGATTTGTAGAGTACTATTTCACTTCTCCATCCCAATTTGAACATAGTTTTGTTTCTGTTCTCACCATGCTGTTATATTCCCCAGTTTACTGCCAAATTAGTTGAGATTTTTCCCCACTGAAAGAAAATTGAGCTATTTTTGAAAGGGGTTTTCTTCGTCCTTGTAATGTCACTTAAGCTATTCTAACCACTAAAAAAGGGAGAGTTGTAGTCTGCCTCAACTGATTTTGCAGGTGAAATAGATACTTCTATTTATTAAACTACTATTTGACTTATTGTAATAATTTTATTTTCAGTCTTGCTGAATTGCTTGAAATGTTAGTGGGAAATGTTAAAGAAAAATAGTGTTGCAGAACTGTGAAAAAATATTAGTTATGCAGGAAAAATTTCAATGTTCATGAGGAAGTAACTGAGCAAGTGCCCCTGTTTTCTTGCCAATATTCTGGGATGACTGGGATGCAGTAATGTTGATGTTGACCCTTGCTTATGTATTGGTTAAAAATTCAGGGCTTTGAAATGTCTTTTGGATGTCTATTGGATGAGAAAATTGACCCTTGTACATTTGTGATTAAGTGCATCTATTTGGTAAAATATCTGTGAGGCCTGAAGGGATTCCCTGCAGCCTCCCACAGTCTATCCATCCCAGTGTTCAGTCTTGGGCAATGGTGATGGAGAGGTAAGTTAGAGAGGTCACTTCAGTTACAATCCCAGCTGCTTCTTGCAGTCTCTTCACTTCAAATTCCCCCAGAATCAACAGCTCCTGGATTAGAGCTGTTAGAGGGTACATCTGTGATAGGTCTGTGTAAACCCTTACCATTCTTGGGTTTGCTGTTCTTCTGAACAGAAGGAGTGGTGATTTTCTTCAACTGTCAATGCAAATCTAGACAATAATTATTTTCTTCTTAGGCATATGTTTAAATCCCTGGAGAAATATACTCAGAGGAATATTCTGTTTTGTTAGGTTTTATTCCCCTGACCAACCATGCAGTTTGTTAAAAACAACAATAAATTAGTAAGGATATGCTATATCCATATTTCCATCTTTGAAAAATCCCTTATGAAAATACTCAAATTGTCCTTCTCAAAAGTAGATACGTGTTTTCTCTAAAATGAGTCTACAGAGATTGTTTTTGCTCACTCTAGCTGTTTTGCAAATAAGTTCGTTGCAGCCCTTAATTTTTTGCCTTAGTACGTAGAAAAAAATATTGTCATCCTGAGGCCTCCAGAGGCTGGGCAGGAGTTTTACCTGACAGACATTGATACTCTGAAAATGTTTTTCCTAGGCTGACCACTTTACTGATCTTTGACAGACAAGCCAGTTATAGGTTTCTCTCCTGATATGTCAAATATCCATAATACTCACTTCGGGTTTTTTTAAGCAGGCAACAGAATAGAAATGGTGTCTGTCGCAGCAGCTGATCCATGAATAGTGTGTTGTAGAGGCCTACACAATGATAATTCAAGGGAAAAAGTATTTTAGAAATAAGTGATATTTCTGTGGCACCTCTTTGTTGGGATGCTTTTGTATTAGTTTGTAAGCATTTTAATTTTTCTGAATGTAATAATAATGTAAGAGTCAGAATAAAGCCCAGCTGTTTTTGGGGTTCTTGTCCAAAATAATTCTTCCTTTCTCAATTCTCATTTCTCAGCAGCTTTTTAGCTAAGAAGTTCACCCTACCTTCCAGGTTTTTTTTAGGAAGCTGTCACTCTTGTTTTCCACATCTTGAGGATTTGGACCCCGTATAAGGTTTCAATATGTGAGAATTTTGAGGTGAAGTGTATATTGTATTCCCTGCAGCAGACTTCAATACGCTGTACAACAGCCACAAATGATTTCATTCAGAAGTGTTGATGTTTTGTAGAGCACTTGGGTAGGGAACAAGAATCATGGCTTCCAGGTTGTACTTGGTCTGATCTCCTTTCTCCTAGAATTAATTTCCTGATTGTCTGACAAGCAAGAGTCATCTTTAAATTGGAATCATTGTAATTCAAAGAAGGCAGGATATTTGAGTCCTAATCTGGGAATTTTTCTGGTGGGCTGCATGGAAGCTGCAGGATGGTATGCTGAATTACCAGATGCATGGGTATATTTTCCATTCTTCAGTGCATGAGAGTTTTCAGTCTAGCAAAATTTTTCCATTTATAGAAATAAATGGTTGTCACTTCTGTAATTGCAGTTAAGCAGTAGTTAATGCTTGCTTTGTCCAACACTTGTGGCTTAACTGCAGTTCATATTGATGAAAGTGTTTTCATGTTGCTTTTTTCTTCCTAAGTCTATAATGGAGGACTTTGAATTGTTCATTTGTAAAAGTTCAGTACATTTATTGATAAAGGTGTTAACTATCTTTTCAGCATAGAACAAGTTAATAGGGGCCTTTCATGTGTGCATTTGAGTGAATATTTTAAATACTCTTGTTTTTTTGCTAAGGTAATGTTCTCTGTAGGATTTAATTTTATTTTTTTTATACCAAAAGCTACTAGCTACAAGCTTAATTGAAGCATCCTGAGTTAGATGATAACAAAATAGGGGAAAATACAACATATAATTGCTTGTCTGCTGTTTCCAGATAATTTAAAGAACAGCCCTGAAGTTGTCACTTGGTTTCTGAGTGGAAACCGTGAGTTTGATGACTGTCTTGTCCATTTCTGAAAACTGTAAGCAGCAGTAACTGTTGGCACACTGAGGAAAATGGTACTGCCTGGTTTATCTGTTTTCCTTTTTAGACATTATCACCATCTCTGCTATGCTGAAAACTGTTCTAAATGAAAACTTCAGTTTCTCTAAAATTTGTATCTTGCTTCGAAAGTGTTTCTTTTCACTCGCCAATGTTTCCTGCCCACCTTTTCTCAATAGTATTTCATGCTTGACATTCAGTCATGAGTACAGAACATAGCTGAACATGTTACAAAGAGTCATTCGAATAACCTCTGCTTAAGATTTTAAAATCTGAATGAATGATCACTACAACCACACCCATAAATGAAAAATGAAATGGAAGTAAAATGGGCATCTTGCAAGGATAGAGTAAATTTTGGAGAGACCTTTTCATTGCAAGGTATGTCAGCTCAGTTATAATTGGCTCTAATTAGCACACTATATTCAGCTGTAAAAATTCTTTTACATTGAAGTTCAGTGACACTTAAAGATGTGAAATTTCTTCCTACCTTTGAAAACATCAAAGCAAGTGTTTTCAACCTAGCTTTTACAACTGAGAATTGAGTGATTGGTGTAGGAAAGGTGCAGATATATCAACAGGCATAAAAAATGATCTCTGACTGAAAAGGCTCTTAAAGGGTTAAGTGCTCAAACCAGGTTTCATTGTCTATAATTAAAATATATCTACATAGATCAACACCAAATACCAGTTATATTTTCAGCAATATGTAAGTAAGATGATGGACTTAAATAAATGTGATCAGAGTCAACTTGAAGATTTCTTAGTTACCTATTTAGCCATGTGATCATCCCAATATCTTTCAATTTCACTTTGGAGAACCAGATTGTGTAAGGTTATTTGTGTGGGTGATAGTGCATTAATTTTCTTTATCCTGTTACATGTTTTCATAAAATATTTTCATCTATTTGAAGGATCTAATTGATGTATCTGTACAGCACAACTTCATGAAATTATGAAATATTCATGGCAGTGCTAGTTTATTTCTTTGCATTGTTATGGACAAAATGTAGTTGAACATGTAATTGAAACTACATGTCATCATTTTTATTATCAACACTCATTTTCAATTGCTTCTAAGTTTTTTCCAAGTTACCATACAACTTTTCAAAAATGTGTATTGTTAAATAAGATTGGCAATGCTACAGACAAAATAGCCAAATTTAAAATAAATCATAGAATCATTCTAGTACCATGTTCTTGTTAAAACACATTTAAAAACATGATGGTAGCTTAATGTGCTAAATGTAGTGATTTTGTCCTAATACAAGAAAGCTTGCTACAAATGGGCTTTTATAAGTAGGTAATTTCCATGGATTGACAACACATTAAGGATGCAGGTCATGCTTGCAGCAGAAGACAGATGAAGAAGCTAGTCCTTCCATTATTCTGCTGTGTTGCTTTAGGGAAAAGTTCAGTGGGTAAGGAGTCAGCCAATGCACCCTTTTAGTTATAATTCCAGGTTTTTCTTTACAAAACAGCAAACAGGTGCAGTCATCTACCTTGCATATCTGATAGTTGTTTTACTAAAAGTGCTGGGTAAAAACTGATGAAACTGTTCACACAAGGAGCACGAGTAACTTGAGGGGAAGGTATCAGCTGAGAATATCTGAGTTTTGTTGTATTTACGAAGTAAATACACTGTGTCACTTTTCTGTTACCTGCAACTTCCTATTTTCTTTTCTATCTTATAGCATAAGATTAGATGAAGTTCCATCACTTGGATCTGGGGCCAGCCAGGTTATATCCAGTGTTTTAGGAATATAGGAGTAAAGCAAAATTGGGGAAAAATAGGAACATGCATAGTGTGCAGTGCAGGATTAGGAAGGTTGCTAGTGGCTGCCTAATGTTGGGCTCACTTAGCCAAGGCTGCATCTATTTCTGCAACCTTCTTTCACCTATTCCATCTGCTACAATTCAAATTAACACAGAAGAGCAAGGAAAACTAAGTCTGTGAATAAAATGGATCAAACTCAAAAAGGTTTGAAGTATACCCGAAAACCTGATTAAAACCAGACAAGGTTAGATGTTGGTGCCAAAACACTTGATATATTTTATTTAATAGTAAAAGAGACAAAGGGAAAGCAAGAGAAAAGAAAGAAAGAAAGAAAGGATTAGCAAAAGAAAAGAAAGAAAGAAATAGAAAAAGAGGTGTGCGGGGGTGGGGGAACAGGCAGAGAGTAACAGGGTTGAGGTAGAAACATATCAACCTTCCGAGGGTCCCAATGACATCTCGTGGCTCCCCTCCATCTGGTCTTCTCAGTGGTGAGGGTCCCCCGCCGCCCACTGCCTCCACAAAGTATAGAATCTAATGGATTAATATAGGTTTATAATATTGAGGTGGGGATGCCCAGGTGCCTTCCCTGGGGAGGGCAAGTTTGACTTTGTCCCTTGAAACACTGTGGATCTGTTGCATCATCTTGCAGGGCTCTGGTGCAGGGTATGGGCACCCCTTTGGGAGGCCCTTTGATGGGCTGTGACACCCCGTCTGCTGTGGATAAGGGGGAAGGGCCCTACAGCAGAGGATGGGCGTTCACTGCCTCTCACCAGAGGCTTTTTCACCACACACCCGAAGCCTCTCTCCCCCCACCCTTTGGTTGGGAGGGTCTGTGTCAGCCTGGCAGCTGATGGCCCTGGGGCTGCCGTCTCCACCCCGAAGGTGCTAAGCTTGATCCCTTTGTGAATGCATTCTTCTTTCCCAGCCCAGACCTGAGTCATTTTATTGTATCTCCATCAACGTGCGGTCCGTGGTCCCATTCAGGGTTTGGGTGGTTTTCTCTTCAATTTTTATTCAGTTTTGCTGTAATTACTGAATCGATTCACGCAAAAAGCAAAACAAACTAGAAAACTTGTCTCTAGTCATGGACTTCTGATAAATTTCAAGCAGTGGGACTTCAAATATGCACTGAAGATTAAAACAACGTACCAAATGCTTTAAAATAGCTGAAGTTTCAGTCTTAAAATGGGAAGAAGTTTCTCCATTAACCTATTGATAGTAAAGTTGTGATCTCTACTTTCAGGTATATTGTTGCTCTAAGATTATTGGACGGTTGCAAAGCTTAGTTACAAAAGTGTTACAAAATTACAAAAATAGAAGCCTATTCTCATAAAACGACAAGTATTATACTTTTAATCTTACTGTTACCTCCAGAAAGTTTATTAGGGTTAGGGTGCATGTACTTAGCTGAGCTGCCCATGCTGACTGGCTTAAATATGCTGCTTCTCATAGAGTAAGAGGAGGACTGATTTCTTGCATTCCTTTCTGTATAGCATGAAGTGAGTCACAGGTTAAAAATATATGCTGATTAAGTCATGATGACAGCTGCAGAATTGGAAGAAGTTTGCATCTAAACTTATGATTTTTGGTGCACCTTCAAAAAGGATGCATAACACTACATATGAGCAACTCTGAGGTTTCAAACTAAAGCCTTCTAAAATCAGTGTGCATCAAGGTCTCTGGTTGTGTGAATGCAGAATGACTGCTACAAATTGCTAGTTAATGGCAGATTTTGAACTTAAAGTATGTGATGGATTTCATCTAAGGGAAACCAGAAGGAATATGGTTTAATGTATTTTGGTATAGATTAGAGCTACAGAATTAAAATGGCTTTCTAGTTCAAATTCTGATTGATTTTAATGTTGGGTTGTTTGTTTTGTTTTTCTGTTTCTGTTTTACAGTGTTATGTGGGAACCGATGGGAGATGGTAAAAAGCTTATTTCACTGGCTGATAACAACATATTATTGTGGGATTTGCAGGAAAGTTCAGCCAAAGCTGTGGTAAGAAATTTTCTTTTCACAAAAGAATGCTGTACTTGAATATAGTGCAAACAACATTCCCTAGCCTAGTATTTCCTCATCTTTTAACTATTCATTCAGAAGTATCCCATTGCCTTTAATATATGTAGGGGAAATGAATATTCTACCATTGTCTTGAATAAGAATGTTTAAGAGTAGTATTTTAGTATCTGTTGCTAGTGGGTAAATGTTTTCTTTGTTCTGAAGTTCCCCTTACTGTCCTACTGCTTTTATAGTGAGTAATCTAGAATAAAGCGGTGCTAATTTGGTGACCGTCTACAAGTGGAACAATTGATGATCAGTAAAGCCAAAGGTTACTGAATTCAGGTAATGGTGTAGTAACTCATGTTGGTTAATACTATGCAGCCCTTTATTGAATTTACAACTCTTGATTGTATAAACATAATGTAAGTTTCTCTATTTGCTACTAGCTGCTTTGAATTCTCAATATTAGTTTAATTTCATATTATACAGTTTATTCAGATTATTTCAGTTATTGTTAAAATGTCTTATTCCGGAATATACATAAAAAGGTGTCGTTGGCATAGATTTTTGTCTGATTATGCCATATCACAGAATGTATATAGACAACTTTGAATGATTCTGTATAGTCATTTAGATTAATGTCTATGCTTATAAATGGAAACTCATTATGTCAAGGGCATTACTACTCAATTGATGTGTTGTTGCTTTTAGGTTTAACTCCTCAGGTCAGGGTTAATTTTTTTTTTTCCTGGATGCTGCAGAAGCAGTTTTTTCAACTTAGTCAAGACACTGTCCATAAACTTTCCTGTTGGTACCATCTAACTGCATGCGAATAGATGATGTCTTGAGTTATTAGTATTTTGCTAGATTTCACATATAACAATGTAATATAATGTAGTTTATTACTTTATGTTTATATTTAAGCCCTTTGGGTTCCTTCTCTAGATGAGAAACTTCAGCTTTTTTTTTCACCTGCAACTTCAGTTGGTGTTATGTTGCTTTCTAAGGCTTCAAATTAGTGTTTGTTTTTATCAAATTGATGTTGAGAGTTTCTGACAGCTTGCCTCCAGTAGCTTTTCTATGGCATTGTATCCCCTGGATTTGCATTACACCTGCATTAGTCAGTATTTCTTTCCTAATGTCTGCATAACACACAAACCTTTCTGCAATATTGAAAAACTACTTTGGGGGTTGGTTCTGCTTCCATGCTGTAAGTCCTCATGTCTCTTTGAAGTACTGACTGCTAGGCAACTTAGCATTTTCTCTTTCTCCTACTTTCACTCTTTGCGCTCTGTCCTCACTTGCTGAAATGCTTTTGATTATTAATTAGTATTTTCACTGTTCAACTACTTTCTCGTAAGTCTATCAGACTTTTTCTTAATCCTAACCTCTCTGAAATGTCCCTGCCCATGGCAGGGGATTGGCATTAAATGATCTTTAAGGCGCCTTCAAACCCAAACCATTCTGTGATTCTGTGATTTCCTTTGGGATGCAGTCTGTTATATTATCAGTTTCTGTGTGTGGAAGACTTGTAATGAATGCCAAATTTTATGGGAATTTTATTCCTCATTTTATATTGCTTGGGAATTATTTACTAGAATTTTGTTTGTTGTGTCTTCCTTATA
Organism: Chaetops frenatus; assembly: GCA_013400775.1. Lineage (NCBI taxonomy): Eukaryota > Metazoa > Chordata > Aves > Passeriformes > Picathartidae > Chaetops > Chaetops frenatus. The sequence continues at coordinate 25,741 of VZTR01031778.1, forward strand.
CTATTCATTTTCTCAAAACTAAACCCCCACTCCATCACACAAGCATTTGTGCAGATAACAATTATTTCCATTTTCTTTTCCTTCCATTGCTAGAGTTATGATCTGCGTAATTTTAGAGAGGAATGGACTCCATTAAATTTTATAATTTCAGCATGATTTGGGGAATCAGTATTTTTGTCCTCAATGCAACATTCAGCTTGCTGATCCTTTCAGTATTTCAAGTAGCATTCCTTATGTAGAATATCTTTTTAATTGATACTTCTAAAATATGCTTGTACTGCATCAAATATTGATGGCACAAAAGGACTCTAGAAGGCAAAGTAAGTGATAAAGGAATTAAGGGGATTTAACCTGTGACATTTCTTATATGCTTATATTTGATAAAAAGAAATGAATAAAACCAAATGTGAAATTCTGTATCAAAGAAACTTCTTCATCTAATGAAGTAGATATATCAACCCTTGACTGACATCTTCAGATACGGGCATTTTAAAATGTTAAAAACCTTTGTTTGCAGAAGTTAAGAATGTTGTTCAGATTTTACAATCAGGTTCTCAGGAGGTGTGATATAGAATTTGACTGATCCTCTGTATTTCCATCTAAAATAATCTAGTATCTCATGTGATTGCACTGTAAATGAGAGTTATTTGTGATTAAAATTTTACCAGAGAATAACTGTTAACCATAATCAGTGTTCTGCTCCAGCAATTTTGAATTGTTTTTAGGTCATACTTAAATACCAAGTCGTAGTCTGCTTTTAAAGTGAGATTTGATAGAGGTTCATTGAAACTTGACTCTCAGAAAACATATCTCCACACATCAAAATCTTTAGCCCAGTGAATCTCTTCTGAGATGATTGGAATTCTTGCGATTTTTGAATGTTGAATTTACGTCTGCGACAAATTTGTCTCAAACATGTCTGTGGATTCCTGAGCTAGCTGGAGTCCAGCTGAACAAGACTGAGGAAAGCATAAGTGTCTCTTTGAAATGCATGCTTTCATTACTTTCTAGTAGTGAAAATGATGACAAACTGAAGTCCAGTATCATAGGTTTTTTCAGGACTAGAATTAATTGTTGTGCATTTCTGAAATCTTTGAAGATTACCTCCTTACTAAGAGATTAACTCCCTGTTAAACTATATATGGATGAAAAATAATAACTGTTATTCTGTAGCAATTTTATATTTGTAAAAACTGGGTAGGGCTGACAGTTGCAAAGAGTAATAAAGAAAAACAGGCAATGTTTTGTTATACATTTGGCTTTCACTTTAAAAAAAACCCAAAACAAATGAGTAAAACCCTCCTCCATAAATCAACACTCTACCCCAACTTTTGCTGCTGTAGTATTTAGAATGTGAGAGAAATCTTTGAGAATAGTTTGGTTATAAAACAGATAGCATTAGTAGGGGTAAGCAGTAAATATATTTTCCATTCAGTTATCACCATGTACAAGGAGTGCTTGTAGGTTAATGAGCTGGTGGTGCAACAGTGATTTCTTTCCCTGAATATTCTGTTTGTAAGGAATTGTTGCATGCATAATATGTCATAATTCTAAAAAACACATGATTTGTATTTTAATATTTTTTGATCAGAATGTAAAGTGACACTTTCCTGAGATATTAATAAAAGGAGCTTCTTTTTTTGCCTAGAAAACAGTTATAGAACAGCCTAAAGCAAAGAAATCAGGTCTTGCCACATTAAAAAAGGGGCGTGCTAAGGCAAATTACAAAAAAACCCACAACATGTCCTTTGTATGCAGATACGCAGTGGTTATGTAAATGACAAGAAAAGTTGTCTTTATTCGTTAAGATGAAAGGTTGTCTATTTTTGGAATCTCTTAGCCATCTGATGCCTTATTACCTAACATGCTGTTTGGTTCAAGCAGGCAGTAACTAAGCAGGACATAGCTGGTGTTGAGGAGATGTCCCTGTCTGGCCATCCAGTAGTCACTCTGGCAGTCACAGTCCCATGGTGAGAGATTTTGGACAGCTCCGGTCCCCCCTTGATTCCCTGCGTGCCCTACTCTCACACAGACCAGGTTTCCCTTAACAGCGTCTCAGTCCTCTCGATCCTTTGAGTCATCTAATCACGGTGCAACAGCAAAACAACAGCCTGGGCTGGTGCCTCTGATGAGGGACCCTGAGTAAAGCAAACCCTGGGGTTTTATACCCTCCCAGTCAGTGCAGCAAAAGTCTGGGGTCTTCCTTCTGACTGCTCTGCTCCTGCTGTGACTCTTGAGTATCCAGTCAAGTGTCTGATGACACAGGTCCCTGTGCCTTGTGTTGAGCAAATGGTCAGTGCTTCTTCTCAGCCTCTTGCCTCATTCCTCTCCACCATCCAGAGCTCAGTCTGCAGCTGGCACTGCAGCTGCACACTGACCTACCTCCACTGAATGTTTTCCTCAAAATTAGTAAACCTATATAATCTGTAGGGATTGCTAAGGGGAGAATGTCTTTACAAGAAATACATGTTGCTATAGACTTACTAGTAAAATAACAACGTACTTCTGTGTGTGTATGTGTGTTGTTACAACTGATTAAATCAAGAGCCTGGGATTAAAATAATAGAAATGTCAGTGTATTTGAATTATTTTCTCTTCTTGTATAAAACACATGATGGTGTTCAAGTTGAATAATATCATCATCATTAACTAAAACTAAGATCAGGTCCACTATATCTGTATCAGGTAATAGAGGTAAGCGGGTATTCATTGCACTGGTGCACCACTGGTCTTACTGTTTTCACAACACATTTCAATTGCTTCCCTTTTTTTGCATAGGTTCATATAATAGGCCATTTTAATGGTAAGAGGTAAACCAAATGCTAGTCTTTATGGACTTTTCATGTTTATGAAAGTTTGTCTGAAATTCAGATATCATATAGATGAAAAACTGAAAATTTATGTGTCTCCAAAGTTTTGCATCAGCCAAAATTTCTGCTTCTCTACAGTGATCAAAACTTCAGTATTTTTTGGTTCCTTTTCTGTATCTGCCTGTGATTTACAAGTCTCACTGTTTCATTAAAGTTAGCCTGAAGAATTTCAGAATTCCCAATATATTTGGAGCATCTTGGTAATAAACTTATGGATGTGTTCGTTCTCTGAATTATCTGGTCAGCTTGGAATAAGAAACATTTGCTAATTGTAATTTACTGTACAGTTTAGTGGGTTTTTTGGGGTTCATTTTGGTTTTGGTTTGGGATTTTGTTTTTTATTTTCTTCCAATTTTTTTTGCTAACTTGTTTCCTCATTACAGTATTTAATTTGGCTGTATTTACATTAAGACAAGCTTCTCCTGTCCTTTTGATCACTCCCTTTATTATTGTTTTGAGGACATTACCTTCTGGGATGAAACTAATCTTATGCTCACTGCATCATTACCTTTTGCAATTAAATTAGCTATTCTTTGCCATTTATAATCATTAGCTGGACCCAAGAGAAGCCCAGATAATCCACAAGGTGTGGGTAGAGTCTGCTGAGGAGATGACAGTTAATATTTCTGTGTACACATTTGAGGTCAAATGTCAACAAATTGCTAGAACTCTTCCTTGGATAAATGCAGGATGTTTGGCATGGCAGATGAGTGCAACAGAATGAAATGGAGATACTAAAATCTAGATACATATTCTGATTTTCTTATGTTTTCACAAAGGGGATAAACAGAGTTGTGGTTTTGATAGTTTTAATTCTAACTGTTGTAATTCCTTCTAGATTTCTTGTCCCATCTGGATTATTTAGCAGCATTCATGTGATCTTGGTTCAGAGCCAACAGGTAACATCAGGCCATTCCAGGCAAGGCAGAATATATTTTGGGGAAGATTTCATGGGCTATCTGAATAAAAATGATGTATCCAAATACAGAGGATGTTAGGAATAAGCATGAGATGTTCTCTTGGCAAGATAGCTGCTGTTTCTCAGGGCAGGAAATACCTTGTGGAATTTAGTGGAAAATCTTTTAGTGCCCCATTATTACTGCAACTAGAATAAACATAGATTAACTATAGGAGGGCAGAAAACTGTCTGAAGAAAAGTAAAAGG